>OX451738.1:1589416840-1589767589 GCA_948472305.1 Vicia faba
GAACTAGCAGAGGTCTTGAATAATCTTTAATTGGAAAAGAATTAGAATAAATCTTTGGAGCGATTTATCTGAACCAGAGAAGGTCTTGAGTTGTCTTCAACTGGAATAGAAATCAGGAAAATCTTAGTGTCGATTTAACTGAACAAGAAAAAGGTCTTAGATTAAATTTGACTGGAATGGAAATCAGAAAAATCTTAGTGTCGATTTAACTGAACTAAAAAAGGTCTTGGATTATCTTCAACTGGAATAGAAATCAGAAAAATCTTAGTGTCGATTTAACTGACCCAGAAAAAGGTCTTGGATTATCTTTAACTGGAATAGAAATCAGAAAAATCTTAGTATCGATTTAACTGAACCAGAGGAAGGTCTTGGATTATCTTCAACTGGAATAGAAATCAGAAAAATCTTAGGGTCGATTTGACTGAACCAGAGAAAGGTCTTGAGTTGTCTTCAACTGGAATAGAAATCAGGAAAATCTTAGTGTTGATTTAACGGAACCAGAGAAGGGTCTTGCATTAACTTTAACTGCAATGGAAATCAGAAAAATCTTAGTGTTGATTTAACTGAACTAGAGAAAGGTCTTGAATTATCTTTTACTGGATAAGAATCAGAAAAATCTTAGGGTCGATTTGACTGAACCAGAGAAAGCATCTACCAGAAAAGAATAAGAATAAATCATTGGTCGATTTAAACTAAGCCAGTAGAGGTATTGAGAATGATTTTTCTGAGGAAAATGTTGAAATAGCCCTTCGTCAGACGTAGCCTTTGAGAAGACTGTCAGGTCATATAAGTAGTCAACGGTATTTGTTGATTTGTTCTTTCCTGAAAAGGTAAAGAGTTAGTCGTATGCAATGTCATGATGTATGAAATGCATTGTGTAATGATGTTCTCAAAATAAATAAGATTATGTTGTATGCGATGTGTATGCGCATGCCATGATGTATGAATATAGAATGTTGTTGCGATATCTCCTAGTCTGGGAAAGTAAATCCCTAACTGCTGCTAGAGAGTAATGGGAAGTTGAATCCTGGAATGTTGTTTGGTAGATGAGGAAAGTGATTTTTTCATTTCCGCTGGGGATGATGAATGGAGATTATCTGTCGGGGATTTTTGACTCCGGCTTGACAATGACTATGTGCGGGAGAAAGATGCTTTGTCGGAAGATTTCACCGATGTAGAGAAATAAACTCTGATGGGGGATAAACTTTTGTAGTTAGAGAAATAAACTCTACCATGGATAAGGCTTTATAAATTGTTTGAGATTATAAAATCTTAACTGGAGACATGGATTTCAGATCTCTGCGGGAATTTTGCTAGAGGAGGTAATTCCTGTTTGGGGAAGAAGAGATCAAAACTTTGTTTGTTTCTACTCTGTGGGGAACATAGACATCACTAGGTCGTATGCTAAGGATGTAGCGGTGACTTCGTCATAAGACGTCTCTGCCCTTATACCTGCTGCAAAGAGTAACTGTCGGGACTATAAATGGCTTTTTTAGACTTTGCCCTGTTTCTTAAAGTCATTAGCAACTGTCTTTCTGTTTCTTATGCAAGTATTTGTAAATAGTAATCATATTCAAATGCATATGTCAAAAATAATCAATGGACGTTTTTTGCAAAACAAAACAGAAAAATAGAAAACAAATAGTTTTGTACTTTCAAAGAAATGATTTGCATTGATTTTGAAGTTTGCCTATAAAAGGAATTTTTGTACAAAGAGACTGACAGATAAGGTTATGTTTGATGAACCGTGCCACAACATTCTTGGTAACAGTAGCAAAAGAGGCAGCCTCAACCCACTTCGTGAAGTAATCAATGGCCACTAGGATGAAGCGATGCCCATTGGAAGCGATAGGCCTAATCTCTCCAATCATGTCAATGCTCCAAATTGCAAAGGGCCAGGGAGCCGTCAAGACATTCAAGGGAACCAGAGGTACATGTACTTTATCAGCATAGATCTGGCATTTGTGACAAGTTCGGGAATGCTGATAACAGTCTGCTTCCATAGTGGACCAAAAGTATCCTGCCCGCAGGATCTTTTTAGCCATGGTGTGTCCACTAGAGTGGGTGCCAAAGGTACCTTTGTGTAAATCAGCCATAATCCTCTCTGCCTCACTCTTGTCTACACACCGAAGTAAAGTAGAGTCGTGGTTGCGCTTGTAGAGGATTCCATTACTGAGGAAGAACTTTGCAGAGAACCTTCTCAGAAATTTTTAATCATTGACAGATGCCCCCTCAGGATATTCTTGAGCCTCCAGATACCTTTTCACTTCATGGAACCAAGGTTTGTCTGTTACTTCTTCAGTATCAATCTCGTAGCCGTATGCTGGTTCATCCAACCTCTCAATAGTGATCTGAGGGGCCTCGTTGTCCCATCTTACCTTGAACATAGGTGACATAGTAGCTAGTGCGTAGGCTAACTGATTCTCTTCTCGTGGAAAATGTTCAAAGGTAACTTCTTCAAAGTGTGGAAGCAACGTCAGCACATGTTCTTTGTAAGGGATGAGATTAGGGTGCTTCGTGTCCCACTCCCCTTTGATTTGACTTATTACCAAGGTTAAATCTCCAAAAACACTCAATAACTTGATTCTTAGGTCAATAGAAGCTTTGAGACCCATGATACATGCTTCATACTCAACCATATTCTTGGTACAGTTGAAACATAGTATGGCAGTGAAAGGAGTATGACATCCCTTGATAGATAGGATTACGGCACAGATACCATTGTCGAGTGCGTTGGAAGCTCCATAACAAATCATAGTCCACCGGGATCCTTTCTCAGGCCCTTCATCCGGTCCAGGTTCTTTATATTTAGTCACTAACATAATATTCTCATTCGGGAATTCAAAGTTCATGGATTGATAGTCATTAACATCTTGATGTGCCAAATGATCAGCTAATACACTTCCCTTGATTGCTTTCTAGGTTGTGTATTGAATATCATATTTATTCAGGACCATTTGCCATCTTGCTATCCTTCCGGAGAGAGTGGGCTTCTCGAAGATTTACTTGATAGGATCCATCTTAGATATCAACAAGGTAGTGTGAGTCAACATATATTGTCTTAGTCGGCGAGCAGCCAATGCCAAAGCGCAACAAGTTTTCTCAAGTAGTGAGTATCTTGTTTCACAATCGATAAACTTTTTACTAAGGTAGTATATTGCATGCTCTTTTCGACCGACTTATCATGCATCCCCAACACACACCCCATTGAATTATCTAACACCGTTAAGTACATTATCAAAGGTCTTCCTTCAACCGGAGGCATCAGAATTGGAGGCTCTTGAAGGTATTCCTTGATTCTATCAAAGGCAGTCTGGCATTCGTCATTCCACTTTACCACTTGATCTTTCTTCAGGAGTTTGAAGATTGGCTCACAAGTAGCAGTTAGATGGGAAATGAACCTAGAAATGTAGTTTATGCGTCCCAAGAAACCTCTAACTTCCTTCTAAGTGCGAGGAGCCGACATTTCTTGTATAGCTTTTACCTTTGCAAGGTCTACTTGAATACCCTTGTCACTGACAATGAAACCTAGGAGTTTACCAGACCTTACCCCAAAGGTGCACTTGTTCAGATTTAATCTCAACTTGTATGTCTTCAACCTATCGAATAACTTTTGCAAGTGATCAAGGTGCTCTTCTTCCGTTTGGGATCTGGCTATAATGTCGTCAACATATACCTCTATCTCATGGTGAATCATATCATGGAACAAAGCTACCATAGCTCGCTGATAGGTTTCCCCAGCGCTCTTCAACCCAAATGGCATCACTTTGTAGTAGAAAGTGCCCCATTGTGTGACAAAGGTTGTCTTCTCCGTGTCTTCGAGTGCCATCTTGATCTGATTGTAACAAGAGAATCCGTCCATGAAGGAGAAGATCTTATGTTGTGCGGTGTTGTCAACCAGAACGTCAATATATGGAAGCGGGAAGTCATCCTTGGGGCTTGCCCTATTCAAATCTCTGTAGTCCACACACATCCATACCTTGCCATCCTTTTTAGGCACCGAGACTACATTAGCAACCCATTGGGGATAAGAGGTGACAGCTAAGAATCCAACGTTGAATTGTTTTATAAATCCTACTTTGATCTTCTCTGACATTTCAGGGCGCTTACGAAGAACCTTCTGCTTTACTGGAGGGAAATCTTCTTTAGTTGGCAGACAATGAACCACAATATCTGTGTCTAGCCCAAGCATGTCTTCATATGACCAAGCAAATATCTCGACATAATCATGCAACATCTGTATCAACCTCTGTTTGACACTAAGCTCCAAATTTGCTCCTATCTTGACTTCTTTTCTATCCTCTTTTGTACCCAGGTTCATTGTCTCAATTGGCTCTTCATGAGGCTGTATAGCCCTTTCCTCCTATTGTAATAGTATAGAAAGTTCTCCTGGTACCTCGCAATCTTCCTCACCTTAGTCCTCGACTTGGTTGATCAGATTTTCAAAGTCATAACCGACAATAACAGAACCGTTACTAATGGGATCCAGAGTGGAGATGGATCTGTAGTTTGATGCGCGAGTGTGTGCAAGAGCATAGATGCATTGATAAAATAAAAGCAGGAAAAAAAACAAAGAGCACAAAATTTGTATGCAAAACGTCCAATGCTTTATTAATGACACATGAGATTGAAACATGATAACCCTCAAAAATAAATAATTATGCCCCGGGTAAGAGACATGGCCATAGAGTTTATATTGTTTAATTATTACATATCCGAAAACAAGAAAGACAATTACTTCTGAATAAAAGTAATCGGTACAAAGTCTTTAGCCGTCCAGTTACTAGGTCCACCGTTGGTAGTAGGGAAGATCCATCTATCCATGTCATAGTCACCATCACTATCCTCTAAAGCATTGACCCCATGTTGCTGATGAGTAGAGGAGGTCCTCCAACACGAGCATGACGAACAACCCTTTAAGCCTCTGAAAAGAAACCCAAACCAAACTTATCAGACTTGTATGGAATGTCAGGGAGTTGGGCCCAAATGGTACACCCACCTTCTTCAATAACTCCTTTGGCATCCTTGAGAGAAGCCATTTTCAAGGTAGGTATGGTGATCTTAGGCATATTGGTAGTAGTCTCAGTTGCAGCCATGGTCTGGGGCACCTCTTCGAAGTTCTGACAAGGAGTCTCGATGAACTCGCCATCCATTTCCACATACCTGAAAGAGTTCAAGTGGCTTACCATGTATTACTCTTCACCACGTACCGTGACAGTCTTTCCTTTCACCGGGTACTTCATCATCTGATGCAGAGTGGATGTGATAGCTCCCACCCCATGAATCCAGGGGTGACCTAACAAACAAGAATAAGATGGTCTAATATCCATCACGTAGAAGGTGGAATCAAAGGTCTGAGAACCAACTTTGATGGGGATGTCCACCTCCCCGTGCACCATTCTTTTTGAACCATCGAAAGCCCTTACTATAATGTTGATGTGCTTCAGGGTCTAACCTTCACAATCTAATATGTCCAAAGCCTTCTTGGGTAGCACGTTCAATAATGAACCAGTATCTACTAGAACATGGGCCAAAGTAGTGCCCCTGCATTCGATGGATACATGCAGTGCATCATTGTGTTTTCTTTCTCTGGGTGTGAGATCAACATCAGAAAAACCCAAACCGTTATCAGCCGTCAAACTGGCCACACAATCTTCAAATTGGTCAGCAGAGGTTTCTTGTGGCACATGGGCAGTTTTGAGTAATTTCACCAAAGCTTTTGCATGAGCTTCGGAGCATAATAGTAGGGCTAACATAGAAATCTTAGAAAGGATCTGCCCCAGCTGTTCGACCACATTGTAGTCACTCTTTTTAATTATCTTTAAGATTTCTTCCATTTCCTTCTTGCAAAACCTCTGGAATGGATTCTGAATGTGCGTTTGTCTGGACAGGCTCAATCAATATGTCTTTGCCCCGAGTCTCAGTCGACTCGGTGATATGGGTGGCAACATGGGTAATCACAGGAATTGCGGTGTTAGTATCAACAGGAACAACAGTAGGAATGATCACAGGAATAGTAACGACTTTTGGAGGAGAAATCTCAGGGGAGAACACTCTTCCACTTCTTGTTATTTTTCTGGTCCCAACGATGTTGTCGATGTCGCGATCAGTATTTCCAGAAACTTGGTCTTCAGTAGCCAACAGGTCTTGCTTGGCGCCATGGTAATAGGCGCCAACCCCATAGCTCCAGGGAATAGCCTTGTCCGAGGAGTATGGGATTGGCCCTAGCATAGTGATAATCAGGGGAGCCGACTTTGGAGCAGATGTAATTCTAACGGGTCTTTTGGTGGAGACCCGGGGAGGATTGGCGGAAATGGTTATAATTGAAATATCCTTACAAGAAACAGTTGTGACATGAGTCTTTTCAAATAGAATCTCTTTATCATCCATCAGGCGCTGAACACATGCTTTCGATAAATAGCAACCAGTAGGTAGAGATAAACACAAGCGGAAATCTTCACCACAGCCCGAAAATAATCCGGCTTGCAACAGATTCCACTTAACAGTCATGAGAGGAGTAACAAGTTCCTCAATAGAAGTAACAAATGTATCATCGTCAACAACATTAACACCACAACCGTTCTTAGGCATGGGAGCAGTTATAAAATTGGGAACCTCAGGAGCGTCAAATTCAATCTCCTTCACCTCAATAAGATATTTCACCTTGTTCTTCAAAGCCCAACAGTCGTTTGCATCATGGCATGGACTTTCTGAATGGTAAGCACAGCGAGCATTTGGGTTGTAGCCAGGATATGCGGTGTTGGGATTCTTGGGAGCTTCCCCCGGGGTAACCAAATTGGATTTCAGTAGGTGAGGCAATACTTGAGACAAAGTCATATTTATCCGGGTGAATTGCCTTACAGGTATTTCTGCTCTAGGCTGATTACCTCGTTGTTGAGAAGCTGCAGGCTTGGATATTATAACAGCTCCTATTTTTGGACGGGGCTCGGTTCTGCCCTGATTTCGTTGATTGTAAACAGCATTGACCTCTTTCTTTCCTACGAAAGATCTCTTTACCGCACTTGAAGAGGCATCCTTCTGAATCTTCCCACTTCTAATCCCAGCTTCCACTCTTTCTCCCATCAAAATCAACTCATTAAAGCCAGTTGAGGAGCTTCCAATTAAATGATTGAAAAATGGACCAGATAGGGTACCCAAAAACATATCCATTAACTCCCTGTCAGATAGGGGGGGTTGGACTTTTCCTGCTAAGTCCCTCCACTTCTAAGCATAGTCTTTAAAACCCCCGCTTGAACCCATAGACATACTTTGGAGTTGTGTACGTGTGGGAACAAGGTCTGCATTATACTGATACTGCTTGTAGAAAGCAGCAGCCAGGTCTTCCTAATTATGAATATTGGTCCCCTCCAGCTGATAGAACCACTCTAGTTGAGTCCCAGATAGACTGTCTTGAAAGAAGTTGACCCATAAGTCCTTGTCGGCAGTATGAGGCTGAATCTTTCTCATATAGGATCAGAGATGAATCTTGGTACATGAGACCCCATCATATTTAGCGAACACCGGAACTTTGAACTTCTGCGGGATGACAACCCCAGAAACCAAACCCATTTCTTCAAAATCCAGCTCTGGTACCTTCTGGATTTCCATTGCATTTACACGATCTTCCGACTGTTTGTATTTTTCATCAGCAGGAGGATACTACTCCTCATTATAGTCAAATTCATCATCGGATTCCTTCGGGATGAGGTCCTCTTCTCTCGTCTGCTCTTCCTGATTGTCTCCTTCTTTTGATGAAGTTACCAATTCAGAAGCTCGACGCACTGGTCCTCTAATCCTTCTTCCCATATTCACTACCCCAGTTGGTTTCTTTGGCTTCTTCTTTTTTCCCTTTAGTATGAGGGCTTTCAGATCTTCTTTCCCTTTAGCTAGAGCCACGATCATTTGCTGGAACTGGGCATTTTGCGCCTGGAGATCCTTGATATTTTGTTCAAGAGCCATTTCTTTACTTGTTGAAATAAACAGCGAAGAAGATAAGAACCCTGCTTTGAGACCTGCTTATGCAATAAGATGCATGATATGCTTATGCAATGTTTTCAAGGACCTTATTGGATTTAAGCTCTTTTAAATAAAACAAGAAGCAAAACCCTTTATTATCATGTTTTTAAAGAAACCAAAGATTACATAGGGATAAACATTGAAATGAAATTATAAACTCCTAAGTCTCTCATGGGCGCTTCCTCTTGGTGTTGAGGTAGGTGTTGAGGTTCCTTTCTTCGTGAAGCTGCTTTGTTAATTCCAGCACCTTCTTCTCACTTGCATAGAATTGAGCCTCAAAAGTATCCCATTCTCCCTTGAGTTGTATCCAAGACTTTTGCAACTCTTCGAAGTTGGTTGGCATATCAGGATGAAGGATAATACGGGACTCGCCCCCTTGAACAATAGGTTCCAGGATCAACGTAAAGATGGAATTTTATGGCATCATAAGACTTTGGGCTCGATCTCGCACCCATTTGAGGTAAGGTTCCAAAGGGATGGAGTTCTTGTGCCCCAAAGTCTTACTATTACTCTTCTTAATAATGCCCCAAGCACGGATGAACCTCTGACGATAATTTTGCAAATCATCTGAGTAGTTGAACATAATACCCTGGATGAGCATATCCGGTGGACCATCTCTCCGTGCATAGCCAAACTGACGTAGTGCTAAAGAAGGATTGTAGGTGATGCCTCCCCTAATGCCCAGGAGTGGCACATTAGGAAATTCTCCACAGCGATCAATAAAATAGATGTCTTCTTGAGAGCGAGGACACCAATGGATGTCAGAGTGAGAGAGAGACATTAGTCTTTGACTCCACCTTAAGCCTAAATCATTCTGCATTATTGACTGAGGAAGGTGTGAAATAAACCACCTATATAGCAGAGGGGTGCAACACATGAGAGTTCCTCGCTTCTTTAGAGTATGAGTATAGAGAGAATGTAGGATATCCCCGAGCAACGTAGGAACAAGATTGTGGGCAAGAAAAATGTTCATGGCATTCACATCTATAAATTGATATGAATTAGAAACAGGACCAACCCATGGATCAAGAGGGCTAAGACATCTTCGAAGGCATGATAACTCATAACATCCAGGAAAGTCTGAGCCTTCTTCATCAGAAAATTTGCAAGGAGACCCTTAACTTCACTTATTTTTTCCCAATTGGACTCAATGTCAGAAGGCTTCAAGTGCAAAGCTACGACAACATCTTCAGAATCTGGGTCTTGTTCTAAACCAGTGAAAGGTACTCGCTCCAATATAAGCAAACCAAGTAACTTAGAGAATTATTCCAGTGTAGGCACCAGTTGGTAATCAGGGAACGTGAAGCAATGGTGCTTAGGGTCGAAGAACTGGAATAAGACACTCATCAGACCTTCGTCAAATTCGGTGGTAACCAAACTGAGTAAGTGACCATGTCTTTTGTGGAATGAGGAGTCCTCGGGAACTTTAAAGACTAATTCCTTGAGCTTGGGAGGAACTTCTGTGAAGTGGACCCGGATGGTTATTCTGCGACCTGAATTCATATCCTATAAAACAGCAAAGAGGTAAATCCAATAGGTCCTTGAAATGATTAGTATATATGAATATCATGATGTTTATGATGTCATGATTATGCTTAAAATCACAGATAAACACAAGAAAATCACACAATAGACCTTAGGCTCAAAGGCTTACATGAGGTTTTAAGGTAAGTACCCTCTTGAATGTTCAGTTGGCTCAACCTGCTATTAATAGTAATTGGGTTCTAAGGAGCCTCAATATCACCGACCTTCCCTTCAGAAATTGTTTCAGCTTCACACCAAAGTATTGCAGCAAAAAAATCCTGAAAGTCTAGTCTCAATGAGTGTAGTATCGAGTATCAACCAATCTTCAGTCAGAACCAAAGCCGGTTATCTCACTACTTCCTAATGGCTAGGATGAGTCAAATAAAGGTTCTAAAGGCCAATTAGTGCTTAATGAAACTATGAGGAAGCCTAATGTTATCCTCGACTTACTCAAGAAACATTAGTACAATCCAGAGTATCGCGCTAATGTAGCCACCACTTCGTCTGTATCGGTCTATGTCGTACAACCTCCATGATTTATTGCTACTTACCTAATATGGTGCCCCATATCTGAGTGTAGGATCTTTTAGTAACAACCCGAACAAGCCCCCAAAAGTAAAGCAAACAAAGCACAAAAAAGCAGTTTAAAAATGAACTAAATCTAAGGTAAACCCCACTTTTATTTGTATCCCCAGCAGAGTCGCCAGTTCTGTGATACGGTGGCAGAACCGACTGTTATACTGGTTTTGCATTTGTATTTGCAAATGTTGCAGTAAGCAAGAGTCACCACCGAATTTTCTTTTATCCAACAAAAGAAAGGGTGAAAATAACAGAAAAAGACCTTTTTCGAGAATTTTCTGAGTAAGGGGGGTAGATTATGGAAAGGGAAGGTGTTAGAACCCTTTCCATCTGTGGTTTTCCATGGGCTCTTAGAGGTTTACTCATTTTGAAACACCTTTGTGCTTTGTGTGTTTGAAAACGTTCTGAAAACTCCTTAGTACGGCGAACTTTGTAATGTTTCTCGTGATAGTGGAGAAAGTATACAAAGTGTTTTGAAATTGTTTTTGAAAAGTAGTTTTTTGTGTAAGTGCAAAATGTTTGAGCAAACTTCTAACAACTATCTACTTTTATACTCAAAAAAGGGTCGTTCTTTTCCTCATATCCTTTAGACAGTGCTATCCTACTATTAGTGAGTAGGTAGCCCCATTGTTGGATGTTTGAGGGATATTCGAAGGGACGTACAATCATAAAGGCAACATATGGAGACGCTTTAACAATTTTTTTAAGGGACAAGATCATTTACCAAAAGGCAACACTGTAGGGTCATCGAGGGACTATGATCTTTTAATTTACGGGTCTTTGCTAAAGCGTCCCATTATCGAGGGACATGACTGCTTTATTTTACGAAAGGCAACCAAATTGGGCGTACCCTAGAGGTGTACATGTGCAGTGTGTGCTTGTTTAAGTTATTTATCTTGCATTATTAAGTTTGCTAACATTTTAATTTTTAGTCTTATCATGCACGCCTAATTACTAACAGTTAATATACATAAATTAAAAGTGCAGAAAGTTAAACCTACACTATTACAATGCTTCAGGGTGGGGGATTTATAATATACAAATCTGGGGGGAAAGTAAAATAAGGAAAGTGATAAAAGTCCTACTTAAGCTATTACATACCAGGATATAGTTACATTGTCGTAAAAATGCGAAAAATAAATGCGCACGAGATAAACAATACGTCTAAGTACTCAAAAAATCTAAATAAAGAAAAATATTTTTGTTGGTTTTTTTGATAATAAAATAATTAAATAAAAATGAGAAATATTAAGTTTTAATCCTAATTAATTAAATAAATGCAAACAAAGACTAATCATAATATATTTTTGTGATTTTTTGTTAAGAAAATATTTAGATGAAAAGAATCTAAGTCTAATTAATTTTGAATTAATAAAAATAAAGTCCAAATAAATAATTAAGTTAATTTACAAAGTTAAGGTTGATTTAAGAAAAGAAATCTAAGTCTATTTTATTTTAATTAAAAAAAAGGTTAAAGTTGAATTAATTAATTAATTTTAGAAATTAATTTAATAAAAAAAACTAATCCAAATTTTTAATGATTTTTATTATTTGTTTTAGGTTATTAAAAAAATAAATGAAAAAAAATAAATATAAAACAAAACAAAAATAAGAAAAAAAAATAAATTGGGCCTAGGTGTGCTGAATTGAAATGGGGGGTGTGTTGAGATTTTTGTTTTAGGCCCAATTGCAAGGAGCCCAACCTTGCCAAGGGATCCAATGAGGACAGCCTCTGCATGTCCATGGTGATCTGCGCGTTAGATGTCTTGATCCTGATCAGATATGCATCTGATGGTATAAGATTGATGGCACATGGTGAGCTCCTGGCCATAGGAAGCATTGAATTTGCATAAACATGTTAATAAAATGCAAAGTGCTGGACCTGGGACTCGAACCCAGGTCCTCTCCCTAAAACGCGCGCTTATCTTACCAACTGAGCTGGCTGTCCAATTGTTATACCAAACACAACAAAAAGAATATAATGCAAAAAACAAGGGATTAATAAAAAAACGTGCACTTCATTTGAACTGGCCAATGGGATACTGCCACGTACTTTCTTCTTCCTCCCTCTGTCGTCATAGATAACGAGACCTATAGTGACAATTTTTGTCTGTCACTATAGCACCTGCAACTAAAAAAAAAAAATACGCAAAATAAATTCATGGTGAGGCCATGGATGAGTTGGCCTCAACCTCCTGAGCATAAAGAGACCCTTGGTTAGGCCTAATTTTAGCTATTTCCAGAAACCCCAATTCTAAGCTTTGTACCCTAAAAATGGTAACAATCGATCCCTGTATCAAAAAACCAATCCAACCATACATATAGCTTGCAAATACAAGAATAGTCAGTAATGCATGGTTAAAATATGTTTATGTTACATAAATCAAACAAATTAAGATTCAGAAAAAACACAAACTGTGAGATGTTGGTGATGTGTTTTGAGCTGTTTCAAAGCCTGGTAATGGTTGGAAAAACTTCAAGGGACCTCCAGGAGTTGATTAGGATGCTTGCTTGGGACTAAGGCAGGCTGGAAACTGAAATTCAAACTTGACAATTTTGTGATTTTTTGCAATCTTTTCTGGCTTTCTTGACAGTCCTCCCGTGTCCATTTGGCTTGCTAGAATGCTATACTTATAATGTAGATGGAGGATACCATATAACATGGAAAGAATCAAGTCATAATGTTATGCTTTCATGTCAAAATCTAACCAATTTAAAGTCTTCCTTATTTGAAAATATTGCCCTTTCCATGCTTGAATGAACCTGGTCATTCTTTTTACGAAATTATGGGCCTAAAATTGAATCAAAACAAAAGCCCAATGCTCATGATCCAATCATTTACTATTTTATATGCTTTATCTTGTATTTATGTGAATAAAAACAAAATAAATATGAATAAAATAGCTAAAAAATGGAAGTCAATGTAAGAATGAAATCAGAGGTCCTTTATAAGCTTATAAAGATGTTAGAGGCCTAAGAAAATAAGCCATTGCTTCAAAAGTTCAAATTTTCTCAATGCACCATTCTTGAAATTTCCAAAGTTTTCCCAACTTGGGCAAGACATAACTTGCTCAATTTTCATCTCATGATGATGATCTTGTATTTTTGGAAATCCCTAGATGTCTACTTCAATATCTCTTTTGATCAATTTTTCATTTGAAGATTTTATCTTGATGTAAAAGGTCTTGGAAAAAAGTGGCTTTTGTTGACTTTTTGAAAATGACCTGCAATGTCTGAGCTTATATGATTCAAATGGTGAATCTCTTGAACTTGTGGGATGAAGAGAAGTTGTAGGGAATTGGATTCTATTCAAAATTATCTTTGATTTGGGAAACATGGATGAAGTATGAGAAAGTTATGCCTGGTCAAAGTTTGGTTGACTTTTCCTATAGAAACCCTAATTTAACAATTCTTGACTTTTGATGAATTAGGAGCATTTCTTGAGGAATCATGATCAAACATTGATCAAATTATGGATATCAACTCAAAATGTTTATGTTGACCAAAAATCTTAAAGTTTGACTGTACATGGGCCACAATTGACTTTTGACTCAGCACAGTTGATTTTTAAGCATTTGAGCAATTGACTGAGCAAACTTGTTGTGCAAGGCATGAAATTTGGCATGGATAATCTTGAAGACATATTAGGACCATGGAAGACATTTTAGACCTTTGGAGCTCACACATCTTGGTGAAAAATGAAACCCTAGTTGGAAAGCCAATGCTTAGGAGGAGGATTTGGTTGATCAATTCTTGGTCAACCTTTAGCAATTGAGGACCTCTAGGAGTATGTCTTGTGTGAAAATGATAGGGAAAATTTTAGGGTACAACCAGGTGTATGAGTAACGGTAAATTGTCTCTTAATACCACCTTGCTTGCAAAATTCCAAAAAATCACCGTCTATATATTCTTCTTCATTTTTTGTCCTCAAGCATTTTATCTTTTTTACGAGTTTCAAGCTCCACTAGTGCTTTCAACTCCTTGAATACTGGATACACATCTGACTTATTTTTGATCGGGTACACCCATAATATCCTGGAGTAGTCATCAATGAATGGTACAAAATATTTTTCTCCTATTGTGGATATTTCTGATGACTCCCACACATAAGAATAAATCAAGTCCAATATGTGTGTGCTTCTATAATTTGACTTAGAAAACTTTAATCTATGCTACTTGCTTATCACACATTGCTCACAGAAAGGTAAACTTACTGTTTTGAGCTCAGGTATAAGATTACATTCTGAAAGAACTTTCAAGCTTTGTTTTGACATATGGCCTAGTCTACGATGCCATATTGTCGTTGAGTTTTCTTGAATAGTTGATGCAACTGACACATTACACTCTAGCAATGTCTCTCCCATAAAAATGTATAGATTTTGTGATACAGTGGGAGAACTGACTTGAGGTTTTGCGTTTGTGTTCGCAAATGTTTCGGTTTAGCAAGAGTCGCCACCGACTTTTTATTTTATCCTAAGGAAAGGTCAAAAAGCACAGGAAAGACCTTTGAGATGTTTTCTTGGGTTCGGGGAGTAGATTATAGAAAGGGAAGGTATTAGCACCATTTCTATCGATGGTTATCCATGGTCTCTTAGTTACTTGTTTAAATCACTTGCTTTGCTTTTCAATTGTTTGAAATGATGCTCTTCAATTGTTTGAAATGGTGCTTTGTGTGTGATTTGGAAAGATATTTTGAAAAGAGGCCATCGTTGTGGAAACCTTTGTAATGATTCTTGTTTGAATGTATACAAAGGTGTTTTTGTCTTTTTGAAAAGTTTTCAATGTTTGAAAGTTGGATTGTGTTGTGAAGTGTGTTTGAAAGTAGCAAGGATGTTTTGCAAGCTTTTGATCAAGTAACTAAGAGCTATCTAGCCTATTTTACTCAAAGATCTTTCTTATGTTTTTAACCCTTTTAACAGTGTTGTTTCACCATTGTATTTGGTGAACAACCTCGTGTTAGGATGTCAAACGGGACAGGCGCGGGTCATCATATAGACCATGATAGCAATTGTGTCAAGTATTTTTGGCAATTTTCTTAAGGGACTTGATCATTTTTGTTTAGGCAACCAAGATAGCGTCATCGAGGGACTATGATCTTTTGTTTTGTTTTTGTTTTGCCAAAGTACTTAACATGCATACCATGGCCCATTTTTGAAGGCAACAAGTGGATTGTAACCCTAGGGGTGCAAGTGTGCATTGTGTTTGTTTTTTATGCATTTTTGTCTATGATTAGGTCAAACTATTTGTTAATTTGATTTTGGCATACAAACCCTAATTCTCTAATCATGGGATAATTGAAAGCATTTAAGTGCGTAAAAATAAATCTAAGCTATTACAACTTTGATATAGGGAGGGGGTACAATTTTGAATAGGGGATTATTTTGCAAGAAATTTAAACCCTAAATTATTACAACCAAATTTAATTACAATACATAATATTTAAATGTACAATATTTAAATGGAAAAATAAACAAATATTAAATAAAAATGTATTATGCAAAAAAGGAGTTTTTATGTATGCAAAGTATTTTTTAATGTAAAGAAATACAAAGAAATATGTAAATAAAAAAGGATTAATTTTATTTTATTAAGGGGGTAAACCCTAATTTTTTTTAACAAAATAATATTATCTATTATTTATATACAAAAATATATTAATATGTACAAAAATGAAATATATTGAAGAAAAGTATTTTTTTAGTATAAAAAATAAAAAGGTAATGTTTTTATATTTTTATTCTAATTATTTAATAAAATAAAAGTATATATGTATCTATATATATATATATATATATATATATATATATATATATATATATATATATATATATATATATATATATATATATATATATATATATATATATATATATATATATATATATATATATATATATATATATATATATATATATATATATATATATATATATATATATATATATATATATATATATATATATTAAATATATTAAATATGTATAAAATAAAAATAAAATATTTACAAAAATAAAATATATTCAAGAAAATATTTTCAGTATGAATAAAAATAAAAATAAAAGTAAAAGTATTATTTATATTGTTTTTAGATTTAAACAAATAATAAAAAGGTATTAAAATGCTTTTTTATATTGGAAAAAATTAAAATAAATACCAAACAAATGTAAAAAAATATGAAAATATTTTTTAAGCATTTTTTATGTTTGGAAATAAAATAATAAAGTCAGAAATGAAATTAAAATGCAAAAATAATAGAAATACAAGAAGATGGGCCAGGGGTGTGAAAAGCAAGCATAGGGGTGCAAAAAGTGAGAAATAGCCAGGCCCAACCCAGCTACTTCATCTTCTTCCTTGTAACAACAGAAAACGCGCGCCCTGTATCCATCTTTGAACATCCTGAAAACGTGACTTTTTGGCAAAACTCACAACATCAAACTTGTAGAGAATTTAAATATGAATCTAACCATATAAAGCATTAAATCTAACTCTCAAAGACCAGAGAGAATTCCTCTGGCCCTAAAATCTAACCTAACTTTTTCAGCATGTTCATGGATGGAATTCTCCTAGCACACTTAATATAAATGAAAACTGAGCATATGTATGGTTTCAGGGCAATGAGTACTACATATTTCATTCACAAACCTAAGGCTAAATGTTCCTAAATAGAGAGATAGAAGTTGATGAAAAACATGTTTCAGTTGGACACGAGAATGGAAATGCAACAGCTTTCAATGAGGCCTGAGATGCCTGGTAGCTTTCCTGAAGTTCACTTGGTCTTTTCCAATAGCTAGTTTGCTTTGAATGTTCCTGAATCAGCCTCCAAAAGTCAACCTGCACAAGCTTGAAATGAAAATGGTGAACACTGTAAAGGGAGTTACAGTTGGAAATGGAGGTTTGGGATAGCTTGAGTGAGTTTAATGGAAGGTGTTTGAAGTGGAAAGGAGCAAAACGCACGAGCAAAATGAGCTATGGCACTCAAGTTGCAGCAACTGCCCTGTTTTTCAAGTTTTTGGTGTTTTGGTGTTCAAGGGTGTTTGAGGGATGATTGGCTCGTGTTTCTGGCTCCAAGGGATGTGCAAAGCTTGTTTGAAATGTTGGCTTAAGTTGATTTTATCAGATATGCAAGCTATGTCCTTTTGGCAAGTTGACTTGCTTTGAAAGAAAAGTGTGAAGTGAAATGAGATAGGCCTGTACAGGCTATCTCCAAGCATGCACAAGTTTCTTGTACATTTGCCAAAGTTTGTGGAACTTGTTTGTTGCAAAGAAAGAGGTCCAAGGCTCAAGAGAAACAACTTTTCAAAAGTTATGCTTTATGAAAATGGAAGTGTTATCTTTATGCCCAAAATGGAATTATTCATTGTATAATGCTCCCTTGATCAGAACAATGCCTCTAACCAATGTGTTTGAATTCAATTTTTGAGTGTAAATTGGTTTAGAGACCTGTAATCAAGTGCAAAGCTAGTTTGGTCAGATTTTGCAACTTGTATGAACATGTATTGGCCATGGTTACAAAGTGAGTTTTTGCCAACTTCAAGAATTCAATTCTCCCTAATCACAAAGGTGTTTGAGGAGTTCTTGGACAATTTGGAAAGCTTGCAACATGTACTATAATCCATCTTTGAAATGCAACTTGAGATTCCAAGTGGAACTATGTGAAAAATGGCTAAGAAGATGGGTCAAAATCCTGCCTAAACTAGGGCAAAATTTCTCTAAGTTAAAAGTTTTAGGGACCCTTGTTCCAAAAATCATAACTTGAGATCCAAGCTTATTTTGAGAAAACTTTGTGAATAAAAGTTGTAGACTTTATGGATGACTACAACTTTCATGTTGTAAGTTTTGTTTTAATCCATTTTCATCATGGTGAAAATGTGGGGCAAAGTTAGGAAAAATTAAGAAAATTTCATAACTTAGAAAATTTCTAAGTTATGAAATTTTTTCAATTTCAAACCCTAATTTGCAATTTTGGGTTTCTTGATGAACAAGTTTCACAATTTGACACATATTGATGAAAAATGACCCTTGGCACTTGATTTTGACCAAAAAGTCAAAGTTTGACTTTTCAATTTATAGTCAAATTTTGATCAGTTGACTGAAAAATTCATCTGTCAATCCTATGCATTTGAGATCTTTTGAACTTTTTGAATAGGTCAAGATAATGTCAATGAGTCCTTGATCCCATGGTTGAACTTAATTTGCCATTGGCTAGGTCAAATAGTCAAAAATTGCCTTTGTGCAGTCAAAACCCTAAAAATGACCATTTTGCCCTTTTAGTGATCTGATCAAATTTCTTGTGGAATTGTGGTACAAACTTGATCAAATGGTTCATAATGTTGATATGGGTCAAAATTCATGAGGTTTGACTGTAGATTGGTCACAGTTGACTTTTTCCCCAATACAGCTGATTTCTAGATCAACTGTCCAATTGACTGGGCAAAAATTTGATTCAAGGCTTGAAACTTGGCATGGGCAAACTTATGAGTCCAACATGAAGTATGAAAGTCACTTTGGGCATTGTAGGTCAAAATATCCCTGTGCAAATTCAAACCCTAATTTAGGTCAACAGTGTAAGGAGGTGTCTTGAGCAGAGCAAACCAAAGCTTGGTCTTGAGTTCCAAGAACCTGGTGATGGAAAATGTTGAAAAAATGAGAGGGCAAATTTTGGGGTACAACAGTTTCCCCTGTTCAATCTTCTTGAACCTGAAGAGTTAGATTGTCAACTTTGCCTTTCGTGACTCGAATGTAAAGGAGGATTGGACACTAGAGTGCCCGTAAATTTGCACTCGTCAAAATATTGTTGATGAAATGGGCTTAAAGATGCCATTTGGAGATGGTAGAATCTTGCTGGAGATGGGCTTAAAGATGCCATCCAAGAATTTTTGTTGAACTGCAATGTTGTAGGTCAGAAGAATGAGCATCAAAATGGTATCTGTGTCTGGAATGCATTTGAACTGTAATTTTATTTGATCTTTGAATGAATATCAGAATGGTTGTCGTGTCTGGAGTGTATTTGTATTCTGAATGGTTAACAGAGAAACATCTGTATATGGAGCAACTGTGTGCTGGGGATAAGTTCTGAATGAGTGGCAGAATGGCAACCGTGTCTGGAGCGTATCTGGACTGTATCTGAAATTGAGATTTGTATGAGTAGCAGAATGACTTCCGTGTCTGGAGTGTATCTGAAACTGTAACTGGGATTTGAATAAGTGACAGAATGATTTCCGTGGCGACTGCACTGGGGAGAATCAAACTTCTGGTGTAAGGGCCAGAATGGCATCCGTGTTTGGAGCGTATCTGAACTTGAAGTTGATAGTTGAATCTGAATGAGAGATAGAACGACCGTCGTGTCTGGAGCGTATCTAGTCTGTATCGGATTGCTGAAGTCTGAATGAGTAGTAGAATGACCGCCGTGTCTGGGGTGTATCCGTACTGTATTTTGACTTGAAATTTTGAACGAGTAATAGAATGACCGCTGTGTCTGGGGTGTATCCATATTGTATCTGAATAATTGTTAACGATAGCCTTTTAATCTTATCCTGAAAAGGTTAAAATGTTAGCTAAAACACAAAGTTATGTTGCATAATATGTATGATGCAATGAACTGTGTTTCATCAATGTTTATGATATATGAATGTAATGGATGTTCATGTAAGCTGATTAGCTGTCTTGCTGAGGAAAATAAATCCTTGATAACTGGAGATAATGAAATATTTGACTGCTGTCGGAGGAAGTAAATTCCTGAACGATGCCGAGGATTCAAAAATCTTTGATTGTTGAAGATGAGAAATCCTTGCTGACTGCTTGGGGATTGAGAATCCTTGGTGACTTGTGGGGATTTAACAAGAGCTTCGACAACTTCTGTGGGGAATGAGAATCCTTCATGACTTTCCTGGGAAATAAGAAAAACTCTGAAAATCTCTACTGGGGAATTAAAACCGGGGAGGCTTCTGCTGGAGAAACGAGACCGAGAATCTTCGATTTACTGGGAAATAACTCTATGGGGAGAATGTTTACTCGGCCGGGGAAATTAGGAGCTTGGGTTGTACGCCAATCTACTGGGGAAGTTGGGGAAAATTGAATGGTTCTTAATGGGGATTGATAGTTGGAAATTTGACTTCGCTGGGGAATAAGGTTTTAGAATATTCTAACTCCGCTAGGGATATGTATTTCAGGGTTTTCGGGCTCCACTGGGGATCGGGAGTTCGAAGACTTAACTCTGATGGGAATTCTAAAACTTAACTCCGCTGGGGGATAAAGTTTAGAACACACTGGCTCCGCTGGGGATATTGAAATTTAACTCCGCTAGGGATGTATACTTCAAGTTTTTAGCTTTGTTGAGGATCTGAATGATGTACTGTAGGGGATTTCTTCTGGAATAGCACAAGGATATCTTCCTACACCTTCAACCTATCAGTAATTATCCCTTCTCAATTTCATTTTATTTGTAAGCAGTGATTATATTCAAATGCATATGCCTATTTAACAAAACTTTGGACGTTTTCAAATAAAACATAAGTGTAAAAAGAATGAAAGGCAAACAAATTTCTGCACTTTGAAGTATTTTTGTAATAAATTTTGTAAGTATCTTTGTACAAAGGAAACAGACATCCTAGTAAGAGAATGTTGTCATAAAATTGAGAGAGAAAATTTATACAAAAAGAAAGATGGCTATGTGTAACAATTCCATGGGGTTCCCATTCTGCTATAGCCTTCACAACTCTGAGTATCTTGTCCATTCGCTGCTTCGTCCTCCGATGATTGGATTGATCAG
This sequence comes from Vicia faba, assembly GCA_948472305.1. Lineage (NCBI taxonomy): Eukaryota > Viridiplantae > Streptophyta > Magnoliopsida > Fabales > Fabaceae > Vicia > Vicia faba. Next base: position 1,589,437,728 of record OX451738.1, read on the forward strand.
AAGCCTGGAGCTTGTTGGTGAAGAGGTTGTCCTTAAAGTTACCCGACGAGACATAGTCATACGCTTTAATTCCCTAACTTATTCCTGGACCGCCCTTTCGGGTTTTCGATCCACCGGGAAACCCTTTTTTTCCCAAATCGCCCTTTCGGGTTTTCAACTTGCCGGGTGTACAAATTTTTTTTGTTTATCCCTAATTTTTGCCTGAACCGCCCTTTTGGGTTTTCGATTCACTGGGATGCCCATTTTTGCCCAAGTCGCCCTTTCGGGTTTTCAACTTGTCGGGTTGTTTTATGCGTAGTATCTTTTGACTATGTCTGCATTCGCCCCACCAGAAAAGATGCTCTTGATCATAAATGGTCCTTCGTAAGTAGGAGTCCACTTGCCCCTGGGATCACTTTGCGGCAAGATGATTCGCTTGATTACAAGATCTCTGACTTGATATACCCGACGCCTGACTTTCTTGTTGAAGGCCTTGATCATCCGTTTTTGATACGTATGACCATGACAAACAGCAGTAAGTCGTTTCTCGTCGATCAAGTTGATCAAGGCGGGTCTGAATCCAATCGTCTTCACTCAAACCGGCATCCTTCATAATCCTTAAGGAAGGAATCTGAACTTCCATAGGTAAAATAGCTTCCATGCCATATACCAAAGAAAAGGGGGTTACCCCTGTTGAAGTACGTGTCGTGGTACGATACCCGTGCAGAGAAAATGGTAATATCTCATGCCAGTCTTTGTAGGTGACTGTCATCTTTTGAATGATCTTCTTGATATTTTTGTTCGCGGCTTCGACAACACCGTTCATCTTTGGCGGGTAGGGAGATGAATTGTGATGATAAATCTTGGACTGCTCGCACAGAGCGGTGATCATAGTGTTGTTCAAATTTCTACCGTTGTCCATGATAATCCTGTCGGGGATACCGTACCGGCATATGAGGTTCTGCTTGATGAAGCGGGCAACCACATTCTTTGTAACTGAGACGTAGGAAGCTGCTTCGACCCACTTGGTAAAATAATCAATAGCCACCAGGATGAAGCGATGTTCATTGGATGTCATAGGCTTGATTTCTCCAATCATGTCAATGCCCCCACATTGTGAATGGCCAAGGAGCTGTCAGAACGTTGAGAGGAACAAGAGGAATATGTACCTTGTCGGTGTAGACTTGGCATTTTTGGCAAGTACGGGAATGTTGATGACAGTCAGCTTCCATGGTAGACCAGTAGTAGCCTGCCCTTAGAATCTACTTAGCCATCGTATGTCCGCTCAAGTGGGTGCCAAATGTGACACTATGTATTTCGGTCATGATCAACCCAGCTTCAACCTTGTCCACACAACGAAGTAGAACACAATCATGGATGCGCTTATAAAGGATGCCATTGCTTAGGAAGAACTTGGCAGCAAATCTCCTTAAGAACTTTTTGTCATTTACGGAAGCTCCTTTAGGGTATTCTCGAGTTTGGAGATACCTTTTGATTTCATGAAACCAGGGTTGTTCCACTACTCCTTCGGTATTAATCTCATGACAGTGTGCAGGTTCGTCCATTCGCTCGATAGTGATTTGGGGAGCCTCGTTATCCCAGTTGAGTTTAAACATGGAAGACATTGTAGCCAGAGCATCTGCTAGTTGATTTTCTTTTCGCGGGAAGTGCTCGAAAGTAATATGCTCAAAATGAGGCAACAATGTCAAGACATGTTCTTTGTATGGGATAAGATTAGGATGTTTAGTATCCCACTCTCCTTTGACTTGACTGATGACCAAAGCTGAGTCCCCAAATACGACCAAAGATTTGATTCCCAAGTCTATAGCAGCCTTGAGACCAAAGATTGCAAGCTTCATATTCAGCCATGTTGTTGGTACAACTGAAGCAAAGTCGGGCAGTGAAGGGTGTATGGAAACCTTCCGGAGAAATGAGTACTGCACCGATACCGTTGCCAACTGCATTTGAAGCACCATCAAAGTATAGGGTCCATCGGGATCCTTGTTTAGGTCTGTCATACGGTCTGTTACCTTCAATGTTGTCCAATGTCATGATGTCCTCGTCAGGGAAGTCGAATCTCATAGATTGGTAATCTTCGACGGCTTGATGAGCTAGATGGTTAGCTAGTACACTCCCCTTTATAACTTTTTGGGTAGTATACTGGATATCATACTCAGTCAGGATCATTTTCCATCTAGCGATTCTTCCAGATAAAGCAGGCTTCTCGAAGATATACTTAATCGGATCCATCTTGGAAATCAGCAAAGTGGTATGAGTTAACATATACTGCCTTAGCCGGCGAGTATCCCATACCAAAGCGCAGCAAGTTTTCTCGAGCAGTGAGTAGCGTGTCTCACAGTCGGTAAACTTTTTGCTAAGTTAATAAATGGCATGCTCTTTTCGGCCAGACTCGTCATGTTGGCCTAGTACGCAACCCATTGAGTTATCCAAAACAGTCAGATACATGATTAACGGCCCTCCTTCGATGGGTGGCATCAAAATAGGAGGTTCCAGTAAATACTCCTTGATCTTATCAAAAGCAACTTGACAATCATTGTTCCATTCAACCACCTGATCTCTCTTCAACAACTTGAAGATCGGCTCACAGGTAGATGTTAGGTGAGATATGAACCTCGCAATATAGTTTAAGCGTCCCAAGAAACCTCTAACCTCCTTTTCAGTGCGGGGGGTAGGCATTTCTTGTATAGCTTTTACTTTAGCTGGATCAACTCAATACCTTTGTTGCTGATGATAAATCCCAAAAGTTTACTAGACCTGACTCCAAAAGTGCACTTGCTTGGGTTCAGTCTGTGCTTAAACTCCTTCAACCTGACAAACAGCTTTTGCAGATGATCAAGGTGTTCTTCTTCTGTCTGTGATCGGGCTATCATGTCGTCTACGTAGACTTCGATCTCATGATGTATCATATCATGAAACAAAGCTACCATGGCGTGCTGATAGGTTGCCCCGACATTCTTCAGTCCGAATGGCATCACTTTGTAGCAGAAGGTAGCCCACTGCGTAACAAAAGTAGTCTTCTCCATGTCTTCAGGGGCCATTTTGATCTGGTTGTATCCCGAGAATCCATCCATGAAGGAAAATACCTTGTGTTGAGTTGTGTTGTCAACCAAGATGTCGATGTGTGGTAGTGGAAAATCGTCTTTAGGGCTAGCCCTATTTAAATCCCGATAGTCCACACACATTTTGACTTTGCCGTCCTTCTTAGGTAAAGGCACAATGTTAGCAACCCATTATGGATAGGAAGTAACAACCAGAAAGCCAGCGTTGAATTGCTTCATTACCTCATCTTTGATCTTCTCAGACATGTCGGGCCTCATTTGGCGGACCTTTTGCTTTATCGGTGGACAGTCTTCTCTTGTAGGGAGACGGTGAACCACGATATCTGTGTCTAATCCCGACATGTCTTCATAGGACCAGGCAAAGATCTCAACATATTCGTTTAACAACTGCACTAAGCGCTCTTTGACACCTGGTTCCAGGTTGGCACCCACTTTTACCTCTTTCTTGTCTTCCTTTGTTCCCAAGTTGATGGTTTCTAGCAACTCTTCATGAGGCAAAATAGCCCTCTCTTCTTGTTGCAAAAGTCTGGCTAACTCTCCCGGCACTTCACGGTCTTCGTCAACTTCGTACTCAGCATGATTGACCAAATCTTCATAGTCACCGAAGGCTAAAGCAGAATAGTCACCCATGGAATCCGGAGTGGATGGGTATCTGCGTTTTGTGAGTGTGGGTGTGTGTAAGGGATAGCCATCCTTAAACAAAACAAGATGCAAAAGGAAAGAAAATGAACACAACAGTTTATAGATGAAAACGTCCAATGATTCATTAAAACATGGCATATGATAATGAAGAAAATCAAGCCCTTACAAATGGACCTATATGCCCCGGGCAAGGCATAAGGTGAAAATAGTGTACAAATTGTTTAGTTATTACAGACCAAAATAGGAAATTGTTCAAAGATAAATTACTGGTTGATGAAAGTGATGGGAATAAAGTCCTTTGCTTCCTAGTTGCTTAACCCTCCTTCGACGGTTGGAAAGATCCAATCTTCAAAGTTGTCTTCTTCATCATCATCTTCTAAGGCATTAATTCCATGGTGAGTGATTTTTACGGGTGGTCCTCCAGCCTTGGAGCGACGCATAGCTTTCTGGCCAGCAGTAGTAAAACCTAGTCCGAACTTGTCCGTCTTATGGGGAAAATCAGGCAGTTGCCCCCACACTGTACTCCTTCCTTCTTTGATTACAGCCTCTGCGTCCTTGAGAGATGCCATCCTAGACACATGCTTGGGAACGATAGGCACATCAACCATTGTCTTCGCAACTGCGACCTCAGGAGAAACTTCCTCAAAATGTTGGAAAGGCGTTTCTATGAATTCGCCATCCAACTCCACATAGCGGAAGGAGTTGAGGTGACTTATCATGTACTCTTCCTTGCTGTGCACCATTATAATCTTACCCTGAACAGGATACTTTAGCATTTGGTGTAAAGAGGAGGTAACGGCCCCAGCATAGTGGATCTACGGCCTTCCCAATAAGCACGAATATGAGGGACGGATGTCCATCACATAAAAGGTAGAGTTGAAGGTCTCGGTGCCCACTTTGATAGGAATGTCCACTTCCCCATGAACCATCCTCTTAGAACCGTCGAAGGCTCTAACAACGATGTTACTGGGTTTGAGGGTCAATCCTTCGCAGTCCAATCTATCCAACGCCTTTTTCGGCAACACATTTAAGGATGAACCGGTATCAACTAGGACATGGGCAAGTGTGGTTCCCCTACATTCTACTGAGACATGCAGCGCGTCGTTGTGCTTCCTTCCCTTGGGGGTCAAATCAGCATCAGAAAAACCAAGACCATTATCAGCAGTATGGCTGGCCACGCACTCTTGAAACTGGTCAGCCGAAGTTTCTTGAGGCACGTGTGCCGTCTTTAAAAATTTGATCAAGGCCTTAGCACGGGCCTCAGAGCAGAGTATAAGAGCCAACATGGAGATTTTGGAAGGGGTCTGCCCTAGCTGTTCCACGACGTCGTAGTCGCTCTTTTTGATTATCTTTAAGATTTCTTCCATTTCTTTCTAGGTGGTCTCGGGGATTACCACAGTCTGAGCCTTCATCCTGACAGGCGCTTCTAGTATCCCCTTACCTTTGGTAGTAGAATTAGAGGGTCTAACTTCAGGTACATCAATTTCTTCAATTATCAGGCATTGCACAGATGGCTTAACAGGCACAGAATCTTTCGAGGGTCCGAAGACTGCTCGAGGGGGAGCAATCTCCGGAGAGAAGATTCGTCTGCTGCGAGTTATCTTGCTTGTTCCCGCAACGTTCCCTATATCAGGGGTTTCATCATCAGAATTCTCTTGGACTGATTCAATCTATTTGATACCATGATAGAAGATTTCTCCTCCGTAGTTCCATAGTATCGTCTTGTTAGATTGATACGGGACAGGCCCCGGCATGGTGATTTTTAACGGCACAAACTTAGGATCAAGCGTAATCTTGACAGGCCTTTTGCAAGCCTTGGGAGGATTGTCGGAGATGGTTATTATTGCAATGTCATTGGTTGAAGTAGAAAAAGTAGCAGGAGTAACGGGAGTGAAGGTATCAACAAGAGTCTTTTGGAAGAGTATCTCTTGGGTATCCATCAGGCGTTGGATGCCTGATTTCAACAGTGGGCAGTCAGCTCGTATGTTTAAACAAAAGTAACAGTCTTTTCCACAGCCTGGGAATATCCCGGCTCTCATCAAATTCTCTTTAATCACTGGTAACAGAGTCAAAAGGTCAGCAACATTGGTAACATGAAGGTCTTCCATAACGGCATGAACATTATGACCGTGCTTGGGCATTGGGGCAGAAATCACATTCGGCTTTTCGGGCGCATCGAATTCTACCTCCTTGGCATCGATCAGGTCTTGGATTTTGTTCTTAAGAGCCCAACAGTTGTTGGTATCATGCCCTACACTGTCAGAGTGGTAAGCACATTTTGCATTGGAGTGGTAATATGGAGAAGAGGTATTAGGGTTTTTTGGCGCTTCATTCAAATTGGTAAGATTCAGCTTTAGCAAATGAGGGAGTACTTGAGCCGGTGTCATGTTGATTCGGGTGACCTGCCGTTGTGGCCTTTCTACCCGTTGCTGATTAGATCTTGGTTGATTGCTGCGAGGTTGATCATTTGAAGAGTTTTGAATCATCACTTCCCCTACTGTTGGTCGGCGCTCGGTTCTTCCTTGACTTTTCTGAGAATAAATAGCAGAAGCTTCCTTCTTAGCTGGGAAGGACTTCTTAATAGCAGTGGACGCGGAGGCATCTTTCTGAATCTTACCACTTTTAATGCCGGCCTCGACCCTTTCACCGGTCAGAATTAGTTCGGTGAATCCCGCAGAGGAACTCCCGATTAAATGATTGAAGAAAAGGCCAGACAGGGTCCCTAAAAACATGTCAACCAGCTCTCTATCCGACAATGGTGGTTGCACCCTTCCAGCCAGATCACGCCACTTCTGGGCATACTCTTTAAATCCTTCATTAGAAGCCATACCCATACTCTGTAGTTGAGTACGAGTAGGTGCTAAATCAGTGTTGTATTGGTATTGCCGGTAGAAAGCAGCAGCTAAGTCTTCCCAGTTATGAACCTCCGATCTCTCGAGTTGATAGAACCAGTCCAATTATGTGCCCGACAAACTGTCTTGGAAAAAATGGACCCAAAGATCCTTATCAGATGAGTGGGGTTGGATCTTTCGAACGTAGGATCTTAGATGAATCTTTGGATATGACAAACCGTCATACTTAGCAAATGTAGGGACTTTGAACTTGGGAGGAATAACGATCCCAGCGACCAACCCTAGTTCTTCGAAATCTAAACAAGGTACCCTTTGCAACTCCATGGCTGCCAACCGATCCTCAAGATTTTTAAATTTAACATCCGCCAGGGGATATTGCTGTTCAGAGTAATCTTCATCTTCTTCCTCTTCCCCTTCTTCTCCTTCAACTTCAAATTCAGAAGGCGTCGCAATTCCTTTTCCTTTACCAGCCCCTTCATCAGACGTCGAGGGGAATTCGATAACTTTTCTAGCATTTCTTTCAAACCTTCTTCCCATGATGACTACACCAGGCCTTTTCTTATTTTTCTTTTTATCTTTCTCCAACAGTGCTTTAAGGTCCTCTTGACCCTTTGCTAAGGTCATGAGGAGTTGCTGGAATTGAGAATTCTGTGCTTGCAGATCCTTAACCGTCTGCTCCAAATCCATCTTACTGAAATAAACAGCAGAAAGGTAAGGAAACCTGGTGTGAAGACCTGTTTATGCATATGATGAATGGTATATTATTCATGTAATGCATTCAAGGATTCAGAAATTCAAATTTGTTGCAAACGAAAAAGAACACACGTCATATTAAGAAGAAATTTGTTAGTACATAAGTGCCCCATGGGCAAAATATTACAAAATTATTAATGTAAAAAGACATTGCGCATCCTCTTTGGTGAGATGTAAGTGTTGAGAGTTTCCTCCTCATGAAGTCGGCGGGTAAGCTCCAAAACCTTCTTCTCACTGGCATAGAAGCTGGCTTCAAAAGTATTCCATTCTTCTTTGTGTTGGATCCAACTCTTTTGTAATTCTTCCAATGATGTTGGCATGTCTGGATGTAGGAGGCTGTATGGAACCTCTCCTTCCATAACAGGCTCTTTGATCACGGGGAGAATGTGAGGGTAAGGCATCATAAGACTCTGGGCGTGGGTTCGTACCCACTTGAGATAAGGCTCAAGGGGGATGGAATTCTTGTGCCCCAGTGTCTTACTATCCACTTTGTTGGGCATCCTCCAAGCTCTGATGAATTTTTGTCGAAGTCCTTGCGCATTGTTGTCGAAGTCAAAAACCAAGTCAGGAATCAGCATGTCATGAGGGCCATCCCTTCTAGCATGTCCAAACTATCTTAGGGCTAAACAGGGGTTGTAGGTAATGCCTCGCCTAATGCCAAGTAGTGGGACATTAGGGAATTCCCCACAATGATCAATGATGATGACATTTTCTCTGGACCAAGAACACCAATGAACATCAGAATGTGTGAGGGTCATCAATCGTTGTGACCACCTTAAACCCTGCTCATTATTCAAAACTGATTGTGGAAGGTGAGAAATAAACCACCTTGCTAGGAGAGGAGTACAACACATGAGAACACCTCTTTTCCTCATTGTTCGTGTGTAAAATGAGTGTAGGTTGTCCCCAAGCAATGTAGGCACAGGATTCCGGGATATGAAAATCTTGACAGCATTCACATCTATAAGCTGATCAGGGTTTGGGAACAAGACCAACCCATAGATGAGGAGTGCTACAATATCCTCAAAAGCTTGTAGATCTAGAGAGTTCTAGCAGTCTTGTGCCTTCTCAAACAGAAACTTTTCCAAGAAACCCTTGACACCACTTCTGGTTTCCCAATGTCCTTTGATATCAGATGGTTGCAAGTGTAATGCTTGAGCAACAACTTCAGGCTTTGGTTCTTTTTCCGTACCGTTGTAGGGTAGTTGATGAAGAATAAGAATCCTCAAGAGTTGAGAAAATTCCTCCAAAGTAGGTACTAGTTGGTAATCAGGGAATGTGAAACAGTGGTGTAAGGGGTCAAAGAACTGGAAGAGAACTTTCACCATGTCTTCTTCAATGTTGGAGTTGACCAAGTTGAGAAGTCTACCATGTCTTTCACTGAAGAGAGAATTCTCTGGAATCCTGGAAGTAAGCTCCTTAAGTTGAGGAGGGATTCTCACAAGGTTGACTTGAATTGTTTTCCTGCGAAGAGATTCCATGACCTACAAAACAAGAACAAATATGAAGATCTGAACCCTTGAAATGGTTAGTGGATGCATATGATGTTTTATGATGTTCATGATGTATGCACAAGCACATGTACAAACAAGTCACACAAGATCCTAGTTTCAGGCTTGCATGAGGTTTCATAGGTAAGTACCCTCTTGAGTTTAGTTGGCTCAAACCTGTCCTATAAATAGTAACCGGGTTCTAAGAAGCTCAATATCACTGGATTATTTTCCATGTTCATTGTTTTGGTTTAGCCACTTAACTGGCGACCAAAATATTCCAATAAAACAACCCTCAATGAGTGTAGTATTGAGTATCTACCAACTTCGGACTGCACCAAAGCCGGTCATCTCACTACCCCTAATAAAAGGCCAAGATGGTCAAGTAAGGTTCTAAGAGTTCATTAGTGCTTCAGGACATCACTCAGCGGCCCCATATTCTCTTTGATTGACTCAAAGTCTACCGGTACTCACAAATATGCCGCACTAATATAGCTATTGCTTCAACCATGTCGGTATACCCCGCACAGTTTCCACAATGTATTGCTATTTACCTATAAATGTTTCCCAAATCCGGGTGGAGGATTTCAAGCCCAAACGAGAGAACCAAATGTAAAGCAATCAAAGAAAACAAGATAAGCATGCAAAAGGTGATCTAAGCCCTAAGGTTACTCCACTTTTAAGGTTTTCCCCAGCAGAGTCGCCAATTCTGTGATACGGTGGGAGAACTGACTTGAGGTTTTGCGTTTGTGTTCGCAAATGTTTCGATTTAGCAAGAGTCGCCATCGACTTTTTATTTTATCCTAAGGAAAGGTCAAAAAGCACAGGAAAGACCTTTGAGATGTTTTCTTGGGTTCAGGGAGTAGATTATAGAAAGGGAAGGTATTAGAACCCTTTCTATCCATGGTTATCCATGGGCTCTTAGTTACTTGTTTAGATCACTTGCTTTGCTTTTCAATTGTTTGAAATGGTGCTCTTCAATTGTTTGAAATGGTGCTTTCTGTGTGATTTGGAAAGATATTTTGAAAAGAGGCCATCATTGTGGCAACCTTTGTAATGATTCTTGTTTCAATGTATACAAATGTGTTTTTATTTTTTTGAAAAGTTTTCAATGTTTGAAAGTTGGATTGTGTTGTGAAGTGTGTTTGAAAGTAGCAAGGATGTTTTGCAAGCTTTTGATCAAGTAACTAAGAGCTATCTACCCTATTTTACTCAAAGATCTTTCTTATGTTTTTAACCCTTTTAACAGTGTTGTTTCACTATTGTATTTGGTGAACAACCTCGTGTTAGGATGTTAAACGGGACAGGCGCGGGTCATCGTATAGACCATGATAGCAATTGTGTCAAGTATTTTTGGCAATTTTCTTAAGGGACTTGATCATTTTTGTTTAGGCAACCAAGATAGCGTCATCGAGGGACTATGATCTTTTGTTTTGTTTTTGTTTTGCCAAAGTACTTAACATGCATACCATGGCCCATTTTTGAAGGCAACAAGTGGATTGTAACCCTAGGGGTGCAAGTGTGCATTGTGTTTGTTTTTCATGCATTTTTGTCTTTGATTAGGTCAAACTATTTGTTAATTTGATTTTGGCATACAAACCCTAATTCTCTAATCATGTCATAATTGAAAGCATTTAAGTGCGTAAAATTAAATCTAAGTTATTACAACTTTGATATAGGGAGGGGGGGTACAATTTTGAATAGGGGATTATTTTGCAAGAAATTTAAACTCTAAGTTATTACAACCAAATTGAATTACAATACATAATATTTAAATGGAAAAATAAACAAATATTAAATAAAAATGTATTATGCAAAAAAGGAGTTTTTATGTATGCAAAGTATTTTTTAATGTAAAGAAATACAAAGAAATATGTAAATAAAAAAGGATTAATTTTATTTTATTAAAGGGGTAAACCCTAATTTTCTTTAAGAAAATAATATTATCTATTATTTATATAAAAAAATATATTAATATGTACAACAATGAAATATATTGAAGAAAAATATTTTTTTAGTATAAAAAATAAAAAGGTAATGTTTTTATATTTTTATTCTAATTATTTAATAAAATAAAAGTATATATATATATATATATATATATATATATATATATATATATATATATATATATATATATATATATATATATATATATATATATATATATATATATATATATATATATATATATATATATATATATATATATATATATATATATATATATATATATATATATATATATATATATATATATATATATATATATATATATATATATATATATATATATATATATATATATATATATATAATAAAAATAAAAAATTTACAAAAATAAAATATACTCAAGAAAATATTTTCAGTATGAATAAAAATAAAAATAAAAGTAAAAGTATTATTTATATTGTTTTTAGATTTAAACAAATAATAAAAAGGTATTAAAATGCTTTTTTATATTGGAAAAAATTAAAATAAATACCAAACAAATGTAAAAAAATATGAAAATATTTTTTAAGCATTTTTTATGTTTGGAAATAAAATAATAAAGTCAGAAATGAAATTAAAATGCAAAAATAATAAAAATACAAGAAGTTGGGCCATGGGGTATGAAAAGCAAGCATAGGGGTGCAAAAAGTGAGAAATAGCCAGGCCCAGCCCAACTACTTCATCTTATTCCTTGTAACAACAGAAAACGCGCACCATGTATCCATCTTTGAACATCCTGGAAACGTGACTTTTTGCCAAAACTCACAACATCAAACTTGTAGAGAATTTAAATACGAATCTAACCATATAAAGCATTAAATCTAACTTTCAAAGACCAGAGAGAATTTCTCTGGCCCTAAAATCTAACCTAACTTTTTCAGCATGTTCATGGATGAAATTCTCCTAGCACACTTAATATAAATGAAAACTGAGCATATGTATGGTTTCAGGGCAATGAGTACTACATCTTTTATTCACAAACCTAAGGCTAAATGTTCCTAAATAGAGAGATAGAAGTTGATGAAAAACCTGTTTCAGTTGGACACGAGTATGGAAATGCAGCAGCTTTCAATGAGGCCTGAGATGCCTGGTAGCTTGCCTGAAGTTCACTTGGTCTTTTCCAATAGCTAGTTTGCTTCGAATGTTCTTGGATCAGCCTCCAGAAGTCAACCTGCACAAGCTTGAAATGAAAATGGTGAACACTGTAAAGGGAGTTACAGTTGGCAATGGAGGTTTGGGATATCTTGAGTGAGTTGAATGGAAGGTGTTTGAAGTGGAAAGGAGCAAAACGCACGAGCAAAATGAGCTATGGCACACAAGTTGCAGCAACTGCCCTGTTTTGCAAGTTTTTGGTGTTTTGATGTTCAAGGGTGTTTGAGGGATGATTGGATCGTGTTTCTGGCTCGAAGGGATGTGCAAAGCTTGTTTTAAATGTTGGCTTAAGTTGATTTTATCAGATATGCAAGCTATGTCCTTTTGGCAAGTTGACTTGCTTTGAAAGAAAAGTGTAAAGTGAAATGAGATAGGCCTGTACAGGCTATCTCCAAGCATGCACAAGTTTCTTGTACCTTTGCCTAAGTTTGTGGAACTTGTTTGCTTCAAAGAAAGAGGTCCAAGGCTCAAGAGAAACAACTTTGCAAAAGTTATGCTTTATGAAAATGAAAGTGTTATCTTTATGCCCAAAATGGAATTATTCATTATATAATACTCCCTTGATCAGAACAATGCCTCTAACCAATGTGTTTGCATTCAATTTTTGAGAGTAAATTGGTTTAGAGACCTTTAATCAAGTGCAAATCTAGTTTTGTCAGATTTTGCAACTTGTATGAACATGTATTGGCCATGGTTACAAAGTGAGTTTTTGCCAACTTCAAGCATTCGATTCTCCCTAATCACAAAGGTGTTTGAGGATTTCCTTGACAATTTGGAAAGCTTGAAACATGTACTATAATCCATCTTTGAAATGCAACTTGAGACTCCAAGTGGAACTATGTGAAAAATTGCCAAGAAGATGGGTCAAAATCCTGCCTAAACTAGGGCAAAATTTCTCTAAGTTAAAAGTTTTAGGGACCCTTGTTCCAAAAATCATAACTTGAGATCCAAGCTTCTTTTGAGAAAACTTTGTTAATAAAAGTTGTAGACTTTATGGAGGACTACAACTTTCATGTTGTAAGTTTTGTTTGAATCCATTTTCATCATGGTGAAAATGTGGGGCAAAGTTATGAAAAATAAGTAAATTTCATAACTTAGAAAATTTCTGTTATGAAATTTTTTCAATTTCAAACCCTAATTTGCAATTTTAGGTTTCTTGATGAACAAGTTTCATAATTTGACACATCTTGATGAAAAATGACCCCTGGCACTTGATTTTGACCAAAAAGTCAAAGTTTGACTTTTCAGTGTACAATCAATTTTGATCAGTTGACTGAAAAATTCATCTGTCAATCCTATGCATTTGAGATCTTATGAACTTGTTGAATAGGTCAAGATAATGTAATTGAGTCCTTGAGCCCATGGTTGAACTTAATTTGCCATTGGCTAGGTCAAACAGTCAAAAATTGCCTTTGTGCAGTCAAAACCCTAAAAATGACCATTTTGCCCTTTTAGTGATCTGATCAAATTTCTTGTAGAATTATGGTCCAAACTTGATCAAATGGTTCATATGAGTTCATAGTGTTTATGTGGGTCAAAGTTCATGAGGTTTGACTGTAGATTGGTCACCGTTGACTTTTTTCCCAATACAACTTATTTTTAGGTCAACTGTCCAATTGACTGGGCAAAAATTTGATTCAAGGCTTGAAACTTGGCATGGGCAAACTTATGAGTCCAACATGAAGTATGAAAGTCACTTTAGGCATTGTAGGTCAAAATATCCCTGTGCAAATTCAAACCCTAATTTAGGTCAACAGTGCAAGGAGGTGTCTTAAGCAGAGCAAACCAAAGCTTGGTCTTGAGTTCCAAGAACCTGGTGAAGGAAAATATTGATAAAATGAGAGGGCAAATTTTGGGGTACAACAAATTTGTAGATAGATTTTTTGTCTTCATCACTACTACAACACCTCCCACCACCTTCAAGATCCAACATTCAATATGGGCTTGCACCCGAGGTCATCTAATTGTCCAATAGACAATAAATTCTTCTTCAACCCTTTCACATGTCATACCTCTTGAATTGTGCGAACTGTACCATCATACGTTTTTATTTTTACAGTACCAACACCAGCAATTTCTAAGGCGTAATCATTTCCCATAAACACTGATCCTTCTATGATAGGTTGATAAGTATAAAACCAATCTCGTCGAGGAGTCATGTGCCATGTTTCTCCTGGATCAATTATCCAAACGTCAGTGAGCTGTTTACTACCCTTGGAACCAGTTGTTGCTCCACTATATAGAATATATCCATCATCAGAGGTATTAGCAATACATTCCTGAGATGAACTTGCCTCAGAAGACTTCTCACCATTCTTCTTAAACCAACAATTTGTTTTCAAGTGCCCTTTCTTTCCACAATTGTAGAATCTCACATTCATCTTACTTCGAGATTTTAATCTACCATGATTTTGGCTCCCACTGGGGCCATGTTCCACTGATCTGCCTCTCGTCATTGTCAAAGCTTCTATTTATTTTGAGTTTTCTTGACGGTCTTCCTTATTTATACGCCTGGACTCTTCCTCAAGAATAGCTCCAACAACATCATCAAAGTATAGACGGTCTATAACATTATTATTTGTTAAGTTCTTGACGAGTGGATCATATGAATCTGGTAAGCTCTGAAGTAGAAGTTCTGCACGTTCATTTTCTACTATGCTAAAATTTGTCGATGTAAGTTGAGCAAACATTGTATTTAGAGTGTTGATGTGATTTGTCACAAATGTGGATTCACTCATTTGAAGAGTGTAGAGGCTTCTCTTTAAGAAAATGCAGTTGTGTAGTGACTTGACCTCGTACAATTTGATGAGGACATCCCATATCTCCTTTGCATTTTTCTTTTCAGCAATATTAGACAAAACTGAATCCGCCAATGCTAAGTGCAAATTGGCAACAACGTTACTATCTATCTCATTCCACTTTTTGTCAGATATTCCCTCAGCTCTATCTTCAATTGCTACTAAACAATTATCCTTCCCCAGGATTACTTTAATCTTCAATTTCCACAGGGAGAAATTACTCCCATTGAACTTCTCAATCTCAAATTTTGTTGTCATGGTTTTACACTAAAAATTAGCAACTGAACCGGCTAACACAATTTCATCGTGAATAAGAAAGTATACGTGAACAGAATTGTATATTTTTACTGCACACTGGAGCAAATTTGGTATACATTAACAATCACTTTAAAAGTATACAATCACATGTGTGAATAATAACCGTGAACCGCAGCGGAATATAAACCTACATCAATAGCTCTGATACCACTGTTGGGTATCAAAGTAACAAAATAATATTAAGACAACTAAAATAAGAGATAAACGTATAGAATTAAGCAGAAGCAATTGTCTATTGAACTCTTGGATGATTAAAAAAATTACAATGTAGCAACTATTTATATTAATTGTTGTGCTATAAATAGTTAACTTAATTTTCTCCTAACCATCAACAAATTGATGATTTCTATAATTTTAAAACTTTCTCTCCACTATATATAATTGACATTATATAATAAATTAAATATGACTTTACTTCCTAAGACAATATTCTCTCATCTTACTGCTCATCTAGATTTTCATCCATATCATGTGTGTCTCCCTGTAATAATATCTCTAAAGGAGATACTATGTTTCTCTATGTCCTGGTCTCCCACTTTTTTAACCATCTTGTAGTTCTTTACTGAAGAACTATCTCAATAATACTTTTTCCATGATCAACATGATTTTTGCTAAACCCTAGAACCGAATTTGACGATGACGCCATGTTCTAGTGTATTCCGTTAGTTGATACACTTTTAATTCAATTATCTCTCTCACACTTTTAATTCAGTTACATTATTATTTAAATATTAGTGTTTAATAAACATATTTAAAAATTATTTAAAATACTATTTAATTTTTTTATTTAGTAGTTAGCTTACAATATTACTTCTAAATAAAAATTTTTTAACTAGTTTTTTAAATAATTGTTTTTTTAAATATAACTAATAAATAATAGTTATAAATTATGTTTATTAAATATTGGTATTTGAATTTAAATATATAAATTTAAATAAAATTGGTATTGTAATCTAACTACTAAATAAAAAAAATTAAATAATTTTTTAAATGATTTTGTTTAAAGATAATTAATAAATAATAGTCATTAAATATGTTTTCTAAATATTAGTAATTAAATTAAATAAAATTGATATTTTAAGCTAACTACTAAATATTTTTTTTAAATGATTTCTTTTAAAGATAACTAATAAATAAGAATTATTAAATATATTTATTAAATATTGGTATTTACATTTAAATATATACATTTAAATAAAACTGGTATCGTAAGCTAACTATTAAATAAAAAAATTAAATAGGTTTTTAAATATAACTAATAAATAATAGTTATTAGATATGTTTATTAAATATTGGTATTTAGACTTAAATGTATACATTTAAATAAAACTAGTATTGTAAGCTAACTACTATAAAACTAGTATTTTTCAACATGTTATATAATAAATATTAATTAAATATGAAATAAAAATGTAAGTGTGATATAAACATTTAAATTTTCAACATAACTTGTAAAAAAATTATTTATTTAATAAATATTTATTACATGTTAATTAACGTTTTATTATATTTAATATTGTAATTTAACTAACGTTTTATTAGGTTTAATATTAAACATGATAAATGATCTTATCAGTTGACCAGAACCTGAAGGTGGACTTTGATGATGTCGTCTCTTGGTTGGAAATATGAAGAAAGGAGGGGTGTATCTGCAAGACACTCCGACGATCAAGTAAGAATGGGTGCAAAGAGATACAAGAAAGATATTAGGATTTTTTATATGAATATTGGATATCTGGCCCTCACAAGTGTGAGGGTTTATATAATGCCCCCAGCGCGTAGCCATTGGTCCCTATTTTTGAGTCTAGATATTCGGGTCCGTAAAAATAAGTAACTGCTAGGACCTGATCAAAATAGGCAATCGTGCCCGTAACTAGCCATTGCTCTGAGCATTGATGAGATGACAGGAAGACGCGTTATGAGCGCTTATCTGGTTGTCTGCTTGGCGTGCAGTGAGTAGGTCGGGAAAGAAGCTTTCGTTACGGGCAGGTGTAAGACTCGGAGTGTGTTGGAATTGTTGTGCTTGGGGAGCGATCGGCGAAGCGTGCCCGACGGAGGGCCAGAGTTATTGGGTTATGTTGGAAGTGGAAGCAGATTGGGTCAATAGAACAGAAGCCCCCAAGTCGTCGCTTTTGGTTAGAGGAGTCACAACTTAAGATATGCTCGTGACGAGAGATGTTTCACGGGAAACTATACGCGAGGAGTTCGAGCGATGCTTAGTGTGTCCATCTAGCAATGAGAAGAACAGTTGATAGGATCTTGAAGGGTTAGCGTGTTGCGCTTGCATCGAGCCACGTACTATCATAAAAGTGTAATGATGGTTAGTCTAGGAACTAGGGCGCAATAATGATGCCTCTTAGGGTTTCCTAGGCGTGTGCCTGTTCACGTTCCAGTAAGCTGCTTTATAAAAGGTGGAGAGGGAGATTTATTTGTACTTTTCATTTGCTCTTTTTCTGCTCATTGTTGTTAGTTCTACCTGACACTGTTGTTCTCCGCCGAAGCTCTTGCTTGCTCCATCGTTAATCTTCACCAACCCGATAAGTTTCTCGAGTTTTCCCTTTTTTAATGGAATTTTCCTCTGTTCTAGGTTAGATTTTCTGTTTATTCTCCTAGAAATTCATGTGGCTAGGGTTTAAAGTAGCTTAGTGCGGGGATTCCGAACATTTGGCCGTCGTCTGGCAGATGTTTCGTCGCCTGAGGACAGTGCCCCTTTGTGATCTTGGTAGAAATGTTTTGGATATAGGGCTGGCAACGGTGGTTCATAATGAACTTTCTAGGGGCGTTAGGGTCATTTCTGGGTTTCCTCTATGAACCTCATAAGAAATGACGAATCTCTGTAAGTGGCCCAACCCATAAGCGTTGGGGAGCAGCCCGTGTGGCATATGCTCCTGCTCGGCATATATACGCCTGATGAGAAAGAGGGTCGTGGTGCCTGCTTTTGGCTGCCAAGTGAGAACTCTAGTCAGGGACAAGGTTCTCATTCCTTTGAACTCCTTTTCACTTTATTAGTGGTGGAAGGGTGGATTTGATTTTGATTTCGAATTCACTTTTGTCCTCTGCTTTTCAGGTACCATGGCCAGCAGCACCGAGGATGAGCTTATGAATGAGTGTAACTATTATGTACCAAATATATATATAGGAGTGTGTTCATTGAGGGAAGCACCTCGGGGGCGCATGATTCTGAGCCGGGCACACCAGAGTAGGGCGCGGTTGGGCAGGATGCGCTCGCGCCCCCTGCGGATCCTTTGTCCTGGGTCACACCGGGTACTCGGAAGTGAGCCTCTTATGTTGCGGAAAATCCTGATGGTGTGTTCACGAAGGTAGCTTTAGGGATGGAGCGGGAGGATGTTGAGGAGGAATGGAAGATTTACGTCCCCGGGAAGGACCAATGCATATGCTTAAAATTTGATTATAACTGCCTTTCCATGTACGAGATACTCTTCTGAGAGTTGGGTTTTTGGCTTCCTTTCATCGATCTCCATGTGGCCGTGTATGGAAATCTTCTTCTTGCTCCCTCCCAACTTCATCTTAACTAGATCGCCTTCTTATGGGCTTTCGAGATAGTGTGTGACTACTTGAAAATATGGTTCACTGCTTCTTTGTTCTTCTACTGCTTCCATCTCCAACAGGGAACTTCTTGAACTTAGTTCATATGGGTCTCTCTCTCAAGAAGGCAAACATGAAGTTTTTTAAAGCGTATCTTAAATCAGTTCGTGATTTTAAGGGCAAGTATATATTGATCTAGCCGGTGTCAGAGAGGGAGTTGTTGAATGTTTTAGGAGTGTCCCATTGATCGATGAAGCCGGGGGACCCATGCTAAACGGGGAAAGAGACACGGGAATGAAACTAGTGTTGAAGTTTCATTTTCATTGGTCGAGGAAGAATTATACTGAAGGGACCGACCATTACATATGGAAGATGGGTCAGTTGGGTCCTGAGGACCAGGCTAGCCATGACCGTTTTTCGGCCTTTGTTGTGGGGATAACCTCAGTCCAGCGTTTGGGCAAAGGAGGGAGACCACTAGTTAATGAATATGGGAATTTTATTTTTGAACCTAGTCTTATAAATGTCAAGCATCTCCTCGAAAGTGAGGACCCTACAATGTACTTAGGTAGTTGTCTTGTATGTCGACCTGATTTGCATGTGCGATTCTTTATTTTTATTCGCTAACTCCAATTTATTGTTGTGCAGGAAAAATGAATGATGCCGAGGAGCTCATGGCCAAATCGTTAGTTTAGAAGGCGAAGAAGGGACAAAATACCGCTAGAGGTTCTCAAACTGAGGCAAGGACGGCTCCCCAGTCAGGCTCTGGAACATCATCGACTGGCCAGGTTGTCAGGCATCTTTCTCCTCAGTAGGTGTCTTTGAGGTTCAAGAGGTTGCGTATCGAGGGTACCATCAATTTGATCGATGAGAAAGACAAGGGGAAGTTTGTGTCGCCTCCTTGTTTTCACGACAAGGATTTATTCGAAGGTTCTGCCTTGCAACTTCCTCGGGATGAGTTCCTTAGGCTTGAAGAGATGGATTGTCTGAGCAAAAGGATAATGTTGGCTAAGGATACTGGTGCCTTTATGATGGTATTGGGAATGTTCGTGGCGTACACCGAGGAAGGAACCTCCCTAGAGGACGAACTGAAAAAATATCAGGCTAAGTTAATGACTCTCAATGACAAACTTTCCAATACGGATGATGTGAACAATGCTTCGGTAGAGAACTTGGCCAAGTTGACCAAGGAGCACAATACTCTTCTACAGAAAAAAGGCTCTTGAGAGAACAGTTACATCCTTGAGGGTTGAGGTAGCTCCTGGGGAGGATGAGCTGAAGGAGGCTAGGGGTTTGAAAACTCGTGCAAAGTTGGTTGCCCGTCTTCAGTTAGCAATCGGTGATGGTGCGGCCAACGCTGATATATCTTTCAAAAATGTTATAGCGCAGCTCAGAGTAGCGAATCCTGGTGTGGAGCTTAACATAGTCAGAACGGGATTCCTCTACTATGTGGCTGGTGGTAAGATTGTGGTCCCTGAGTTTCTTAAGGGTGTTGAGTAAGCATTGGTTAGGGAACCTACCTTGAGAGAGCCTGTTCCCCAGGAGATGCCTCAACTTGATGTTTGACTGCTTCACTGTCCTCTTTTGTACCGGCCTGTGTGTCGTATTTGATGTAATTTGTTTTGGGTGCTTTTGTCCGTTTATGTAATATTCAAATAATCGTAGTCCTTGTGGCCACATGTTCGTCTTTTTTGGGTGGGGGCCTTGGTCCTCCTTTATGTAATATATTTGACAATTCTTCGTGGTCGTCCTTTGAATCTTTCGACCATGGTGGTTGTTTATTTCAAATTGCATCGTTTAAGTATTTTTAACTTTTTTTGTGTATGATTTACTGTTCATTATTGTGAAATGATAGTGTGTTCATATGGTTGTCTGTTCGAGACATTGGTTGATGCTTGAGTTTTTTTAGGGGTTTTTTCGTGAGTTTTTGAGTTTGCCAGTGTAGGGAACTTATCAAACGGCCAGGGTAATTTCTGGGCATGGGTCGGAACTCAGATTTTGTTTTGAAAACTTGAGCTCGGAAACATTAGCTTCCCCCTGTAGGTTTTCCATGTAATAGGCCGTGTTCCCCATTTTTGCATGAACGCAGTATGGGCCTTCCCAGTTTGCGGTGAGCTTGCCTTCGCGAGACTCTTTGTGATTTCTCTTTAGGACTAGGTTTCCGACTACGAATTCATGTCGTATGACTTTGGTGTTATATTGTATGTAAATTTTTTGTTTAAGGGAGGCTTATCGTAAGGCCGCTCCCACTCGGATTTCCTCGACAAGATCAAGCTCTTCTCTTAATGCTTCGTTGTTCATCTCTTTGTCGTTGGGATCTTCTATTCGTTTAGAGGGATCTCTGATTTTGACCAAGATGATGACCTCGGTCCGTAGGCTAGACAGAAAGGAGTCTCCCCGGTGGATGAGTGAGTTGTCGTTTGGTAGGCCAAGAGTACACTATGTAGCTCCTCGACCCATCTCTTTTTGGTTTTGTCCAACCTTGACCTGAGACCTTGCATGATCACCCTATTCGCATACTCGGCTTACCCGTTTGTCTGCGGATGTTCGACGGAAGCGAAGTGTTGCATGGTGCCCAACTTGGTGATGAATTCTTGGAAGTTTTTTTCCTGTGAACTGTGTCCCGTTGTTGGTGAAAATCGCTTGGGGAATGCCAAACCGAGTAAGAATGTTTATTTTGTATAAGTGGAGAATGTTTTGTGCGGTTATTCTGGCTAGCGCTTCTGCTTCTATCCATTTGGTTAAGTAACCCACAACTACTATCAGGTATTTGTTTTGGTTTGATCCTACAACGAATGGTCTGAGGATATCCAGGCCCCACCATACGAACGACCAGGGGGGTGATAGAGACTTGAGCTTGCTCAAAAGAGCCAAGTGCATGTACTCATGGTGTTGACATTTTTCATAATTTTTTACGTGATCTTTGATGTCGTGCTGCATGGAAGGCCAGTAGTACCTTACCCGTAATGCTTTTCTGGCCAGGGATCTCCCTCCCAGGTTTTGGCCGTTGATTCCTTCTTGGACTTCTCGTAGGATATGGGCTACTTTGTTATCTTCGACACATTTGAGGAGGGGGATGTAGAATCCCCTTATGTACAGTTTTCCTTTGACTAGGACGTAGGAGCCAACTCTTTGTCTGATCGCACTGGCTTCCTTCTGGTCGGATGGTAGTTCTACCTTTGTGAGGTAGTTGTATATCGGGGTTATCCAACAACTGGTGTCACCGATGGCATACACTTCTAGAGCCGAGGATGGTTTTTTTATGCTTGGTCGAGGGAGTATCTCCTGTATTACAAATCTGTTCCCTCCTTTCTTCTTCGTGCTGGCCAACTTTGACAGGATATTTTCTCGAGAGTTGTGTTCGCGGGGAATATGTTGCACGTCCCTAGAGTTCAATTTCTTCATTCTTTCTTAGACTAGAGTCCACTATTATGAGAGTTGATCATTTTTTACATGGTATTCTCCTCGTACCTGGGAGGCCACGAGTTGGGAGCCCGTGAAGATATTTACTTCCTCGATGCCCAGGTCTTCAACCAGACGGAGTCTGGCGAGTAGAGCCTCGTATTTTGCTTGGTTATTCGAGGTTGGGAAGGAAATTTCAAGGGATACTTCGATTAGTATTCCTCCCTTGTTTTCCCACATGATGTCTGCGCTGTTTCCCGTCGAGCTGGAAGCTCCGTCCATGAAGATGGTCCACTTATGTGCCCCATTTGTGGTGCTCGAGAAGGTCATTTCACTATGAAATCGGCCAACACTTGTGCTTTAAGGGCTTTCATAATTTCGTATCTGATGTCAAATTTGGAGAGTTCTAACGACCACTTGAGCATTCTGCCTGCCATATCAGGTCGACCGAGTAACTGTTTTATTGGTTGCTCTGTCCGGACGATAATTGTGTGGGCTAGAAAATAGTGCCTCAGTCTCCTCACTGAATTGATGAGCGCCAAGGCTACTTTATCGATCTGTTGGTATCTTAATTCATGGCCTTGTAAGGCTTTTCTCGTGAAGTAGATGGGTCTCTGCCCCTCGGGGGTTTCTCGAATGAGGGCAGTGCTGACTTCCTCAGAAGTTATGACTAGATAGAGGTAGAGAGTTTCTTCCGTGTTCGGTCTTGAAAGGACCACTATTTGAGATAATTCCCATTTGAGGTGGAAGAGGGTGCGCTCGCACTCTTCTGTACATTCGAACACGGCTTCTTTACAGAGAAGTTTGAAAAAGGGGAGCGCGTGTTGGGCAGATTCTGCCACGAACCGGGACAATGATATGAGCATTTCGTTTAGGGTTAAGATTGATTTTTCGAGCTCGGGGTTGGAAGCTCAGAGAATGCTCGACATTTATCAGGGTTGACTTTGATTCCTCGTTCTGTTAAGTAGAAGCCGAGGAACTTGCTTGCCCACACGTCGAAGGTGCATTTTTCCAGGTTGAACTGCATTTTGACTCTTCTTGATTGGTCAAAGACCTTTCTGAGGTGGAACGCGTGATCGGTCTTCCCTTGGGATTTCACGATCATGTCATCCATGTAGACTTCGAGCATGTCTCTGATTTCTCCCCGGAAGACTTTGTTCATCATACGCTAATAGATAGCGCCCACATTTTTCAGATCGAAGGGCGTTACGTTGTAGGAATAGTTCCCGATTCAGTTATGAAGGCCGTGTATTTTTTGTCCGTTTTGGCCATGGGGATTTGGTTGTACCCAGAATATGCATCCATGAACGAAAGCAATTTAAAACATGCATAATTGCCTACCAATTTATCTATACTAGAGGGGGTAAGCGTCTTTAGGGAAATCCCTACTGAGACCGGTATAATCAATGCACATGTGCCATTTTCCATTACTCTTTTTTACAAGAACTACATTAGAGAGCCATGTTATGTACTGGGCTTTGGAAATAAATTTTCCTCTAGAAGGTCTTTGATAGCCTGCTCGACATCCTCAGTTTACTCCAGGGACTTCTGGCGCCTATGCTGAGCAACTGCCTTAAGGGCAGGATCTATTGTCAAGTGGTGACATGCTATCTCCGGGTCTAGGCCGGGCATCTCTGTTGTGCTCTAGGCGAACTAGTATGCATTATCCTCTAAGAACACTTTTAGCTACCTCTTTGCTAAGTCAGGGTGTTTGGCACCGATCTTGACTCCTTTGGCGGGGCCGCTGCCCATGGGAACATTCTTGAATTCTCTGTCTGGGATATGACGCATAGGATATGTAGATTCACTTGTGCTTGTCGATGCTCCTTCTGCATCGAGCATGCGTTCTTTCCCCTTCCTCTTCTGGTCTCTAAGGTCCTCCTTTGCAAAGCGATTGTCTAGGTCAACATGTCAACATGGGGCAGTGGCTTTGGTTCTTTAGAGCTGTCGGGGAGAGCGGGTCTGTTAGTTGTTCTGGGTTAAGTACTAATGGAGCTCAAGCCTTTTGCAGCTTCTTTAAAACATCTCCTGGCGACCTGAATGCTCCCGTGCAGGGTGGCGACGAGGTCGTCAGTGATGTAGTATTTCATTTTGAGGCGACCTATGGAGCGAATTGCTATTAGTTCGTCCAAGGTGGCCCTCCCAAAGATGCACTAATATAACGACGGGCAATTTATTACGAGGAACTGGGTCTTGATGCATCTGGCTGTGACTCCGGCCCTAAAAGTAATGATCAATTCGACATATCCCCAAGTTTTTGTGATGGCACCATTGAATCCTTAGAGACCAGAGCCCACATATGGGGTCAGATGTGCCTCATTCATCTAGGAATACATTATATCGATCGAGTTTCCTTGGTCGACCAAGATGCGCTTGACATTGAAGTTTACTATGCGAGCTCGTACGAGCAACAGGATGCTGGAGTTAGGGGATCCTCCGGGCAACTCTTCTCGAAAGAATGCGAGGGGGTGAGAGCCTCTCCTGAACTTGTCGAGGGTGGCACTCATGTCAGAGTTAGCCTCCATTAACTGCTCGAATCTTCTCTTCACCGAGCCTATAGTGCACTTGTTAAAGCCACAGAATGTGACCATTGCTGCTGGGAATGACTCGCACATAATATGCAATGAGAAGTACATGGGAACTTTATCCATGTCGGGGAAATAAAAAATCTTTCGGCCTCATGATGCTCATGGTGAAGGGCATGGGAGCTTTATCTGGGGAGGCCCCTGCTTCTTCGACCAGTTTGGATTAAGAAACATCTTCTCGGGGAGACTCCTTCTTTCTGTATTGTTTGAGATGCCTTTCCCGAATGAGGATCTCAATGGCATCCTTGAGGTGGATGCAGTCTTCCGTCGTATGCCCGTGACTTTTATGAAATTGGAAATACTTGCTTTTATCCATTTCTAGCTTGGATGGTGTTTATCGAGGGAAGCGAACCCTAGCTTGCTTGAATTTTTCATCTGTGCAGTCGGTCAAAATCTTCTCACGTAAGGCGTGAGAGGAGTATAGTCATGGAAACAACCGGGTGACCCCTTGTAGTGTCGAGACTCCCGGGACTTGTCCTCCATTTTCTTTTCTCCTCCCCGACGGGATGTCGAGGGCTCTTCCTTCTTTGAGGCCTTTGTGTTCTCTCTATGTCATGAGTCTCGCGCGTTGTTAGATGCCCCTTTTTTCTCGTACTGGATGTATGCCTATGCTTTGAGAAAAAGAGCATCCAGAGTGGTCGGTGATTCGATGCCAACTACTTTGGCAAAGTCACTGGGGGGACAGAGCCCGCATTCGAGGAGATACTTTTTCATGCCGTCAGTCATGGAGACTTGTATGACCTCATGGTTGAAACGTTCAATATATGATCGAAGGGACTTATACCTCCCTTGGATGATTGCCTTCAGAGATGCTTCTGACTTTAGATGTCGGCGAGACACCATAAAGTTCCAGGAAAATTCTCTCCCCAGGTTCTTCCATGACATGATGGATTCATCGGGAAGGCTCTTGTACCATATCATGGCCCCTTTCTTGAGAGTTGTAGGAAAGAGTCGACATTTTATTTCTCCATGAACTCCTCTGTAGTTGAGAAGCGCGTCAATGTGTTTGATGTGCTCGTTAGGGTCGGTCTTTCCGTCGTAGGTCCCCAGGTGTGGAGGTTTCTCCAGACTGACTGGAAGTGCAGTATCTATGATTTCTCTTGATAACAGGCTGCAGAGTTCATCATCATCACTTCTCTCAGAAGATGGTGATAAGGAATGGTGATCCCTCCCTCGTCGGGGGAGGGGGGGTTTCTCCTTCTCAACTTGGGTGACAGCGAGTGATCGCGATCAATTCGGTTATTCTTTGTCTTTTTGGAGATTGGGGAGAGCCGATCTTTATGGGGAGGTGTGCGACCTTGTTTCTTGATGAAAGAAACCTCATGTTGCTCCTGCGTGGAGAGATGGCCATGCCTTAGTGGGGATGAACTGCGGGAGTATTAATGTTGGTGTCTCCGAGGAGGACACTTTGACCTCTTCTTCTCCCAGGCCCCAATCCTCTTTCTCTGTTTCATGATTAGGGCGTTAGTCTAATTGACGGCAGCGAGCAGCACTACCATATCCGGGTCATCATTTAGTGGAATAGGAACTGGATGGAGGACTTCTGGAAGCTCCTCACTAGGGTTCTTGGACCTCTTATTGTACAAGAGTTGGAGGTTGTCGCATTCAATATTGATCGAATCTGGGGATGTTATCCGACCATGTCTGATGTGAGGGATATCCTCTAGATGAAGAAGTTCTTGCTTCCTGTCTGTTTTATGGATGGGGGAGAGTACAGTCTTTTCAGAAAGATGGTGGTCATCATGGTCGGCCATGATAAAAGTAGTGAAAGTATCTTTGATCTTAGGATTTGAGGAAAAGGAAGACGGGGAAGATAGTTTCCCACAGACGATGCTACTGATCTTACCGGTTGACCATAACCTAGAGGTGGGCCTTGATGATGACGTCTGCTTGGATGGAAATATGAGGAGAGGAGAGGGTGTACTTGCAAGGCACTCTGACAATCAAGTATTGATTGGGTGCAAAGATATACAAGAAAGATATTAGGGTTTTTGGTATGAATATTGGATATCTGGTCCTCACAAGTATGGGGGTGTATATAAGGCCCTCGGCGCGTAGCCATTGGTCCCTATTTTTGGGCCTAGATATTTGAGTCTGCAAAAATAGGTAACTGTCAAGACTTGGTCAAAACGGGAAGTCATGCCCATAACTAGCCATTTCTCTAAGCAAGGATGGGATAACGGGCATACGCGTTATAAGCGCTAGTCTGGTTGTTTGCTCGACGTGGAGCGAACTGACCGAGGAAGAAGCTTCATTACGGGCAGGTGTAAGACTCGGGGTGTGTTGGTGTTGCTGCGCTTGGGAAGCGATGGACCAAGAATGCCCTAAGGAGGGCCAGAGCTGATGGGCCATAGTTAATGGACCATGTTAGAGGTCGAAGCAGATTAGGCCAATTCTAGTCATTGGGCCAGTCCAGAATAATAAATATTAAATAAGTTAATAGTATCAAACAAAATATTTGAAACTAAACTTTTGTTTTAAATATTTCGAAATAGATAGAGATGATTCAAGATTAATAACAAAGAGAAGCTTGCAGTGCAGTGGCGGGGGGTCATTGCACTGCAAGCATGCCAGCAAGAACGCCACGTGAGGCAAATTTCCATCTTTTATATTTAACCTCTCAACAACTAGACATTAAAATAATAATAAAAATGCCACGTGTAATTTAAAAAATAATAGAAATGCCAACAAGAACGCCATGTGTAATTAAAAATTATTAAAAAAATAAAAATTCCAACAAGATCATCCACGTCATTAAAAATAATAATAAAAAATATAAAAAAAGTGTCACGTCAAAGATTACTGTGACTTGATTTTAAGAGGGGTGAAAATGATAAAATTTTGAAATGTTAGGGATGAAATCTAAACTTTTTTTACATGGGGTTTTTAAAAACTCGCCTATATGGCAGGAGAAAAAATATCTATTAACCCTAAATTTTGTGAAAAACGATACCAAGAACAAAGTATAAAAAGGTTTCCTTGACATTAAGAAACCCTCAAGGTAGGAATAAGGAAAGCAAAAAGAACACAATGAATTGATTATAAACTGCTATTCTTTACTTTCTCTTTGAAACAAGACTACAAGTAATATAGAATAACAAATAACCTCTCTCATCCTAATTAAGATTTGCAGTGTTGCAATGATAAGAGACTCGTATGCTATTTATAAGAAAACTAATGGGCTTTCACATACAGACTAATTACAAGCTAACTTAGGGAACAAGTTAACTTAAATAAATGGGCATAACAAACATGCCTAATTCGACATGCTAATAAATATAGCATTTCAACTACTACATTTTTTAATAGACTTCGACTACAACATGTGAGCAGACTTTGACAGCATGCTAGAACCTTGTTGAACCAACAAATTTTCCTGTCGATATCTCGACACTAGAGTTTTGATCTAATAGTTTCCACAAATATCCTCCCTGAAACAAATCAAAAACATCAAGAGAATACACTAGTTTTCTTCATGCAGCTTTATTAACTGCATACAGTGGAAAAACTTGCAACTTGACAATGTCTTGGTGATCTTATCATCCGCATTATGTTCTGTCGAAAACTTCAGCACTAGGACTTCTCCATGCTTGATTACCCCTCTGGAAAAATGTAGCCTCACATTGATGTGCTTGGTTCGCTCATGATAGGATTAATTCTTCGACAGGCGTATTACACTTTGACTATCACATTTAACAGCGATAACTCGACCTTGAAGTTTTAGATCCTTAATAAAACCTTTAAGCTACAATGATTATTTCATAGATTCAATGAAGGTAATATATTTTTCTTCAGTGGTTGATAAGGAAACAAACTTCTGAAGTGTCACTTTCCAAGTGATTAATGTGCCAAACATAGTGAACACATATCCAGAAATAGATTTTCTGGAATCCATACAACCTGCATAATCAGAGTCGACATATCCTTTGATTACTACTTTACTATCTTCACCCAATACTCCACCATAAATTAGGACTCTATTTAAATACCCATTTATATACCTTATAATCCACTTCAATGCTTGCCAGTGAGCCTTTCCAGGATTCGCCATGTACCTACTTACAAGACTAACTACATATGATATATCGGGTCTAGTGCAGACCATAGCATACATCAGTGAACCTACTATGTTAGAATATGGGATGTTATTCACATAATCTCTTCCGACCTCAGTACCGAGACACTGATCTATACTCAGCTTAAATTGAGGGTTTGTTAGAGTCACAACAGGATTTGAATTCAACATACCAAACTTTTTGAGAATCTTCCGTAGGTATTGTTGGAAGTGGTGTAGCGACAATCAACAAAAAATTTGGAAATATTTATCCGGGAATTTATCGTGTCCATAGAGATTGGTTAATGAAATATCGTTCGACAAATCTCTCATTAATGAGTTTGGGATATAATGGTTTTGTATGTAAAGAAAATGTTATCAATAGAAAATAAATGTAAACAAAAGAAAAAACTAAGGAAGAAATTATCAAGCCTACAAATAATCTACTCATCACAGACTTAAATATATCGACCAGTTACATTCAACCTAACAATACTCATCAATGTCACCATGTATCACTCAAAACCTAAGTCATTTCTAATCCACATTGAGAGACCAACTGTATAACCAAGGAAATAATCTCTCTACCTCCTCAATAACATATAAGACAACTTATGTAATCGTACTGACGATCTCTCAACACAACACAACCACACAGAGGCATTAAATTATGATACCCAAGTAGATGTCAGCTCTAAATCTATCTTTAGAGTTCAGAAACTAAAAGATAATCATCCTAGATAAGAATCTAAGCAGTATATGTCTATAACAACTCAAATCCCTAGCACAGAGCAAAAATCTAAGATAAACACTTACCACTAAACCACGACTATAACATAAACACGAAAAAAATGCTAAATACAAAAATTATGCCAACCATTCTAAAAAAAATACTAGTTCACAAATGAATCACACCTAGCAAACACAATCATCGGTAGATGAAAAACACACAAAAATGGGGTATTTTTACTCATCCAACAATCTTGTAAACAATAGACTAAATTATGCATTCATCCAAAAATTTACATTGAAAATATAAAAGCAAGAATCTCAAGAGCTTTTCAAGATTGTAATGTGGCTTGGTTAACAAACAATTAATAAGTCCTAAAGCTAATCGAAACAAAAACTTGCCTAAACCTAAGACAGTAATTACTTCCACAAAGTTTCAAACAATAAAATTTCAATCAAACTTCTTCTTTATCCCAAATTTCAAACCAACACACATCACTTATTTAAAACAACAATATTCCATACTCTTTTTGTTTTTCTTTTTTCAAAACCTTTCTATTTTTTCTCTTTCTTTTTCTATCACTTTTTTTCATTTCTTTTCTCACTTTTTTTTTCTTTTTCTTTTCGACCTCATAGCAATCAACCAATAAATAAACAATAATTTTTTCCCCAACTTGAATTCAACCATACATTAAAGTTGATACTCCCTACTTTCTAAGGCAAGGTAAAAATTCAAACCAAAACAATGGTTGAGTGTTCAAGAAAACAACGAATCAAAATCCATGCAAAAAGGGAAACTAAACACTCATATACACGCATTTAGCAAATACAACATGGATATCAACAAAAAGTACAAAGGGGTTACTAATGATCACACACTCACAAGGTGAATTGACTTATTTGGCCAAGGTAAAATAAAAAAATTCCTTGATCATGTTCAAGCTTTCATACAATCAACACAAACAAAATATTAAGGATAATAAAATCCAGTTAAAACAAGAATTATGGTCTCCAGCATATGTGAACAATAGAAAGCTACCTCACAAAAAGGGTAGGAACTAAAGTAACTCACAAATGAATAAATATAGAAAAGAATGAATGGCATAAAAATTGTAAAAAGTCTAAGTATCATGAATATGCTAAAGCATAGAAAGCAATAAACACATACCTCGAACGTGTACAAAACTTTAAAAAAATCATTACCATGCATTCGCAAGTCGAAATGATCAAACTTGACAAATCACCTCAATATTCTACAAGTTACCGGACCAAAACTTGAGTGCAAACAACAATAAAAGAATTAGAAAAATAATACTCCTACAAAATTTCAATGTACAAAATTTACAATATATACAACGAACAAAACTCCTCAAGCTAAACACAACAAGCTTTTGAAAAACACAAATTGACATAAAAAAATAAATACAAATAACGATATGAAAACCAGGTGAAAATAAATTAACAAGTTGAAAAGTGAAGATTTGAAATTCAGAATATTTCCTTGTTTCAACTTGTTAAAGCACAAATCACCACACACATAAACAAATACAGACAAACATAATTGTTTTACGTCGTAAGCTCGACACCTTTATTGTGCGAGCTAGTAACCTCCTCTCATCATACCATGGTATTGTCACATTGCACAAACCTAAAGAAAGTGTCCTAAAAATCACACAACAAATGTTACGAAAATGATACAATTCATAATAATACGTGAAAACACATATATGCACAAATATCATATACAAGTTAATATGAAATTTCTATATAACATATACATTAATTACAAAACTCAAAAACAAAATAATTATCACAATGCGAAGACAATAGAACCAATCCCCGAGAACAACGCCATTTTGTTGGAAGCAGTGTAGAGGCAAGCAACAAAAGTTTTGGAAATATTCATCCGGGAATTTATCGTGTCCACAGAGATTGGTTATTGAATTGTCGTTCGAAAAATCTCTCGTTAATGAGTTTGGGATAGAATGGTTTTGTATGTAAAGAAAATTGTTATAAAAAAAAGAAATGTAAACAAAAGAAAAAACTAAGGAAGAACTTATCAAGCCTGCAAATAATCTACTCATCATAGAATTAAATATATCGACCAGTTACATTCAACCTAATAATATTCATCAATCTCACCATGTATCACTCACAACCTAAGTCATCTCTAATCCACATTGAGAGACCGACTGTATCACCAAGGAAATGATCTCTCCACCTCCTCAACAACACAGAAGACAACTTATGTAATCATACTGACGATATCTCAACACAACACAACCACACAGAGGCATTAAGTTTTGATACCCAAGTAGATGTCAGCTCTAAATCTATCTCTAGAGTTTAGAAACTAACAGATAATCATCCTAGATAAGAATCTAAGCAGTATATGTCTATAATAACTCAAATCCCTAGAACGGAGCAAAAATATAAGATAATAATCGACAAAGATTTGTAAAGAAAGTTTAATATAACTCCATGAGTGACAAATATACATAAGTTCAGAGTAAATACATGTACAAACTCAACACATAAAGAATACACAAAGAGGAAGATAAATGAACCACAAATCTATCGGTTTGTCAGTGTCGATTGATGAGAAATCCACCCCGAATCATATGTATTCAAGCTTCAATGTTGTTTTCTAAGCTAATCCTATCCAAAAATGAAGGTTGATGGAGTTGGGACCAAAAATTCCCAAAACCATACCCAAAAAAATGTTGTTTTACACCTAAATACGTATTTCTGACTGTCCAGCATCGCCCGATGACCAAAAAGCGTCGTCCGGCAACCAAAACAGCATTTTCCCATGCTACATCTTTCCTATCATCACCCGGTGACCAAAAAGCATCGCCTGGCGATGGATGACAGAAAGTTGAAAAAACCAGCACAATATTCTGCACTAATTCAGCCATAACTTTTGAACCGTAACTCCAATTCGCGCCCAGTTCGAAGCGTTGGAAAGCTTATTCAATGCCCTTTCTAACAATGCCTAAATATCAAAGCTTGAATACCTACAAAAATGAGATAAAATCAATTAAATTCAATGATATTTACATAATAACACAATAAATACACTATAACGTAAACTATACTGAATATACACAAAAGTTGAGGTTTATTGACAAAAAGAAAATGAATTAAGCCGATGAGTGCTAATTATTCACACTCAAATTCACAACAATTTAGCACTCATCAGGTATGCCTCTTGAGATAAGCATAATTTTGAATGATCTCTATCTCTTAGGATGTCAATCCCAAGAATCCTAGATGCAGCTCCCAGATCCTTCATGTCAAACTCCTTTTTGAGTTCAGCCTTCACCTTCATTACATCTTTATTATTGTTGTTTTCTATGAGAATATCATATACATAAAGCAACAAAATAACAAATGAGTTTCCAGGTCAAAATCTGAAGTAAACACAGTGGTCGAACTGACTTCTAATGAAACCTATATGTGCCATTAACTTGTCAAATCTCCTATTCCATTGTCGAGGAGATTGTTTCAGTCCATATAAAGATCTGTTCAGCTTGCAAACATAATCTTACTTTCCCTTTTCTGCCATATCCTCTAGGTTGCTTCATCGGGATTGTTTCATCTAGATCTCCATACAAGAAAGCAGTACTCATATCCATTTGTTCCAGTTCTAGGTCGAATTGTGCCACCATGGCAAGTAACATTCTAATGGACTTGTGCTTCACAACAAGAGAAAACATATCATTAAAGTCGACACCTTCTTTCTGAGTGAAACCACTTGCGACTAATCTTCCCTTGTATCTCTTCAGCGTAACTCGTTCGATTCCTTCCTTAACTTTGAAAATCCACTTATAGCTTACTAACCTGGATCTAACAGGTTTTTTGATCAGTTCCCAAGTATGGTTATCATGGAGATCCATCTCATCGTCCATGGCATTCATCCATTCGGCCTTATTTCTACTCCTTATAACTTCCTTATAGTCTCTAGGTTCTTCATCTAGAACCTCACTTGAAGAGAATAAGGCATAAGCTATAAGATCTACATATCCAAGTCTCTGAGGTTGATTTATGACTCTTCTCAACCTATCTCTTGCTAATAGGTATTAATCGACAGTTTCCTCAACTTCCTCAATATCAACAACATCTTGTGCTTCTTCTTTAACTTCATCTGGGGTACACAATTTAGAATTTTTACATGCTCCACCTCAACAAGATTCTCTTTCTGTTCCAGCTTTTCTTAAGCTATTTCTACACTTCGACCAACATCATCAGTTTTATCGAAAACCATCTCAGTTTCATTGAAAACTACATCTCGACTGGTGATACACATCATGTGACCTGGATCTAGGCACCATAGCTTATAAGATTTGTCTCATTTAGGGTATTACATGAACATGCATCTCAGAGCTATAGATTCTACCTTATCTTGCTTAATGTAAGCATAAGCTACATATGCAAATACTCTAAGTTTGTCAAGATTTACTGGATGTCCTGACCAAACTTCTTCAGGTGCCTTCATATCTAACGCAATCAAAAGACATTTGTTTATCAGATATGTTATTGTTGAAACAACCTCACTCCAAAGCACCTTATTTAACCAAGCACTAGTCAACATACATCTAGAATCAAGAATCATAACCTCACTCCTAAGACCCCTTGAACTGAGAATGCCATTGATTTGAACTTGGTAACTTGAAACTGAAGTTTCTTCAAAAGTCAGAATTTGAAATCCTTGATTTAGCTTCTAAACACATTGTTTTTGCGCGTTTCTTCTTCTAAACATGTTTAGTGAAATTCTAGAAGTGATAAGCATAGCAAAATGCGCGTTTTTGATGAGTTTCGATTAAAGTAGAAGTCACACTTTTCTTGTTTGCAACTTCACACGATTTCCCTCCAAACTTCATCATTTCACATGCTTGAACATTCCATTCGATTCCCTATAAATAAAGGGTCATCCCTCATTCATTTCTTCAAGCTTGAACATCCAAAATCACCCTGCCAAACTTGCTCCATAACTCATTTTTCTGCAACTTCAAAATCAGTGTTCAATCCTTTTTCAATCCAATTTTTCCTATCAATTCACCTTCCTTGATCTTCCCCGAAGCTAACCATACAATTACCTTCAAGAATTGTGACCTATATTGATCCATAGAAATCCAGTTTCAGAGCTCTGCAACTCAACTTCAATAGGTAGATTTCTCCATCAATTCTTCCAAACTTTGATATCATTGTGAAGCTCTCATTGCCCTGGTTCTAGTCGCAACACTTGCTTTTATCTGGAAACACGTTTTTACCATGAAATTTAAAATCCCTTTTCAAAACTTTCCTTCCAAATTGCTTGAGCTACAATTTATATAAATTTGTCACGAATGTGTGGTTGTCTTCGTCTTGAAGAGAAGAAGCGAATGGCATAGGTCTCGTGCTTTAATTTTACAGATTGAGCAACCTGGTTTTGGGACTGGATGGAGGTTGAAGATGACCAACGTGTCATCTTCCAACCAATGATGGCGTGCCATTTGTATTTTTTGAATTTCTGATTTATATTTGATTCTATGCTTTATTCAGTAATGACCATGATATACACAGCGCCCCAGATCCCTTGGATTTAATTACTAACGCGTTTTGACTCTCATCCAATGGTCCACATATTTTTGACTTTATTTTTTATTTCTGGTTTTTATATTTAATTGCTTTAAACTTCAAAAAATCATAGAAAATTCATTTTTAGTCCAAAAAATCTGAAAAAATCATGATAAATATTTTTGATTTTTCTCTTTCTGATTTTTATTTTTTCACAATTTTATTTTTTATTTTGATATTTTTTTATAAATTTTCACTTTATTTGAATTGTTTTAAATGCTTAAAAATACTTTTATGCATTTTTAAATTCTGAAAAAAATATGGAATGATCCAATGTTATTGTGACAAATATTGGTGACCTCATTTATTTTTTATTTCTGACTTTGTTATTTTTTTATCATTTTTGGTTTATTTTACTCATTTCTTTTAATTTTAAAAAATAGTTTCTGACTTTAAAAAATTACAAAATTTTTTATAGAAATATTTGAGTTCATTTCTGATTTTTCTATGGTGTCACTTATTATTTCTTGATTAGCTTGAACCTAGTTAATATTTTTCTCTATTATTTCTATTTTAAAAAAAATTTAAAACCTTTTTAATGTATATATTAAATGCAATATTATTTTGTGATTGTTTGCTAGCTGATCTTGGGGTTGAATTTTTTATCATGAACTTTATTAACATCATTGGATCCATGGTGTTGAGTCTAACTCCATAAAAATGGATGAATGATTTTAATAATAGTTTGATTAAAATTTAATTCAAATGTGGTTTGTATATTCTTTCTCACCCCTCTTCATCTCATCCTTTTCTTATTGCATTAAGTTTTATTGGAGCATGATCTCTATATCATGTCTAAAAACAAATGGTGCATAGATTGCTATTGACCGGCCTCAAAATAGGTGCGACTTCTATATAAGTCCACTTACGATTGCTTAACATAGCGCTAAATTTTGTCCTGATTCGAATAAATGATCATTCATAACTTATGTTTGCAAGCCCAAGTATGTTAATTTGATCTATTTGATCCAATAACCTTGAGATTCATTGTGTGGAGACTTTGGTTCTACTAATCCTCTAATGGATCTACAACACTTTTGATCAACGCGGATCACTTAAACATTGTTGATCATTAAATGGTATTTTTGAGGATTCCAAATGGATGATATACTTGACAAAAAGCAAATGCAACTTGTTGTGTGGAGGCTTTGGTTCTACCAATCCTATAATGAATTCCAAATGCAAGTTTCAAGATGGTCATCTAACTAACCACTAATTATTAATTTTTTTACTTTATGCTTTTATTTTTATGCTTTATGCACCATTTACTTTAAGCATTACATTTCATGCCATTTTTATTTTGCTCACTTGAGCATTTATATTCTTGTCATTTTATTTTGCTCACTTGAGCTTTTATTTTCTCTTTTAAGACACCTAATAATCAACATGAACCATCAAAAGCTTTAATGATACTTGGACTATTTGGTTACTATCCTTGGCATGATGGAGTATTGGACTTCTTGGATATAGGGTTAGAAACTTTGGCCTATGTTCGAGACCTTGTGACCTTAATTGATATTTTGTCTGGAGTTCTTGAGGTTTACCTTAAGACATTGGGTTGCTTGTTTTTTTTTGTGTGCAGGTTATTGTGGTTACACTGTTTGTTTGTAATTTGGAATTCACCCATATACAGTCGTTATTCTGCCCAATTTTTGTGAAGACTAAATACATTTGAAGATTGGTTCTCTTAATAGGTCTAGTATTTTTGCTTGATTGGTTTCAATCCAAAGAATGAGAATTCTATCTTAACTCATAATGTCAAGTATTGGCTTCTTGTTGGTTATATGGTTCTTATCCTTAGCTTTTTACCTTATGCTTTAGGATAGTCTCTTTTTCTCCTCCCACCTTCTTTAATTTCAAAAATCTTCTTCCTCCTTTTGAAAACTCTTCTTATTTTTTAAACTTAAACTACTTTAATAATAAACTTGGACCTAGGTCCATGCATTTTCAAAACCTTTTCATCAACAAATTTCAATCAACTTAATAATACCTTGACATTTTTTTTGTGAGAAGACTAAAAGTCAATCAATCTCATTTCAAACAATTTTGCCACTTTGGCTTTTTACTTTAAAACTTTTCTCAAAAAGATTGGACTCTTGTCAATCCTTGTAGTGATGCAAACAACTATACTTCTATAATATATAGTGAAGAGAGATATTTTCCACTTGGGTGTTGAGTGAGGCATTGTTGATTTTAAAATCCAAGCCATATCCTCCACTTTGAGATGATGCAAATTCTCCTTTCTCATGATTGTGGGTAGTAAGTATGTTTTCCACACGGACAATGACGATGATGTCTTATCTCATAAAATCAATCATCACACTTGTGTTTTAAAATTTTTAAAAGAGGAACTACGTGTACCCTGATCCCCTATTGCACGAAAGGGGGTACGTAGGCACTAAAGTTCGCAACCGCGGTGGATAAAAAAATCATAAAAAATACTTCTTTTCTCACCTCCACCATCTATTTTTTTATACAACATTTTATAGCCAAAATATACATATTTTTTCAAAGAGGTTCCTGCGGAGTGCCGTAGATGTTTATGGTGCTAATACCTTCCCTTTTCATAACCAACGCCCTTACCTTGAATCTTTCCCCCTCTTTTTGGGTTACTCGCTCTTTTCAAATTCCTTTGGAAACAATAAAGCATGGTGGCGATTTTGATTTTGATTTGTATAAGTCTAGTCAATCCAATGGCTTAGTCTTAAACATTTCTACCGCTACACCAACAATACAAATCCACCACCTTGATCACACAATTCCCAAACAAGTCTTTTTTTGGATTCATGTGCCAGGTACAACCTGAATCCACAATCCACTCTTTTCTTGAGTCGCTGCTTGAAACCACAAGAACATCAGATGAGTCGAAATTATCTTGAACAATTATTATGTTGCCATTATCCTTACCTCCATGATCTTTCATGTGTTTAAAGTAACTTTTCTTGTATGACCTTCCTTCTTACAGTGATAACATTGAATACCAGATACATCACCACTATAAGACTTCTGTTGACTTTTAGCCTTCTTCTTGTCAAACCCGCCATCCTTTTTTAAGAATTTTCCCTTAACGGATAAACCTTAATCAACTGTCGAAGGTTTATGCTCATTTTGTTTGTTCAAATCCTTTAGAATACAGGGCTGATTGAACTTCTTCAAAGGTCAGGGACTCTCTTCTATACAAGAGAGTTTCTTTAAAGTTAGAATGTGATATGGGAAAAGTACACAACAACAATAATGCTTAATCTTCATCATCAATCTTGACATCAAAATTTTCAAGATCAAGAATTAGCTTGTTGAACATATCCAACTGCTCAACTAATACTTTATCTTCAATCATCTTGAATGAATACAAAGCTTGCTTCAGGTATAGTCGATTTAGCTACGATTTAATCATGTAAAAACTTTCAAGTTTCACCCATAACCCCAATGTCATAGTCTCCTTTGATACTTGTCGAAGAACCTTATCACCAAGGCTCAATAAGATTGTGATGTGGCTTTTTCTATCATAGCCGTCTTTTCTTTTTCTATTAACACAACATCCATGGCAGCTTCTCCCTTCAACATTTCTAAAAAACCCTGCTGAATCAGTAGGGATTTCATCTTCAAGTGCCACAAACTGAAATCGTTCACTCCGGTGAACTTTTCAATCTCATACTTTGTTGAATGCATATTCTCCATGCCCAGCGCACCAATTTGTTGTGAAAAATGACACCAAGAACAAATTATAAAAGGTTTCCTTAACGGTAAGAAACCCTCAAGGTAGGAATAAGGAAAGCAAGAAGAACACAATGAATTGGTTATAAACTGCTATTCTTTAATTTCTATTTGAAACAAGATTATAAGTGTTATAGAATAACAAATAACCTCTCTCACCCTAATTAGGATTTTCAGTGTTGCAATAATGAGAGACTAGTATTCTATTTATAAGAAAACTAACAAACTAAACTAATGGGCTTTTACACACAGATCCATTACAAGCTAAGTTAGAGAACAAGATAAGTTAAACAATTGGGCATAACAAACAGGCCCAACTCGACATGCTAATAAAAAACTAGCATTTTGACTACTGCATACTTGAATAGACATCGACTACAGCATGTGAGAAGACTTCAATGACATGCTTGAACCTTGTTGAAAAAATAAACTTTTCCTATCGACATCTTGATACTTGATTTTCGATCCAATAGTTTCCACAATATATTTTAGATTATGTGTGATAAATTGTCTTCAAATAAGATCATGTCTCTCCATTTAAGTCGATTTTATAAGTTGAATTTGAAGGTGTGAAGAAAACGCAAGAAAGGGGGGGGGGGGTTGAATTGGGTTTTCCTTTCTTTGAAAACTTTTGCTTCTAAGAATTACTCATTGAACAATGCTTCTGATTGTTACTTCTAAGTAATGCTTCTAATTAAGTTCATAAAACATAAACTCTAAAGCATAAGCAAAAGTAAAGAACACACGATATATCCTGGTTCACTTTAGAAGCCCCTAAGCTAGTCCAATCCACCCTTCCGAGGTGATTTCGCCTTGATCTCAAGGACTTAATCCACTATAATCAATCTGATTACAATCGCACGGGAAACCGCTGGTGACTAATATCTAATGATGCGTTCAGGGATCCAGACTGGATATAACACTCATTAACCCAACATAATATGATTCTCCAGAATATCCTATCATGATTTCCTTCCAATGATATCCATCAGTGATCTCAGAAGGATGAACTTCACTCAGTCCCCTGTGAGATATGACTACCATTGACCCAATAGAATCCACTATCAGGATTTCATCTACGATGGCCGCAACCAAAGTCTTCTCAAGTCTTCTGATCTTCACTCAACCACTTGAGGAACCAACCAATTCTAAATAGAATTGTTTTTCTGGAGATTACATGAGTGCTTCCTATCAAGCAGATGAGTCCTATTTTAAGTACATATTATTTTACACAATTATGAGAAATAACTCTTGTGTACAAACAATTTACATGAAGATCTTAAGAAATAACACAATCCGAGCAACAACTTTTGTGTTTTATATATTCCTATAAAGATGAATATAATATAATCTAAGTTAAGTGCAGCATCATGCAGTCTTCTTGTCTTCATCTTCTTTGTTGAGCAATCTATGAGAAGCAACTTGTGATGCGGTGGGAGAACTGACTTGAGGGTTTTGCATTTTATCGCAAATGTCGCGGTTAGCAAGAGTCGCCACCTACTTTTCTTTTATCCAAAAGGAAAGGTGAAAAAGCACACAAAAGACCTTTGAGATTGTTTCTTGAGTTCGGGGGGTAGATTATGAAAAGGGAAGGTATTAGCACCCTTTTCATCCATTGTTTTCCATGGACTCTTAGTTACTTGCTAGATCACTTGCTTTTGTTGTTTGAAATTGTGTTTGGTGTGGTTTTGAAAGTATTTTGTAAAAGAGGCCATTGTTTAGGCAACCTTTGTAATGATTCTCGTTCGTAAGAATGTATACAAGGATGTTTGTCTTTTGAAAATGTTTTCAATGTTTGTAAGATGTTTTTGAAATGTGTGTGTTTGTTTTGGAAAATAGCAAGGATAGTTATTTGAAAATAGAGCAAGTAACTACAAGTAACCTACCTACTCAAATGTCTTTCTTATACATTTTCTATTCCTTTGACATTGTTGTCTTACCATTGATTTGGTAAGCAACCCTATCTTTGGATGTAAACGGGACGGACGTGGGTCATTGTATAACCATGATTAGCAATGTTGCAGAGTATCTTAGCATTTTTTAGGGACCAAGATCATTTTTTAAGGCAACTTAGAATAGCGTCATCGAGGGACTATGATCTTATACTTGTTTGTTTTTCCAAGATACTTCGCATGCATAATAGGGCTATTTTTGTACAAGGCAACCAAGTGGAGAAACCCTAAGGGTGCTTGTGTGCAAGTGTGTTATTTTCATGCTTTGATTTTGTCTTGTATTAGGGTTTTCTATTTTGCTTTGTTTTTATCTTTCCATACAAACCCTAATTACTAACATGGCATGTAAAAGCGGTCAATTGAGTAATGTAAAGATTACTAAGCTATTACAACAATTTATGGGAGGGGGGAATACAAATTTGAATGGGGATTTGCAAGAATGTAAATATAAATAAGCTATTACAACCAAATCGAATTTGTAAGAATATTGGAATAAACAAATACAATTTTTAAATATGCAATATTATGTACATGCAAGAAAAAGATTTTGTTTTGTTTTTTGTATGAAAAGAAATTTTAACCTAATCCTAAAAATATAAGGAAAAGAAATTAATTCTTAAAAAAAGGGCTTAACCCTAATATCTAGTTTGAAAGAAAATAAGGTTCTCATATATTATTATTTGTGTATTCTTTGTATTAAAAATAATAAATAATATTGTATGAAAATATTTAGTTTTTATATGTTAAAATAAATATTTACAAATATATATAAAGATATAAAAGAAAAGATAAGAATATATCTAAATTTATTTTTACAAATTTATTTAAGAAAGATAGTTAGTATATATTGAAGATAAAATATATATTTTTTATGAAAAATAAAATAAAATAAAATAAAATAAAAAGGAAATATTATCATATTTATATTTTTTAGGATTTTTATGTATTAAAGAAAATATTTAATAAACAAAAAATGAAAATAAAAAATTAAGAAAATAGTTGGGCCAGGGGGGTATCCTGAGCAATCAAATGGTGTCATGTTAGAAAAAATAATAAGCCCATCGTGGAGGCCCAATCCTGCAAAAACAGCAAAAATGGAAAAATGGAAAAGTGTAAAAAATAAAAGGTAACGCCAAGGTTCGAACCCAGGACCTGGGCCTCACCAGCGCGCTACCTTGCCACTAGGGTGGCTATACATCTGTTGATTTATGTGAAACAAAAATAACATAACATGAACAAGGTCATTGCCCTGTACTTCGTCTTCTTCCTCTAGTCAGCCAGATGCTCTGTAACTTTCTTATCTCTCAATAAAAATGGAAACTGATAACATGAATGTTGTAGCATTTTGTCTCACGATTCTAACCATGTAAATTATGTAAGCTAACAATCAAAGATCAAGATGAATTTTAAAAGCCCTAAATTAAAACCTAATTTTTGCATAAATTTCAAGTTCAAAATTCTCTCAACTCAGGCCAAATAAATGCAAGATATATATATGTACAACTTCGTAGCAATGAGGTCTACATTGTTTATTCACAAATCATGGCCAATGGATGCCTGTATGAAGAGATAGAATTTGATATTTTTACCTCTTTCAGTTGAAATCGTGAATGGAGTTTGAGTGAGTTTTATGAAGGCCTGATGATTGCTTGAGGTTGATTGAACCTCCCTGAGTATGTTCCAACCCTTACCTTGCTTTGAAAGTTCCTGGAACTCTCTATCCAAGTCAACCTGCAAGCTTTGAAAACAAAAATGGCAGATGATGGAGAAGGAGTTACAGTGCAGGGATGATGGTCTGGATCAGTTAGATATCAAGTAGATAAAGTGTTTTGATGGTTAAAACTTGAAACGCACGAGCCAAATGATTGATTGTTATGCTTATGCAAAAACTGCAAGTTTTGACAATTTTTTGGTGAAAGGGAGTTTGGGAGTGTTTCAGGCCTCTAGAAATCGTGTTTCTAATTGTAATGTCTTTTTATATTAGTATGGAAAGGGTTTCAAGTCAGCTCTCCAGCAGATTTGTGAGTTCTAGCCTTTTGGCACACTTTCTTGCTTTTAAAGCAAATTGAAGAGACAAGTCTTCACATGCTTGTACTGGATTGCTTAGGGTTGGTATATGCTTTGTACAGTTTGCTTTAGGCCTGCAAGACTTGTATGTGCAAAGGAGACAAGTTCAATGCTCAAGAATTGGAAAATTGCAAAAGTGAACCTTTTCCAAAATTGCAATGGCTACTTTATGCCATTTATGGAATTACAACTTGGACAATGGCTCTAGGGCTTGGATTAAAGCTTTGTCAACTGATTAAGCATTAAATTAAGGAGTAAAAAACAAGTTTGGGACCTGTAAAGCATGGATTAGGCAGCATAGGTACTGATTGGAAATTTGTTCTTCATGAAATGGCTTGAATCAAAAGTGAGAAATTTCCAACTTCATCTCTTCAATTCTCCCTACTCAAAAATGATCTTGAGGAGTTCTTGGACATTTTGGAAAGCTTGAAATGTGCTATATAACTCATCTTTGAAATGAATTTCAAGACTCCTCTTGGAACTAGGTGACAAATTTCCATGAAGTTGGGTCCAAAACCTGCCTAAATTAGGGCAAAATTTCACTAAGTTATCTAGTTCATGAGCATGTATTCATAAAATTATATCTTCAGATCCAAGCATATTTAGGGAAAAATGTGTGAATCAAAGTTTTAGATTTCATGGATATATACAACTTTCATGTTGGGAACTTTCTTTGAATCATCTTGTATCATGGTGAAAAAATGGCCTAAAGTTGAGAAAAAATAAGAAATTTTCTATACTTAAGAAAAATTTCTAAGATAGGAAAATTTCCAATTTTAAACCCTAATC
Organism: Vicia faba; assembly: GCA_948472305.1. NCBI lineage: Eukaryota > Viridiplantae > Streptophyta > Magnoliopsida > Fabales > Fabaceae > Vicia > Vicia faba. The sequence continues at coordinate 1,589,481,238 of OX451738.1, forward strand.
TTCAATCCTTGATTTCTTGATGAACAAGTTTCACATTTTGACATGTTTTGATGAATTGTGACCCTTGGCACTTGATTTTGACCAAAAAGTCAAAGTTTGACTTTTTAGTGTACAGTTGACTTTTGATCAGTTGACTGCAAATTTTATCTGTCTATCAATGAAATTTAAGTGTTTTGAACCATGTAATTAGGTCAAGATAATGAAATTTAATCCTTGGGATCATGCTTTAACTCAATTGGTCAATTTCTAGGTCAAAAATCAGAAATTGCCCCTCCTCAGTCAAAAACCCTAATTTTAACCATTTTGCCCTTTTGATGATTTGATCAAATTTCTTGAGGAATTGTAATCCAAAATTGATCAAATGATACATACAAGTTTAAAATGTTGATGTGGATAAAAAATTATGAATTTTGACTGTAAATTGGCCATGGTTGACTTTTTCCTCAATACAGCTGATTTTTAGGTCAACTGTTCAATTGACTGATCAAAAATGTGGTTCAAGGCTTGAAACTTGTCATGAGTAATCTTAGGGGTCCATAATGATGTTTGAAAGTCATATGAAGCATTGATAGTCCAAGAATCCTTGTGCAAACTTAAACCCTAATTTTAGGTTAATAGTGTAAGATGAGATGTCTTGAGCTGATCAAACCCTAATCTAGTCTTGAATCAAAGAGGTCTTGTGAGAATAATCTTGATAAATGAGAGGGAAAATTTTGGGGTACAACAGCTGCCCCTGTTCAATCTTCTTAAACCTGAAGAGATAGATTGGCGAGTTTTGCCATTCGTGACTCGAAGGTGAAAGATGATTGGACACTAGAGTGCCCATAAATTTGCACTCGACAATGTGATGGTAAGGGAATGGGCTTAAAGATGCCATTTGGAGAAGTGGTAGAATCTTGTTGGAGATGGGCTTGTAGATTCCATCCAAGAATGTTTATTGAGATGTAACTTGTAAGACGAAATAATGAGTATCAGAATGACATCCGTGTTTGAAGCGTATCTGAACTGTATTTGAACTCTGAATTTGAATGAGTATCAGAATGGAATTCATGTCTGGAGAGTATCTGAACTATATCTGAGTTTGAAATCTGAATGAGTATTAGAATGACATCCGTGTCTTGAGCATATCCGTACTGTATGTGAAGTTGTAATCTGAATGAGTAACAGAATGGCGTCCGTGTCTAAAGCGTATCTGAACTGTATCTGAAGTCTGAATTTGAAATCTGAATGAGTATTAGAATGGCATCCGTGTCTGGAACGTATCTGTATTGTATCTAAAGTTGTAATTTAAATGAGTAACAGAATGGCGTCCGTGTCTGGAGCGTATCTGTACTGTATTTGATTGCATATTGTTAATGGTAGTTGTCAATCTTATCCTGAAAAGGGTAAAATGTTAGCTGAAACAAAGTTATATTGCATGAAATGTATGATTCAATGTATTTGTTTTATCAATGTTTATGATATGTGGATGCAATGTATGCGCATGTAAGTTGATCTGTTGTATTGTTGTTTGATTGAGGAAAATAAATCCCCGAATGCTGTTGAGGATATGTTGAATTTCCATGTCTGGAAGTTGAAGTACTGACGAACTCTTGTTGAGAAAAGTAAATTCCATTGTGAGGGCAACGCCATGTACCCGCTTGTAAGATCTGCTTGAGGAATCTTGAGAAATTTGACGATCTCTACCGGGGATTAATAATTTGAAATTTTAGTTCCACTGGGGATCTAAATGACGTATTATGGGGATTGCTTATGGAATAGCCTAGAGACGTTTTCCTGTCCTTTCAACCTATCAGTAATTATCTTTCTCATTTTGTTTATTTGTAAACAGTAATTATGTTCAAATGCATATGTTCATTAATGAATCATTGGACGTTTTTACAAATGAAACACAAGTGTAAAGAAAAAGACAAATAGTTTTCGCACTTTCAAAAAGTTATCTTTGTATTAACTTTGAATAAGTATTTTGTACAAGGTAGGAAATCATTCTAGTAAGATAATGGTGCCATAAAAGCAAGAAAGCTTTATACAAATAAAGATAGCTATGTGTAATTATCCCATGGGGTTCCCATTCTTCTATAGCCTTCATATCTCTGAGCATCTTGTCTATTTGTTGCTTTGTCCGAAGATGATTGAATTGATCAGAAACTTCGAGTTTTGTCAGTGGAAGTCAAGAGGTTGTCCACAAAGTGATCCGACGGGACATAGTCATACACTTTAATTCCCTAACTTTTGCTTGGACCGCCCTTCCGGGTTTTCAGTCCACCGGGAAACCCTTTTTTGCCTAAGTCGCCCTTTCGGGTTTTTAACTTGCCGGGTGTACAGATTTTTTTTATTTTATCCCTAATTTTTTCCCAAACCTTTTTAGTTCGTCGGGATTCCCTTTTTTGCCTAGGTGTGTCAACCTAACAGGTCTCTTATGCGTAGTATCTTTTGACTATGTCTACGTTCACAGGGTGAGGTAGGTCGTCACCGTCCATGGTGGTCAAAATCATTGCCCCATCGGAGAATATATTTTTGATTACAAATGGTCCTTCATAGGTAGGAGTCCATTTGCCCCTGGGATCACTTTATGGCAAGATGATACGTTTGATCACCAGATCCCCAACTTGATATACTCGGCGTCTGACTTTCTTGTTGAAAGCCTTGATCATCTATTTTTGATACATTTTACCATGGCTGTGATACGGTGGGAAGAACTGGATGTTTTTGGAATGCTGGTTTGCGTTTTGCGTTTGTTTTCGCAAAATGTCGCGGTAAGCAAGAGTCGCCACCGACTTTTATTTTATCCAACAAGGACAGGAAAAAATCATAGAAAAATTCCTTTTTTGAGATTTTCTGAGTACGGGGGGGGGGGGGGGGGGGGTAGATTATAGAAAGGGAAGGTGTTGTACCCCAAAATTTGCCCTCCCATTTCATCAATATTTTCTCACCACAAGACCCTTGGAGCTCAAGATCCAGTTAGGGTTTGCTCTGCTCAAGACTCCTCCTTGCACTGTTGACCCAAATTAGGGTTTGAGTTTGCACAAAGATGTTTTGACCTAAAATTCCCAAAATGACTTTCATGCTTCATGTTGGACTCACAAGTTTATCCATACCAAGTTTCAAGCCTTGATTCCAATTTTTGCCCAGTCAATTGGACAGTTGACCTAGAAATCAGCTGTATTGAGGAAAAAGTCAACTGTGGTCAATTGACAGTAAAACCTCATGAAATTTGACCCATATCAACATTATGAACTCATATGAACCATTTGGTCAAGTTTGGATCACAATTCCACAAGAAATTTGATCCGATCACCAAAAGGGCAAAATGGTCATTTTTAGGGTTTTGACTGCACAAAGGCAATTTTTGACTGTTTGACCTAGCCAATGGCAAACCAAGCTCACATATGGACTCAAGATCTCAATTTCTTGGTCTTGACATATTCAACAAGTTCAAAAGATCCCAAATGCACAAGATTGACAGATGAATTTTCCAGTCAACTGAGCCAAATTTGACTGTATACTGAAAAGTCAAACTTTGACTTTTTGGTCAAAATCAAGTGTCAAGATTCATTTTTCATCAAGACATGTCAAATTATGAAACTTGTTCATCAAGAAATCAAAAATCACAAATTAGGGTTTGAAATGAAGAAATTTCATAACTTAGAATTTTTCTAAGTTATGAAAATTCCTATTTTTTCCCTAACTTTGTCCCATTCTTTCATCAAGATACATTTGGATTCAAACAAAACTCAAAACATGAAAGTTATAGTCCATTGCAAAATCTACAACTTTGATTCACAAAGTTTCCTCAAAAGAAGCTTGTAGCTCAAGTTATGATTTTTGGAACAAGGGTGCTAAACATTCTTAACTTAGAAAAATTTTGACCTATTCTAGGCAGGATTTTTGCCCAACTTCATGGCCACTTTTCACATGCTTCCACTTGGAATTTCAACTTGCATTACCAATATGGATTGTAGTACACATTCCAAGCTTTCCAAATTGTCCAAGAACTTCTCAAACACCCTTGTGGTTAGGGAGAATCGAATTTGTCAATATGGGCAAAAGTCACTTTGATTCATGGCCAAATGCATGTTCATAACTTGGGCATTTTCGAAATCAGCTTGCACAAGCTAGTTACAGGCCTCTAATCTCATTTACACTCAATAATTAAATGCCAATCCATTGTGTTCTAGCATTATTTTGTGCATTTGGTCATTACATGAAGAATTAAGCCATATTTGGAAAAAAGCAAGTTATCCATTCTTGTAAAGAGTTGCTTTATGTCAAACACAAATCTAAGAAGTACCAAAGCATATCTTCTAGGCACAAAGTCAGGAACCAATTCCACTGATCAAGAGTGATTTGTGCAGCATGCTTGAGGGGCCTGTGGTAGCCTATATTGAAACTTGACAAACTTTGCTTAAAAGAGAAGAAAACTTTGCATTTTGAACAACATCTCACATTCCTGTCAACACAAGCCTAAAAAAACTTCTTGAACATATTCCAAACATCAAACCTAACCTGAAACACGAGCCAACCACCTTCAATACCTCCCCAAACATAAAAACACCACTTTGCTGCACAAAACAGGGCATCCCTGCAGATTGAGTTGCACAACTCAGTTTGCTCGTGCATTTTGGCCAAAGCTTGTTCATACACAATCCCTACCATCCATTGAAGTTATCCCAAGCCCTAGCTACAGACTGTAACACCTCTAACCAACTTCACCATTTTCATTTTTTCAGTTGTGCAGGTTAACTTCCATAGCTCGTTTCAGCTAGTTCCAAAGCAAGCTAGAGGTTGGAGAAGCATCCATGGACCTCAAGCAAGCTATACAAGTCCTCACATTGCATTGAAAGTACCTTTATTGTCATACACGATTCAAGCTGAACAGGTAAGTTTTTGAACTTCTATCTCTCTATCCAAGCATATTTAGGCTTAAGTTTGTGAAGAAAGCATGTTCTAATCATAGCCCTGAAGCCATCCATATAGTTACTTTTCATTTATATTGTGTGTGCTAAGAGTATTTTGAACCTGAACATTAGGAAAAAGTTAGGTCAGGAATTGGGGGAGAAGAAATTCTCTCTCATTTCTGAGAGTTAGATCAACTTCTTTATATGTTTAGAATCGTGACATGATGCTCTATAACTTTGGTGTTGTAAGTTTTTATTGAAAATCAAGGAATCAGAAGTTAGCAGGGAAGGAAGAAAACGCGCGTTTTTTTCTGTGTTCAAACAGTTTGGAGGTTGAAGACAACCCTTTTAGGCTGGGCTTTGTTGTTTTTCTGTTTACACCCCTTTATTTCACATACACCCCCTTGGCCCATTGTGCTTTATTTTTATCATTTTTGATTTTTTCTTTTTGTTTCTAACTTATTATTTTTTGTCAAAATATAAAAAATATTAAAAACATTTTTTTAACCATTTTTGCATTTTTATTTGAATTTTATTTGTTTTATTTGAGTTTATACATATAAATAAATATAAATACACTTTATTTAAAATACCAAAAATAATACAAATAGATTTTGTTTTCTGATTTTATTTTATTTTATCTTTTGAAAACATTTTCTAAACAAATATACTTTTTTAGTAAATAATAAATATTTTTATTTTTGGTACATATTTAATATATTTAATAAATAATATAAATACTTATATATTTATTATAATATTTAGAAAAAAAACATAAAAATAATACATTTTTATTTTTATTTGACCTCAAAAATCACTTTTTTACAATATACTTCCTTTTCATTTATTTTTTGTATATAATTAATAAACATTGTATATAATATATAATAAATACCTTTTTATTTATAAAATTAGGATTTTGCCCTAAAAACATGAAAATACCCAAAAATTACCCTTTTTATTTTTGTTTATATTTCACATGAAAAATACTTTTACATACATATACAAATCATTTTTTGCATCTTGCATCTTTATTGTATTTTATTTAATTATTGTACAATTCCAATACTTGTATATTCAATTTGGATGTAATACCTTAGGTTTTAATTTCTTGCTAAACATCCCCATTTGAACATTTGTACCCCCCATCCCATAATTTGTGTTGTAATAATTTAGGATTTTATTTTTCGCACTTTAAAGCTTTCTAATTATACCATGATAGACTTAGGGTTTGTATGCAAAAAAAAAAAATCAAATAACAAATAGCTTGACCTAATTCAAGATAAACAAGCATGAAAATGGACAACACCAATCACACTTGCACCCCTAGGGTTACTCCACTTGTTGCCTTCAATAATGGGCCATGTTGCATGTTGAGTGTTTTTGGAAAAACAAAACAATATCAAATGATCATAGTCCCTCGATGACGCTTTCGAAAGTTGCCTAAAAATGATCAAGTCCCTTAAAGGAAAAATTGCCCAAAGACACTTGGCACCATTGCAATCATGGTCTAAATGATGACCCGCGCCCGTCCCGTTAACATCCTAACACAAGATTGTCCACCAAATACAATGATGGAACAAAATTGTTAAAAGGGTTAAAAAAACATAGGAAAGATCTTTGAGAAATTTAGGGTAGATAGCTCTTGGTTACTTGAATCAACTTGCAAAAAATAAAACACTTGCCTACTTTTCAAAACCACACATCATAATACACTTTCAAAACAACTTTCAAAAACATTGAAAACTTTTCAAAAGATAAGTACACCTTTGTATACATCCCAACATGGATCATTACAAAGGTTGCCACCACATAGGCCTCTTTTCAAAACATTTTCAAACCCACACACAAAGCACCATTTCAAATAATTGAAAGCACCATTTCAAACAATTGAAAATGCAAGGCAAGTGATCTAAGCAAGTAACTAAGAGCCCATGGATAACCATGGATAGAAAGGGTGCTAATACCTTCCCTTTCTATAATCTACTCCCCGAACCCAAGAAAACATCTCAAAGGTTTTTGCTGTGCTTTTTAACCTTTCCTTAGGGTAAAATAAAAAGTCGGTGGCGACTCTTGCTCAACCGAAACATTTGCGAAAACAAACGCAAAACTCAAGTCAGTTCTCCCACCGTATCACAGAACTGGCGACTCTGCTGGGGAAACTTTTAAAGTGGAGTAACCTTAGGGCTTAGATCACCCTCTTGCATGACTATTTGTTTGCTTTGATTGCTTTATATTTTGGTTCTCTTGTTTGGGCTTGAAATCCTACACCCGAATTTGGGGGAAACATTCATAGATAGCAATACGTTGTGGAAACTGTGCGGGGTATACCGACACGGTTGAAGCAATAGCTATATTAGTGCGACATATTTGTGAGTACCGGTAACCCTTGAGTTCAATCAAATAGAGTACGGGGCCGCTGAGTGATGTCACTAAGCACTAATGACCTAGAACCTTACTTGACCATCTTGGCCTTTCATTAGGGGTAGTGAGATGACCGGCTTTGGTGCAGTCCGAAGTTGGTAGATACTCGATACTACACTCATTGAGGGTTGTTTTATTGGAATATTTTGGTCGCTAGTTAAGTGGCTAAACCAAAACAATGAACATGGAAAACAATCCAGTGATATTGAGCTCCTTAGAACCCGATTACTATTTATAGGACAGGTTTTTTAGCCAACTACACTCAAGAGGGTACTTACCTATGAAACCCCATGCAAGCCTGAAACTAGGGTTTTGTGTGAATTGCTTGTACATATGTTTGTGCATACATCATGAACATCATAAAGCATCATATGCATTCACTAACCATTTCAAGGGTTTAGATCTTCATCTTTGTTCTTGTTTTGTAGGTCATGGAAATTCTTCGCAGGAAAACTATTCAAGTCAACCTTGTGAGAATCCCTCCTCAACTCAAGGAGCTCACATCAAGAATTCCGGAAAGCTCTTCCATCAGTGAAAGACATGGTAGACTGCTCAGCCTAGTCAACACCAGCTTTGAAGAGGACATGGTAAAGGTGTTGTTCCAGTTCTTTGACCCCCTTCACCACTGTTTCACTTTCCCCGACTACCAATTGGTGCCCACTTTGGAGGAATTTTCTCAACTCTTGAGAATTCCTATTCTTAATCAACTACCCTACAACGGTACGGAAAAAGAACCAAAGCCTGAAGATGTTGCTCAAGCACTACACTTGCAACCATCTGACATCAAGGGGCATTGGGAAACTAGAAGCGGTGTCAAAGGCTTCTTGGCAAAATTCTTGTTTGAGAAGGCACAAGAGTGTTGGAATTCCTTGGATCTATAATCCTTTGAAGAAATTGTGGCACTCCTCATTTATGGGTTGGTCCTGTTCCCAAATCCTGATCAACTTGTAGATGTCAACACCGTCAAAATTTTCTTATCCAGAAATCCAATACCAACATTACTTGGGGACATTCTTCACTCATTTTACACACGAACAATGAGAAAGAGGGGTGTTCTCATGTGCTGTACTCCTCTCCTTGCAAGGTGGTTTATTTCGCATCTTCCACAATCTGTTTTGAAGAATGACCAAGGCTTAAGGTGGTCACAACGGTTGATGACCCTCACTCACTCTGATGTACATTGGTGTTCTCGGTCCAGAGAAAATGTCATCATCGTCGATCATTGTGGAGAGTTCCCTAATGTTCCATTACTTGGCATTAGAGGAGGCATTACCTACAACCCTTGTCTAGCTTTGAGACAATTTGGATATGCACGGAGGGATGGCCCTCACGACATGTTGATTCCTGACCTAGTTTTTGACTTCGACAACGATGCGCAAGGACTTCGCCAAAGATTCATCAGAGCTTGGAGGATGCCTAACAAGGTAGACAGCAAGACACTAGGGCACAAGAACTCCATCCCTCTTGAGCCTTATCTCAAGTGGGTACGAACCCGAGCCCAGAGTCTAATGATTCCTTATCCTCATGTTCTCCCTGTGATTAAAGAGCCCGTTAAGGAAGGAGAGGTTCCCTACACCATCCTATATCCTGACATGCCTACATCATGGGAGGAGATGCAGAAGAGTTAGATCCAACTCAAGGAGGAACGAAACACTTTTGAAGCCAGCTTCTACGCTAGTGAGAAGAAGGTTTTGGAGCTTACCCGCCGTCTCCATGAGGAAGAGACCCTAAACACCTACATCGCACCAAAGAGGATGCACGACGTCTTTTTACCTTGAGAATTTTTTTGTAATATTTGGCCCATGGGGCATTTATGTACTGACAAATTTCTTCTTATTAATATGACGTGCGTTCTTTTTGTTTGCAACAATTTTGAATTTTCTAAATCCTTGAATGCATTGCATAAACAAACATATCATTCATCATGCGCATAAGCAGGTCTCCACACTAGGTTTCCTTATCTTTCTGCTGTTTATTTCAGTAACATGGATCTCGAACAGACGGTCAAGGACTTGCAGTCTCAAAACTCACAGTTTCAACATCTCCTGATGGCCTTGGCAAAGGGTCAGGAGGATCTAAAGGTCCTGCTAGGGAACAAAGAACAAGTGAAAAAGAAGAAGAAAAGAATCGGGGTGGCTACCCTAGGAAGAAGGTTTGAGGGTGAAGCCAGAAGAGTTCTTGAATTTCCCCCTACTTCTGAAGAGGGAACCAGTAAAGGAAATGTGGCTGCGGTACCTTCTGAATCCGAAGCTGAAGAAGGAGAGGTTGAAGAAGACGAAGACTACTCTGAGCAACAATACCCACCCACCGACGATAAGTACAAAGGCTTGGAAGACAGGTTGGTAGCTATGGAGCTGCAGAGAGTTCCCGGTTTAGATTTCAAAGATTTGGGATTAGTTGCTGGAATTGTGATCCCCCTGAAGTTCAAAGTGCCAGTTTTTGCAAGGTATGACGGGCTGTCCTGCCCGAAGATGCATCTCAGATCATATTGTGATCGGTGGATCTGGAACTGACTGTTTAACGCTGGTTCGCGAAATGTCGCGGAAGCAAGAGTCGCCACCGTCTTTTATTTTCTCCAAATGGAAAGGACAAAAGCACAGAAAAATTCCTTAAAGAGATTGCTCTCGGTTCGGGAGGTAGATTATAGAAAGGGAAGGTGTTAGCACCCTTTCTATCCATGGTTATCCATGGGCTCTTAGATACTTGCTCACTTGTGTTTTCAAAAGGTTTGTTTGCTTTTCAACTGTGGGCTTTAAAAAGTTTCTTTGAAAATTTCAGTTCGACTCTTGTATCGGTCCTCAAGAGTGTTTGAAAAGTTGCTTTCGAAAGCTTTTTGAAAAGGTGTCGGTGTGAAAAGTATTTTTGAATTTGTTTTTGAATTTAGAGCAAGTATCTAGAGTCGTCTACCTACCCTAAGGAATTCGTCTGTGTAAATGTCCTTAAAGTAGTGCCATCCCACCATTAAGAGGTAGGTAGCACCACCGTTGGAGGTGTTCGGGTCAATTCGAAGGTTCGGGACATGGTGATCACCAGAGCAATGGGAAGACACCTTAGAAGCTACCCTCATGCCAGGTTCCCGGATCATGAGGACTTACTAAGACATCCTCTACTCGACGATCACCTTTCGAAGGCAAGGCAACAGTGAGGCGTACCCTAGGGGTGGTGTGTGATTCGTGTGTCGTTTTCATTTACATTTATCTTGTTCATGTCATGGGTGATCTACGCGTTTTGTTTTTATTTTAACATTCATTCTTGCATGCAATTATTAACAGTTAAAAAAAGTTGCGAGAAATATAAAGTTCCTAAACTATTACAAAGGCGCGGGTCCACATCGCCAAATTAAATGCAGAACCCGATTTGACATAAAATAAAGATGCGAGAAATATAAATGTTTAATTTACACGGCTTTGGGAGAATTACATAAATTGCAAGAAAAGAAATAAGACGTGCGAAACAAATTAACGATCGAAAGCGAGGGCGTTGGACCCTTTTTAATGGAATTAAATTATATTAACAAATTAATTAAAAATAAAATAAAAAGAAATTATTTTTGAGGGTTTTTGGTATTTATGATTTTAATGAGAAATAAATGAAATTAAAACCTAATTCTAGCTATTTTTTAATTTATTAAGAAAATATGAAAATTAAACCTAAAATTAAACCTAATTAATTAATGCAATTTGATTTATAAAAATAAATAATTAATTATTAGTGATGATAAAATAAAAGAAAAAAGTAATTAAAGTAATTAAAACCTAATTCTACAAGTTTTTAATTTATTAAGAAAAGATATTAAAATTAACCCTAGAATTGAAAACTAAATTAAATGATATTATTTATTTAAAAAAAATACTAAATCAAATATATTTATTTTTTGTCTTTTCTGATTTTTTACTATTTTTATATGAAATTAATTTTTTATTGAATTAAAAGAAAATAATGGAATTAAAACAAATAATAAAAAATAAAATAAAGAAAATAGAAAGAAATACAATACCAAGGGGGGGGTTCTGCCCCAATCAGGAGGTATAATTGTAGCAATTCTGGCCCAATGACCCTTTGGCCTTGTTGACTTTTTGGCTAGCGTGTGTGTGCATTGACTTATGCCTATTATGTTCCTCAGATCATAGCCATTTGATTGATCTTGATAAGCGCGTGGCATGCTGGGACTATGGGTTGTATGATGGTCTTCAGGGAAGAAACTGCACAGGATGATATTATGAAAAATATTATTGAAAGGGAGGGGGACCTGGGAATCGAACCCAGGTCCCTGTGGTTATAGGACAACGCACCAACCGTCTGCACCAAACGCTTACTTTGTAGAATTAGTGGACAATAAAGAACATATATCATAAAACACGCTAGCAACATTAACTCAAAAAATGCGCGAAAATTTAAATGAACCAACCATCGCCTTACACCTCATCTTCTTCTTCCTTGCTTGTGTTTTTCCTGAAACAAAACAAACAAGATTGCGGGGGTTTTAAACCCCCACTATATGCAGTGTGAAAAAATAGCGAATAGAAATCCCTGCATCATAAATTAGGCGCGAGGTGTGTGTTCAAATCGTCCAAGTCTCCCGAGTTTAATGGTCTAGGTCTCACGTCCTAATTTTTCCATAACTGAGAAACCCCAATTCAAGGTTTTTAAAACCCTAGGCGTCGTTCATGGTGAAATCGCGTATGGGCAAGCAAAACTTAATTGAACAATACAGTTAGCTTCAGAATGACAAGATTAACACAAAACAAGTATTAGAATTCAAAATCATGGCATGAATGATGAAATACGATTTATGCAAAAGAGTGACACAGTTGAACTGCTATATACCAATTCTGGGCGTTAGGGATGTGGAAAACTATTCAGGAAGCTTCCTTGACACTTTTGCAAGCTATTGGGATTGTTGTTTTTCTCTGAATCGTGCTAGAATAGGGTTTTCAGTTTTCAATTTTTTGACAAAAAAACTCAAACTTTGTTTTTCTTTTCTGGCGCAGCTTTCATCTCCTTGGCTCTAGGGTTAGGTTTGCACTTGTATAGAGAATGAATTCAGTTAATAATCCAAGCCCATAGCCTTGTTTTTAATGGTTTTCAAGATTTGATTTTGATGAATCTTTTTCAATATTTTTTCATGCATATTTGATACAAATCATGTCCAATCAACTTAATTCTTTCCCTATCTGATTGAGGATATTTCATGCATAAAAAGATTTGATTGCATTGGTTTGGTATTTTTCACATATTTTAATTAATTAAATGAATTTCTAGCAATTAAAAATTCAAATAAATAAATAAAAATGATGAATAAATTCCCTTTGGGCCAAATGGTCGTGCACATGCTTTGGATGATGAATTTTGGAAGAAAATGTGGCCCATTAGCATTTTTAAGACATTTGAAGCAAAGTTGACTTTTCAAAATATCCAAAAATTTCCCAACTTCCACAAGGCATATCTTGCTCAATTATTAAGCTTTGCTCATGTTCTTGGACATTTTGGAAAGGTTTTGAAGTCCTCTAACCAATGTCTTTGGTCCCATGTCATTTTGATTTACCAATCTAAAGTTATGGCCTTTGACTTAAAGTCCCTTTTTGTTGACTTTTGAAAATGACCTATAATGTTGAAATTGATAACTTTTTGTGAGAGCATTTCTTGGACTTGAAGTGTGAAGAGGAGTTGTTGTAAATGTCTTCATCTTCAAAATGAGCTTTGGATGGAATTTTTCTGATAATCCATGGGGAAGTTATGCCTTGGTCAAGTTACAGTTGACTTTTTCAACTATCCAAATATGGAAATTTTTGCATCTTGGGACTTTTTGAGCCATACTTTGAGAATCATGATCAAGCATTGATCAAATGATGTTTGTGGCTTCAAAATGAGATGGTGACCAAAAATTTGAACTTTTGGCTGTCAAATGACCATTTTGCCCCTGCAGTTGACTGTAGTGCAATTAGGGTTTTTGACTGTGCAATTTTATGCTGTAAGTCTTGAAACTTGGTATGAGGATGCTTGACCATGTTTATAGGCATGTGGAGCTTGATTGGACCCTTGGAAACTTCATTTTCTTTGTCAGAACCAAAACCCTAATTTTTTACTGTTAGGAGGCCCTTGAACTGTGCAACCCTTGGGGAGATTTTGAAGCTTTGACTTGGCAAATTTTGAAGAATATGGGAGGGAAAATTTTGGGGTACAACAGTTGCCCCTGTTCAATCTTCTTAGACCTGAGGATGCAGATTGGCTGACGTGCCTTTCGTAATCCGAAGGTGGAAGATGATTGAACACTAGAGTGCCCAGAAATTTGCGCTCACATAGTAACAGTATGATGGTGGAATGGGCTTATAGATGCCATTTGGAGATTGATGGATAGGATGATGGGCTTATAGATGCCATGCTGAGAGATGATGGATGGTGGATGGGCTTATAGATGCCATCTGGATGTTAATCGCGTAAGAGATTCCTTAGCGAGAGCTTGCGTACCTGCAAAAGAAAAGGATTACCTGACCCGTTACAGGAGCTGGTCTTCAAACTCTTTGTATAGATGTGTCCTGACTGGTTACAGGAGCTGAATCTGGAGCTTCAAAAGGTGATGAATGAACCAGGGATGGTTACTACTTCAACAGGAATGGTGAGAGAACCTTGGACGATTACTACCTCAACAGGAACGCTGAGAGAATCTGGGGACGATTTCAACCTCAACAGTAATCATTGAGAGAATCTTGGACGACTTCAGCCTCAACAGTAACACTGAGAGAATCTGGGGATGATTACTACCTCCGCAATAACGGGGAGAGAACCGTAGGCGACTTCAACCTCAACAGTAATCATTGAGAGAATCTTGGACGACTTCAACCTCAGCAGTAACGCTGAGAGAATCTTGAGATGATTACTACCTCCGCAGTAACGGGGAGAGAACCATAGGTGACTTCAACCTCAACAGTAATCATTGAGAGAATCTTGGATATCTTCTACTGAGTCTTTATCAGGAAAATCTGTTAGGGGTCGATTTAGCTGGACTAGAGAAGGCCTTTGACTGGATAAGAAACAGGAAAATCTTAGGGTCGATTTAACTGAACCGATCTAGGTCTTGAAATCTTCAACTGGATAAGAAACAGGGAGATCTTAGGGTCGACCTGACTGAACCAGAGAAGGCCTTGGACTGGATAAGAAACAGAAAAATCTTAGGGTCGACTTAACTGAACCGGTCTAGGTCTTGAAATGTCTTCAACTGGATAAGAAACAGGGAGATCTTAGGGTCGATCTGACTGAACTAGAGAAGGCCTTGGACTGGATAAGAAACAGTAAAATCTTAGGGTCGATTTAACTGAACCGGTCTAGGTCTTGAAATATAGCTGAGAACTTAACTGAATTCTTCCTGAAAGGTAAAGGTCAGTCATATGCCATGCATGATATGGATTAAGCAATGATGTTCTCAACATAAATGAGATCTGTAAGATATGATGCGTATATGCATGCTATAATGATGTATGAAAATGTGATGTTTATGTATGTTTTGTCTAGGAAAATAAATCCTTGACGGGTGCCGGGAAGTCACTCCTGGGCTGATGTTGAAGAATAGATGTTTGCCTCCGCTGGGGATAATAGTTGCAAGAATACCGATAGGAGAAGATGACTCTGTCGGGGAATGAACTTGACGAATGGATTACTCTGCGGGGAGAAAAGTACTCTAGCGCTCTTGCTGGGAAGTAATACTCTGTGGGGAGAGAGGTACTTTGCTGAATTGTTGATAATAACTTGTTGGGGATACCCTTGTTGTGTTGGAAGTGTTGATAGACTTCGCTGGGGGTAAGAAGACTTTGCCGAGGACGGTCTTTCCGTGACTTTTGGCTGAGGATAACCCAGTTATATCTAGTAAGGAAATAACTCTTGAATAAAGCCGGGAGACGAGTTCGTGTTCTGCGAGGATAAGCTTCCAGAATCTACTGGGGATAAGCTTACTGCTTGGGGAGATGGATTCCAACTTTCCTGGGGAACTAGATTGGACTCTCCTGGGGAAGTTTTGAATTGTATTGGGGAAGTGACTCCACTGAATGTCTGATATACCTCCGTGGAACAATCTTTAGGCCAGGATTGCCGGGGATGCTTGTTAAGAATGTATATATACTGCTGGGGAATGTTGAGATCTGCGGGAGGATACCCAACTTCCTTAAGTTTGATAATAGCTTTGCTTGGGGAGAGCGCACTGACTTGCTGGCTCACTCTCTGGGGAATTAGAGTATATTGGCTATGTTCTTCAGCCGAACCTATCTTAGTACCTTGGTGGACATAGCAATTAGATCGTTTGGACAACTCATCATTGCCCCTGTTTCTAATGTTACCTGTAATTAACCCTTTGTTTCGTATGCAAATATTCATGAGTTAGAAAATTATTGTCAATGCATATATCACAAATTGAACCTTGGACGTTCTTCGCAAAACAAAACAGAAAAGGAAAAACAATTGGCAATTTTCAACTGAAAAGTGATTTTTGTATTGATTTTGAATTGCCTGTAAATAGGCGTTTTATGTACAAGAGGCTGACGTCCTAGTAAGAGAACGCCACCGAACAAAAGAGTGTATACAATTTGTACAAAAGAAAATAAAACAGCTGTGTGAAATAAAAGATCCCACTGGGTTTCAACTCTGCTATTGCCTTTATAACTCCGAGCGTCTCATCACTTGATGACCTTAGTTGAAGATGAAGCTGACTGATCGATGCCGTCTGAACTTGATGTAGATACCAGATTCTGGATGTAAGGTGATCCAATGAGACATAGTATTACGCTTTATCCCTAACTTTTGCCTGGACCGCCCTTTCGGGTTTTCAGTCCACCGGGATACCCATTTTTGCCCAAGCCGCCTTTTCAGGTTTTCGACTTGCCGGGTGTACAGATTTTTTTTATTTCATCCCTTCATTTTGCCCGAACCCTTTTGGTTCGCCGGGAAGCCCTAATTTTTGCCTAGGCATGTCAGCCTAGCGGGTCTTTTTTATGCGTAGTATCTTTTTACTATGTCTGCATTGGAGGGGTGAGGAAGGTCGTCACCATCCATGTTGGTTAAAATCATAGCTCCTCCTGAGAACACATGTTTAACCACAAATGGCCCTTCATACGTAGGGGTCCATTTTCCCCTTGGATCACTCTGAGGAAGGATGATTCGCTTGATTACCAGATCCCCAACTTGATATTCCTGTGGTTTGACCTTTTTGTTAAATGCCCTGATCATCCGTTTCTGATACGTCTGACCATGACAGATAGCAGCAAGTCTCTTTTCATCAATTAAGTTTAGCTGATCAAGTCGTGTCTGGATCCAATCATCTTCGTTCAGATTTGCATCCTTCATTATCCGGAGAGAGGGTATTTGCACTCCGATCGGTAAGACTGCCTCCATACCGTAGACCAAGGAGAAAGGAGTTGCCCCGGTTGACGTCCTGGCTGAGGTACGGTACCCATGTGGAGCGAATGGTAACATCTCGTGCCAATCTTTATAAGTCACTGTCATCTTCTGCACGATTTTCTTAATGTTTTTATTTGCTGCTTCTACAGCCCCATTCATCTTCGGTCTGTAAGGAGAAGAGTTATGGTGCTGTATCTTGAACTGCGCGCAGAGCTCAGTGATCATCTTGTTATTGAGATTGGTACCGTTGTCTGTAATAATTCTTTCTGGGACGCCGTATCGACAGATCAGGTTATGCCGAATGAACCGTGCCACCACAGTCTTGGTTACCGTAGCGTAGGAAGCTGCTTCCACCCACTTCGTAAAATAATCAATCGCTACCAGGATGAAGCGATGCCCATTAGACGCTGTAGGTTTAATCTCACCGATCATATCTATGCCCCACATTGCAAATGGCCAAGGCGCAGTCAGAACATTCAGAGGAACTGGAGGAACATGCACCTTGTCTGCATATATCTGGCATTTATGGCATGTCCGGGAATGTTGGTAACAGTCAGCTTCCATTGTGGACCAGAAATACCCTGCCCGAAGGATCTTCTTAGCCATAGTGTGCCCACTGGAATGTGTCCCGAATGTCCCTTCATGTGGCTCTTCCATGATCCTTTCTGCTTCAGTCTTATCCATACAACGCAGTAAGGTCGAATCATGGTTTCGCTTATACAAGATGCCGTTGCTAAGGAAGAACTTCGCTGCGAACCTTCTCAGAAACTTCTTATCATTGACAGATGCACCTTCAGGGTATTCCTGAGCTTCCAGATATCTCTTCACTTCATGGTACCAAGGCTTCTCAGTCACCAATTCAGTCTCGAGATCACAACAGTATGCCGGTTCGTCCAGTTTCCAGATAATGATCCGGGGAGCCTCATTGTCCCATTTGACCTTGAACATAGAAGACATTGTAGCTAACGCGTCCGCTAACTGATTCTCCTCTCTTGGGAAATGTTCAAAGGTTATCTTCGTGAAGTGAGGGATCAATGTCAACACACATTCTCTGTAAGGAATAAGATTCGGATGTTTCGTATCCCACTCTCCTTTAATCTGATTGATCACGAGAGCGGAATCTCCGAAGACACTCAGAAACTTGATCCTTAAGTCGATCGCAGCTTGAAGACCCATGATGCACGCCTCATACTCCGCCATGTTGTTGGTACAGTTGAAACATAGTCGGGCAGTGAGCGGAGTATGAGTGCCTTGAGGGGATATGATTACAGCGCCAATACCGTTACCCAAAGCGTTGGAGGCTCCGTCAAAGTGCATAGACCATCGGGATCCTTCCTCAGGTCCTTCATCCGGTCCAGGTACTTCACAATCTGTTACTATCATGATGCTTTCATCCGAAAACTCGAAGTTCATTGACTGATAGTCGTCTACGGCCTGATGTGCCAAGTGGTCTGCCAATACACTTCCCTTGATGGCTTTCTGGGTTGTGTACTGGATGTCGTATTCTGTCAAGATCATCTGCCATCTTGCTATTCTCCCAGATA
The DNA here is from genome assembly GCA_948472305.1 of Vicia faba. Taxonomy (NCBI): domain Eukaryota; kingdom Viridiplantae; phylum Streptophyta; class Magnoliopsida; order Fabales; family Fabaceae; genus Vicia; species Vicia faba. The sequence continues at coordinate 1,589,499,488 of OX451738.1, forward strand.
GAGCAGGCTTTTCAAATATGTACTTTATAAGATCTATTTTTGAGATCAACAAGGTGGTATGAGTCAGCATATACTGTCTCAGCCGGCGAGCAGCCCATACCAAAGCGCAGCAAGTTTTCTCAAGCAGTGAGTATTGGGTCTCACAGTCGGTAAACCTTTTGCTAAGGTAATAAATGGCATGCTCTTTTCGGCCAGACTCGTCATGCTGCCCCAGCACACACCCCATTGAGTTGTCAAGTACTGTCAGGTATAGTATCAGAGGTCTCCCTTCAACCGGTGGTATAAGAATGGGTGGTTCTTGGAGATACTCTTTGATTCTGTCAAAAGCAGCCTGACATTCATCATTCCAACGTACTACCTGATCTTTCTTCAGCAGCTTGAAGATTGGCTCACAGGTAGCGGTCAGGTGTGAGATGAATCGAGCAATGTAATTCAGGCGTCCTAAAAAGCCTCTGACCTCTTTCTCTGTCTTAGGAACTGGAATCTCTTGAATAGCTTTAACTTTGGCAGGGTCCACTTGAATACCCTTATCACTTACAACGAAGCCTAGCAACTTCCCAGATCTTACCCCGAAGGTGCACTTGTTCGGGTTCAACCTCAGCTTGTACAACTTCAGACGGTCAAATAACTTCTGCAGATGATTTAGGTGTTCTTCCTCAGTTTGGGACCTTGCGATCATGTCATCAACATACACTTCTATCTCATGATGGATCATGTCATGAAATAAAGCAACCATGGCACGTTGGTAGGTTGCTCCAGCGTTCTTCAGTCCAAAAGGCATGACCTTGTAGCAGAAGGTGCCCCATTGAGTGACAAAGGTAGTCTTTTCCATGTCTTCAGGTGCCATCTTGATCTGATTATAACCTGAAAAGCCATCCATGAAAGAGAACACCTTATGCTGAGCTGTATTGTCAACAAGGACATCAATGTGAGGTAGGGGGAAGTCATCTTTGGGGCTGGCCTTGTTCAGATCCCTGTAATCGACACACATTCTGACCTTACCGTCCTTCTTCGGTATCGGCACCACATTAGCTACCCACTGGGGGTAAGAAGTCACTGCAAGGAACCCAGCATCAAACTGTTTCATAACCTCGGCTTTGATCTTCTCAGACATCTCTGGACGCATACGGCGGACCTTTTGCTTAACTGGAGGGCAGTCTTCCTTAGTAGGCAAGTGATGGACCACAATATCAGTATCCAACCCGGGCATGTCTTCGTAGGACCAGGCGAAGATCTCCACATAATCACGTAACATCTGAGTCAACCGTTGCTTCACGCTGAGCTCTAGGTTGGCCCCAATTTTTACCTCCTTTCTGTCTGTATCAGTACCCAGGTTTATTGTTTCCACTGGCTCTTCATGTGGTTGAATTTCCCTCTCTTCCTGGAGTAACAGTCTCGCAAGCTCGCCAGGCACTTCGCAATCATCTTCACCTTCGTCTTCGGCTAAGTTGATCGGATTTTCGAAGTCATAATTGGCGGTAGCAGAGTCGTTACCAGTGAGATCCAGAGTGGATTGAAACCTGTATGAGTGAGTGTGTGTAAATACAGTTGTTTTGCAATATATAAAGAAAGGAAAGACAGAAAAGGAGCATAAGATTTGAAATGCGAGAAAACGTCCAAGATCTTTATTCATGATATATGAAATGACACTTTATATGCCCTCACAAATGAAGCCACGGTGCCCCGGGTAAGACACCGGGCCATAGAGTTTTAATTTGTTTATTACAAATAACAAAACATAGGAATTCATTACTCAGTAACAAGAGAAACAGATAGGTTGTCTTTTGCAATCCAATTGCTAGGTTCACTGTCGGTTGCCGGGTAAATCCAGCTATCAAACTCAGCTTCATCCACCTCATCTTCGTCCCCAATGGCATTCACTCCATGAGCAGGCAGGGGAGCTGTCACTACATTAGGCTTCTCAGATGCCTCAAATTGTACCTCCTTGGCGTCAATAAGGTCCTGCAGCTTGTTCCTTAAGGCCCAACAGTCATCAGTGGAATGCCCCGGGCTATCAGAATGGTAAGCACAACGGGCATTTGGATTGTATTTGGGGGAAGCAGTGTTTACAACCTTCGGGGCCTCCCTGACAGTCACTAGGTTGGTGGACAGCAACTGCGGCAAGATTTGCGATAAAGTCATACTCAACCGGGTAAACTCTCTTCGGGGTCTTTCAGCCCTTGGAGGATTGGTTTGCCGAGGAGCGGCAGCAGACTTAGCAATCATCACCGCGTTGATAGATTGGCGGCGTTCAGGCTTCTCTTGTCTCCTAGACCCGTATACGGCACTTGCCTCCTTTTTGAAGGGCTTCTTCTCAGAACTTGACGATGCACCCTTCTGAATATTACCAGACTTCATCCCAGCCTCTATTCTCTCTCCAGTCAGAATAAGATCGGTAAACCCTGCAGACGAGTTACCGATAAGATGGTTGAAAAACGGCCCAGAGATGGTCCCCAAGAACATGTCTACCAACTCCCGGTCAGTCAACAGAGGCTGCACCCTGCCAGCCAGATCCCTCCATTTCTGTGCGTACTCCTTAAAACCTTCACTTGACCCTAGCGACATACCCTGGAGTTGGGTACATATAGGGGCAAGGTCGGCATTATATTGATACTGCTTATAGAAAGTAGTAGCCAACTCCTCCCAGTTACGAACCTTGGTCCCATCCAGCTGATAGAACCATTCGAGATGAGTCCCTGAAAGACTCTCCTGGAAGAAGTGGATCCACAAGCTCTTGTCCACTGAGTACGGCTGAATCTTCCGCACATAAGACCTGAGGTGTAACTTGGGACAAGACGCCCCGTCATACTTGGTAAAGGACGGTGCTTTGAACTTATGAGGAATGATCACACCAGTAGACAAACCCAAATCTCCAAAATCCAGCCCAGGCACTTGTTGGATCTCCATAGCATTCAACCTGTCCTCCAACTGCTTGTATTTGTCTTCAGCCGGAGGATACTGTTCCTCATCAAAATCAGTCTCGTTGTCAGAGACTACCGGACTAGGACCTTTTTCCCCTTGGGGAGTACCCTTTCCTATAGAAGAACCAGCCTCTTCATTTTGCAGAGTGTTGCCAAAGCTTCGACCCGAGTTAAAAAGAACAGTTCTCCTCTTCTTCTTCTTCTCTTTCTTCAGGAGCAGAGCCTTCAGCTCTTCTTGGCCCTGAGCCAAACCCATGATTAGTTCTTGAAATTGCGCATTCTGCGCCTGAAGAGCTTTGATGGACATCTCAGTTGATGATGAGTCAGGATTCATGATGCTGAAATAAACAGCGAAGAACAGTAAGCAACCTGAAAAGAAGAAAACCTGTTATGCACATGATGAATGGAATGCGTATGATTTATGTTTTCAAAGACAATCGGGAATCAACTTTGTAAACAAAAAGGAACACACTTCATTACATTCAACTTTGAAACTTAAATCGTTCAACAGGTTGCCCTTAGGCGTTACATGAAAGGAAATACTGAAAAGGGAAATAAAACTGTAAGAGAACATCCAGAGCTCCTTATTGATCCCATGGTCTCCTCTTCTCAGTACGGATGTAGTCATTCAGAGCTCGCTCATTCTCCAACTGCTTTGTCAGCTTCTGGATCTTCAATTCCTGCTCGTTGAACTTTTCCCGGTAAGAATCCCGCTCTTCTCGCAGTTGCGACCAAGATCTCTTTAATGTCTCATAATCAGTAGGTATCTGAGGAGGAAGGACAGTTGGAGGAACGCTATCTTTGTCAGGAGACTCAAGAATGATAGGTCTGACGGCTTCGTATGGCATACCTAACTTCTGAGCACGGATGCGAACCCATTTGTAGTAGGCTTCCATAGGTAAAGAAGTCTTTGGCCCCAATTCTTGTGGGTCAACTTTATGAACTTTGTCCCAAGCCTTGATGAACCTACGACGCAGCTCGTCACTATCCACCTGAAACTCAAAACTGATGTGAGGCACCAACATCTCATGGGGCCCTGCTCTTCTGGCTCTTCCAAACTGACGGAGCGCTAGACATGGATTGTAAGAGATTCCTCCTTGGGTACCAATAAGAGGAACATTAGGGTATTCCCCGCATCGATCAATAATAGTTATCTCATCCAAACCTCTGCAAGTCCAAATGATGTCTTTATCGGTGAAAGACATTAACCTATGAGCCCAACCTCTTCCTTCTTGGTTCTTCAGTACGAACTTAGGGAGGTGCGAAATAAACCACTTCACCAACAAAGGGATACAACACCACAGGGTTCCTCGTCTTCGGGTAGTACGAGCATGAAGTTGTTGCAAGATGTCACCCAAGAGAGTGGGCACAGGGTTCCGAGACATAAAGATCCTTATGGCAGTGACATTGATGAAGTTGTCAGGATTAGGAAACAAGACTAACCCATAGATCAAGAGAGCCAAGATGTCTTCATATGCCCTAAAGTCCAGGTCATTCCAGAAACTGTTAGCTTTACCAATCAGAAACTTGGCCAAGAAACCCTTAACTCCGCTTCTAGTTACCCAGTTGTCCATTACCTCTTGATGTGTCAAGGGAAGAGCTGCAGCAACCTCCTCAAGTCTGAGGGTCTTTTCCCAACCAGTAAAGGGAGTCTGATCCAAGATAGGGATACCAAGCAAATCAGAGAACTCTTCCAGGGTAGGGACCAGCTGGAAGTCTTGAAAGGTGAAGCACTAGTACAGAGGGTCATATAACTGGATCAGAACACTCATCAACTGTTGATCCCGCTTTGCAGTGACTAAACTGAGAAGAGAACCATGCCTCTGAATGAAGGAAGTGGTATTTGGAATTCTGCTAACCAACTCTTCAAGCAACTCAGGTGAGTGAACAAAGTTGAACCGAATAGTATTCCTTCGCACAGGCATCATGGTGTCCTACAAAACAGAGCAAAGGTGAAACCCTCTTGTCTTTGAAATGGTCAGTCCTTATGCAGGATGCATGCAATGCTCATGATGTTATGATGTTATGATAAAGCACACCACAAATAGATACAAAGGCAAACATGGTAAGGCACACAAGTCACACAAGACAGACCCTTAAAGTTTAGGCCAGCATGAGGTCTAGGTATTACCCTCTTTCAGTTTGTTGGTTCATACCTGTCCTATCAAAGTAACCGGGTTCTTAGAGGATCCCAATATCATTGACTACCCTCAATCGATCATAACTCCAGCATTGCAATCTTTTCTTGCGGCCAGAACCATCACGAGAGTTTAGCCTCAATGGGCGTAGCATACTGCTACTGTTCTAATGGCCAAGTTATGTCATTTAAGGTTCTAAGGTTGTTGGTGCTTAATGACTCCTCAAAAGACCCATATTCTCCTCGTTGCGACACAAGGGATATCGGTACAGACCAAGGTGCCACACCAACGTAGCCACTGTTTCACCTGTGTCGGTCTACGCCGGACAGGTCCCTCACAGCTTATGCTACCTAAACAGGGTATCCCCAGATCCGGGTTAGGATCTATGTAACTCCCATGCAACCCAAAAATTTAAAGCAGACAAGTCAATACAATTGAAAACACAGTTATGAACTAACCCTAAGGTACACCTCACTTTAAGTTTATTCCCCAGCAGAGTCGCCAGTTCTGTGATCGGTGGATCTGGAACTGACTGTTTAACGCTGGTTCGCGAAATGTCGCGGAAGCAAGAGTCGCCACCGTCTTTTATTTTCTCCAAATGGAAAGGACAAAAGCACAGAAAAATTCCTTAAAGAGATTGCTCTCGGTTCGAGAGGTAGATTATAGAAAGGGAAGGTGTTAGCACCCTTTCTATCCATGGTTATCCATGGGCTCTTAGATACTTGCTCACTTGTGTTTTCAAAAGGTTTGTTTGCTTTTCAACTGTGGGTTTTAAAAAGTTTCTTTGAAAATTTCAGTTCGACTCTTGTATCGGTCCTCAAGAGTGTTTGAAAAGTTGCTTTCGAAAGCTTTTTGAAAAGGTGTCGGTGTGAAAAGTATTTTTGAATTTGTTTTTGAATTTAGAGCAAGTATCTAGAGTCGTCTACCTACCCTAAGGAATTCGTCTGTGTAAATGTCCTTAAAGTAGTGCCATCCCACCATTGAGAGGTAGGTAGCACCACCGTTGGAGGTGTTCGGGTCAATTCGAAGGTTCGGGACATGGTGATCACCAGAGCAATGGGAAGACACCTTAGAAGCTACCCTCATGCCAGGTTCCCGGATCATGAGGACTTACTAAGACATCCTCTACTCGACGATCACCTTTCGAAGGCAAGGCAACAGTGAGGCGTACCCTAGGGGTGGTGTGTGATTCGTGTGTCGTTTTCATTTACATTTATCTTGTTCATGTCATGGGTGATCTACGCGTTTTGTTTTTATTTTAACATTCATTCTTGCATGCAATTATTAACAGTTAAAAAAAGTTGCGAGAAATATAAAGTTCCTAAACTATTACAAAGGCGCGGGTCCACATCTCCAAATTAAATTCAGAACCCGATTTGACATAAAATAAAGATGCGAGAAATATAAATGTTTAATTTACACGGCTTTGGGAGAATTACATAAATTGCAAGAAAAGAAATAAGACGTGCGAAACAAATTAACGATCGAAAGCGAGGGCGTTGGACCCTTTTTAATGGAATTAAATTATATTAACAAATTAATTAAAAATAAAATAAAAAGAAATTATTTTTGAGGGTTTTTGGTATTTATGATTTTAATGAGAATTAAATGAAATTAAAACCTAATTCTAGCTATTTTTTAATTTATTAAGAAAATATGAAAATTAAACCTAAAATTAAACCTAATTAATTAATGCAATTTGATTTATAAAAATAAATAATTAATTATTAGTGATGAGAAAATAAAAGAAAAAAGTAATTAAAGTAATTAAAACCTAATTCTACAAGTTTTTAATTTATTAAGAAAAGATATTAAAATTAACCCTAGAATTGAAAACTAAATTAAATGATATTATTTATTTAAAAAAAATACTAAATCAAATATATTTATTTTTTGTCTTTTCTGATTTTTTACTATTTTTATATGAAATTAATTTTTTATTGAATTAAAAGAAAATAATGGAATTAAAACAAATAATAAAAAATAAAATAAAGAAAATAGAAAGAAATACAATACCAAGGGGGGGTTCTGCCCCAATCAGGAGGTATAATTGTAGCAATTCTGGCCCAATGACCCTTTGGCCTTGTTGACTTTTTGGCTAGCGTGTGTGTGCATTGACTTATGCCTATTATGTTCCTCAGATCATAGCCATTTGATTGATCTTGATAAGCGCGTGGCATGCTGGGACTATGGGTTGTATGATGGTCTTCAGGGAAGAAACTACACAGGATGATATTATGAAAAATATTATTGAAAGGGAGGGGGACCTGGGAATCGAACCCAGGTCCCTGTGGTTATAGGACAACGCACCAACCGTTTGCACCAAACGCTTACTTTGTAGAATTAGTGGACAATAAAGAACATATATCATAAAACACGCTAGCAACATTAACTCAAAAAATGCGCGAAAATTTAAATGAACCAACCATCGCCTTACACCTCATCTTCTTCTTCCTTGCTTGTGTTTTTCCTGAAACAAAACAAACAAGATTGCAGGGGTTTTAAACCCCCACTATATGCAGTGTGAAAAAATAGCGAATAGAAATCCATGCATCATAAATTAGGCGCGAGGTGTGTGTTCAAATCGTCCAAGTCTCCTGAGTTTAATGGTCTAGGTCTCACGTCCTAATTTTTCCATAACTGAGAAACCCCAATTCAAGGTTTTTAAAACCCTAGGCGTCGTTCATGGTGAAATCGCGTATGGGCAAGCAAAACTTAATTGAACAATACAGTTAGCTTCAGAATGACAAGATTAACACAAAACAAGTATTAGAATTCAAAATCATGGCATGAATGATGAAATACGATTTATGCAAAAGAGTGAAACAGTTGAACTGCTATATACCAATTCTGGGCGTTAGGGATGTGGAAAACTATTCAGGAAGCTTCCTTGACACTTTTGCAAGCTATTGGGATTGTTGTTTTTCTCTGAATCGTGCTAGAATAGGGTTTTCAGTTTTCAATTTTTTGACAAAAAAACTCAAACTTTGTTTTTCTTTTCTGGCGCAGCTTTCATCTCCTTGGCTCTAGGGTTAGGTTTGCACTTGTATAGAGAATGAATTCAGTTAATAATCCAAGCCCATAGCCTTGTTTTTAATGGTTTTCAAGATTTGATTTTGATGAATCTTTTTCAATATTTTTTCATGCATATTTGATACAAATCATGTCCAATCAACTTAATTCTTTCCCTATCTGATTGAGGCTATTTCATGCATAAAAAGATTTGATTGCATTGGTTTGGTATTTTTCACATATTTTAATTAATTAAATGAATTTCTAGCAATTAAAAATTCAAATAAATAAATAAATAAAAATGATGAATAAATTCCCTTTGGGCCAAATGGTCGTGCACATGCTTTGGATGATGAATTTTGGAAGAAAATGTGGCCCATTAGCATTTTTAAGACATTTGAAGCAAAGTTGACTTTTCAAAATATCCAAATATTTCCCAACTTCCACAAGGCATATCTTGCTCAATTCTTAAGCTTTGCTCATGTTCTTGGACATTTTGGAAAGGTTTTGAAGTCCTCTAACCAATTCCTTTGGTCCCATGTCATTTTGATTTACCAATCTCAAGTTACGGCCTTTGACTTAAAGTCCCTTTTTGTTGACTTTTGAAAATGACCTATAATGTTGAAATTGATAACTTTTTGTGAGAGCATTTCTTGGACTTGAAGTGTGAAGAGGAGTTGTAGGAAATGTCTTCATATTCAAAATGAGCTTTGGATGGAATTTTTCTGATAATCCATGGGGAAGTTATGCCTTGGTCAAGTTACAGTTGACTTTTTCAACTATCCAAATATGGAAATTTTTGCATCTTGGGACTTTTCGAGCCATACTTTGAGAATCATGATCAAGCATTGATCAAATGATGTTTGTGGCTTCAAAATGAGATGGTGACCAAAAATTTGAACTTTTGGCTGTCAAATGACCATTTTGCCCCTGCAATTGACTGTAGTGCAATTAGGGTTTTCTACTGTGCAATTTTGTGCTGTAAGTCTTGAAACTTGGTATGAGGATGCTTGACCATGTTTATAGGCATGTGGGGCTTGATTGGACCCTTGGAAACTTCATTTTCTTTGTCAGAACCAAAACCCTAATTTTTGACTGTTAGGAGGCCCTTGAACTATGCAACCCTTGGGGAGATTTTGAAGCTTTGACTTGGCAAATTTTGAAGAATATGGGAGGGCAAATTTTGGGGTACAACACATATGTAAGGAAGATCTAACCTTACACTGCATACAAGAACCTTTTGATCCATTTCTTTCAGGATAGCCTTTCAGGGGCTCAACTCGAATGGTTCTATCAGCTAGATGGAGCCAGTATCCGAAACTGGGAGGATTTGGCTACCGAATTTTATAAACAGTATCAGTACAATTCTGACCTCGCACCCACGCGTACCCAACTCCAGGGTATGTCACTAGGGACGGGCGAAGGATTCAAGGAGTATGCGCAAAAGTGGAGAGACCTGGCTGGCAGGGTGCAACCACCGCTGACTGACCGTGAACTTGTTGACATGTTCCTAGGGACCTTGTCTGGTCTGTTCTTCAACCATCTGATTGGAAATTCTTCCGCTGGGTTTACAGATTTGATCTTGACTGGTGAGAGAATAGAAGCTGGTATCAAGTCGGGGAAGATACAGAAAGGTGCCTCCGCGAGTACTGAAAAGAAGCCCTTCAATAAGGAAGCCAGTGCGGTTTATGGTCCCAGAAGACAAATTAAACTGGAACGCCGCCAAGCTGTCAACGCGGTAGTAATTTCAAAGCCGATTGCTGCTCCTCAGCAATATAACCAACCAAGGGGTGAGAGACCCAAAAGGCAATACACTCGGCTCAGTATGACCCTGTCTCGGATTTTGCCGCAACTACTGTCAACCAATCTGGTAACTATGAAAGAAGCTCTGGAGGTAGTGAACACAGCTTCTCCAAAGTACAACCCCAACGCCCGCTGCGCTTATCACTCTGATAGCCCGGGGCATACCACGGATGATTGCTGGGCTCTGAGGAATAAGGTTCAGGACCTTATTGATGCTAAAGAAATACAGTTTGAGGCGCCCGAAAGACCCAATGTTGTGACTGCTCCCATGCCCCAGCATGGAGTGAATGCTGTGGAAGAAGACCGATATATAGCCTCCGTGGAAGAGATTGTTACTCCGTTGTTGACTGTCAAGAGGAACCTGTTGCTAGCCGGTTTATTTCCGGGATGTAGTAAAGGTTACCTTCTATGTGCTGTTTCACCTGTTGTTTGTCCTTTGTTGAAGTCAGGCGTCCAAAACCTGATGGATAGCAAAGAGATCTTGTTCGAGAAGATTGTTGTTCCTGCTGTCCCTGCTGAAGAAGTGTCTATTGTTACCATTTTCAACAACCCTCCTAAGGCTCTCTCAAAGAAGCCTGTCAAAATCATGTCCACTCAGAAGATTTCTCCTATCATCATCACTGTTCCGGGGCCTCTCCCTTATACATCTGACAAAGCTGTCCCGTGGCACTATGGGGCAGATGTTTATGTGCTTGGAGTTAAACAAGAGTTTGATACTAGTACCGGCGTCAGTAACATCACTGGGCCTGCCAAAGTTACTCGCAGTGGTAGGTTGTTCTCGCCAGATATTGCGCCACCAGCTATTCAGAGACCTCTTATCATGACACCTGCAAGTGTGCCTGCTTCCCTTCCTGATCAAGTTCCTGTTTCTACCCCTGCTGCCGAGTCATCTGACGATCGGGGCAAAGGGATTGCTACTGATTTGCCTGCCCTGACGGAGGCACCAAAGACAACCACTGTTGAGGCTTCCCAGCAAGAGATGGAAGAGATTCTCAAGATCATTAAGAAAAGTGATTTCAACGTAGTTGAGCAGTTGGGGCACACCCCATCAAAGATTTCTATGCTATCACTGTTGTTGTGTTCAGAGGCCCACGCCAAAGCTCTGATCTCCTTCCTGAAGACGGCCCATGTGCCGTAAGAAACGTCTGCTGATCAATTTACCGATTGTGTGGCCAACTTGACTGCCGATAATGGGTTGGGCTTCTCTGACGCCGATCTGACTGCCAAAGGAAAAAACCATAACGACGCCCTGCATGTCTCCATTGAATGCAGCGGCACTACTCTTGCCCATGTGTTGGTAGACACTGGTTCTTCATTGAACGTATTGCCCAAGAAGGCCCTAGACAGGTTGGATTGTGAGGGTTTGGAACTCAAGCCTAGTAACATTGTTGTCCGGGCCTTTGACGGTTCGAAAAGGATGGTACATGGGGAAGTTGACATTCCAATCAGGGTTGGTTCTCAAGTTTTTGATTCTACTTTCTATGTGATGGATATCCGACCATCCTATTCTTGTTTGCTGGGTCGTCCATGGATCCACAAGGCTGGAGCTGTGACCTCCACACTACATCAGAAGCTGAAATACCCGGTCAGAGGGAAGATTGTTACAGTTTAAGGGGAAGAAGAGTATATGGTCAGCCACTTAAACTCGTTCCAGTACATAGAGATGGTTGGGGAGTTCATTGAAACCCCCTTTCAACACTTTGAAGAGGTGCCTCAGACACTGGCGTCAGCAGAGACGGTAACTGAAGAAGTTTCTCCTTTGAAGATGGCTTCCTTAAAGGATGCTCGGGCTGTGATTGAGAAGGGTGAGTGCGCAAACTGGGGCCGACTTCCTGACTTTACTCCGAAGACTGACAAGTTTGGTCTGGGTTTCATTGCGGAAGCTCAGAGGGCTGTTCGTAAGGCAAGAATTGAAAAACCTCTTGTGTTCATCACCAACCCAGGAGTAAATGCTATTGAAGACGACGTGGAGGAATCCGAATTCGACAATTGGATCTACCCAACAACTGACGGTGGACCAAGCAACTGGATTGTGAAAGACTTCACACCCATTACTTTTGTCACTCAGTAATGAACTCTTTTGTTTTGAATTTGTAACAGACAATATTTTGAACCTTCTATGGCTCAGTGTCTTACCCGGGGCACCATGGCTTCATTTGTGAGGGCTTTTGTGTGTCATTTTCATATATCATTAATCAAAACATTGGACGTTTATTGCATTTCAAAATCTTGCGCTCTTTTTCTTCCTTTATTATATATTGCAAAACAGCTATATTTACACACACTCACTTATACAGGTTCCAATCCACTTTAGATCTCACTAGTAACGACTCTGCTACTGCCAGTTATTACTTCGAAAATCCGATCAACTTAGCCGAAGACGAAGGTGAAGATGATTGCGAAGTGCCTGGTAAACTTGCAAGACTGCTACTCCAGGAAGAGAGGGCCATTCAGCCACATGAAGAGCCAGTGGAAACGGTAAATCTGGGCATTGAGACAGACAGAAAGGAAGTTAAGATTGGTGCCAATCTAGAGCTCAATGTGAAACAACGTTTGATTCAGATGCTGCATGACTATGTGGAAATCTTTGCTTGGTCTTACGAAGACATGCCTGGGTTGGATACCGACATTGTGTTTCATCACCAGCCTACCAAGGAAGAATGCCCTCCGGTAAAACAGAAGGTCCGCCGTATGCGTCCAGAAATATCCGAGAAAATCAAAGCTGAGGTTATGAAACAATTTGATGCTGGGTTTCTAGCAGTGACTTCTTACCCTCAGTGGGTTGCCAACGTGGTTCCAGTGCCGAAGAAGGATGGTAAGGTCCGAATGTGTGTTGATTACAGGGATTTGAACAGGGCGAGCCCCAAGGATGATTTCCCTCTGCCTCATATCGACGTTCTGGTTGACAACACTGCTCAGCATTAAGTATTCTCCTTCATGGACGGTTTCTCCGGTTATAATCAGATCAAGATGGCTCCGGAAGACATGGAGAAGACCACTTTTGTTACTCAGTGGGGCACCTTTTGCTACAAGGTCATGCCTTTTGGGTTGAAAAATGTTGGGGCAACCTACCAACGTGCCATGGTTGCTTTATTCCATGACATGATTCACCATGAGATAGAAGTATATGTCGACGATATGATTGCAAGGTCCCAAACTGAGGAGGAACATCTTGACCATCTACAGAAGCTGTTTGACCGTCTGAAGTTGTACAAGCTGAGGTTGAACCCGAACAAATGCACCTTTGGGGTGAGATCTGGAAAATTGCTAGGCTTCGTCGTAAGCGACAAAGGCATTCAAGTAGACCCTTCCAAAGTGAAAGCCATACAAGAGATGCCAACTCCCAAGACAGAGAAAGAAGTCAGAGGCTTTCTAGGATGGTTGAACTACATTTCCCGTTTCATCTCGCATCTAACTGCTACCTGTGAACCAATCTTCAAGCTGCTGAAGAAAGATCAAGTAGTACGTTGGAACGATGAATGTCAGGCCGATTTCGAAAAGATCAAAGATTATCTCCAAGAACCACCCATTCTTCTGCCACCGGTTGAAGGGAGACCTCTAATCTTATACTTTACAGTACTTGACAACTCAATGGGGTGTGTGCTGGGGAAGCATGACGAGTCTGGCCGAAAAGAACACGCCATTTATTACCTTAGCAAAAAGTTTACCGACTGTGAGACCCGGTACTCACTGCTCGAGAAAACTTGCTGCGCTTTGGTATGGGCTGCTCGCCGGATGAGACAGTATATGTTGACTCACACTACTCTGTTGATTTCAAAAATGGATCCAATCAAGTACATATTCGAAAAGCCTGCCTTGTCCGGAAGAATAGCAAGATGGCAAATGATCTTGACGGAATATGACATCCAGTACACGACCCAAAAAGCAATCAAGGTAAGTGTATTGGCAGACCATTTGGCGCACCAGGCAGTGGATGATTACCAATCTATGAACTTTGAATTTCCAGACGAGGATATCATGGTAGTGACTGATTGTGAAGTACCTGGACCGGATGAAGGACCTGAGAAAGGATCCCGATGGTCTATGCACTTTGACGGAGCCTCGAACGCTTTGGGTAATGGTATCGGCATTGTGATCATATCCCCTAAAGGCACTCATACTCCACTCACTGCCCGGCTATGTTTCAACTGCACCAACAACATGGCAGAGTATGAGGCATGTATCATGGGTCTTCAAGCTGCAATTGACTTAAGGATCAAGTTTCTGAGTGTCTTCGGAGATTCCGCTCTCGTGATCAATCAGGTCAAAGGCGAGTGGGATACGAAACACCCAAATCTTATTCCTTACAAGGAGTATGTGCTGACATTGCTTCCCCACTTCGAAGAGATAACTTTTGAACACTTCCCAAGAGAGGAGAATCAGTTGGCGGATGCACTGGCTACGATGTCTTCTATGTTCAAAGTCAAATAGGACAACGAGGCTCCCCGGATCATCATCTGGAAGTTGGACGAACCTGCACATTGCTGCGATCTTGAGGCTGAAGAAGTAACTGAAAAACCTTGGTATCATGAAGTGAAGAGGTACCTTGAAGCTCAAGAATACCCCGAAGGCGCATCTGTTAATGACAACAAGTTCCTGAGAAGGTTTGCGACAAAGTTCTTCCTCAGCAATGGCATTCTCTACAAGCGAAACCATGATTCAACCTTACTGCGTTGTGTGGATAAGACTGAAGCAGAAAGGATCATGGCAGAGCTACATGAAGGTACTTTCGGAACACATTCCAGTGGACATACCATGGCAAAGAAAATCCTTCGGGCAGGATATTTCTGGTCCACAATGGAAGCCGACTGTTACCAACACTCTCGAACGTGTCATAAATGCCAGATCTATGCTGATAAGGTGCACATTCCTCCGGTTCCTCTGAACGTCTTGACGGCACCTTAGCCTTTTGCAATGTGGGGCATTGATATGATCGGCGAAATCCGACCTACGGCATCCAACGGGCACCGCTTCATCTTGGTAGCGATTGATTACTTTACGAAGTGGGTTGAAGCAGCTTCCTACGCTACGGTAACCAAGAACGTCGTGGCACGGTTCATTCGGCACAACCTGATCTATCGATACCGTGTACCTGAGAGGATCATTACGGATAATGGTACCAATGTTAACAACAAGATGATCGCTGAGCTCTGCGAGCAATTCAAGATACAGCACCACAACTCTTCTCCCTACCGACCGAAGATGAATGGGGCTGTAGAAGCAACGAATAAGAACATCAAGAAGATTGTGCAGAAGATGACAGTTACCTACAAAGATTGGCACGAAATGTTACCGTTTGCTCTCCATGGGTACCGTACCTCAGCACGGACGTCAACAGGGGCACCTCCCTTTTCCTTGGACTATGGCATGGAGGCAGTCTTGCCTATCGAAGTCCAGATACCCTCTCTCCGGATAATGAAGGACGCAGGTTTGAGCGAAGACGACTGGATCCAGAATCGGCTTGATCAATTAAACCTCATTGACGAAAAGAGGCTCACCGCTATTTGTCATGGTCAGACGTACCAAAAACGGATGATCAATGCATTTAACAAGAAGGTCAGACGACAAGAGTATCAAGTCGGAGACCTGGTAATCAAGCGCATCATTCTTCCTCAAAGTGATCCCAGGGGAAAATGGACCCCTACGTACGAAGGGCCATTTGTGGTTAAACATATCTTCTCATGAGGAGCTATGATTCTAACCACCATGGATGGTGACGACCTTCCTCACCCCGCTAATGCAGACATAGTAAAAAGATACTACACATGAATTAAGGACCCGCTAGGTTGACACACCTAGGAAAAAATAAGGGCTTCCTGGTGAACCAAAAGGGTTCGGGAAAAAATAAGGGACGAAATGAAAAAATCTGTACACCCGGCAAGTCGAAAACCTGAAAAGGCGGCTTGGGCAAAAATGGGTATCCCGGTGGACTGAAAACCCGAAAGGGCGGTCCAGGCAAAAGTTAGGGATAAAGCGTAATACTATGTCTCGTTGGATCACCTTGCATCCAGAATTCGGCATCAACTATCGGGCTCAGATGATTCCAATCAATCAGCTTCATCTTCAACTAAACAGCAGAGTGATGAGACGCTTGAAGACATAAAGGCAATAGCAGAGTTGGAACCCAGTGGGATTATTTTTCACATAGCTGTTTTGTTTTCCTTTTCACAAAATTGTATAAACTCTATTTTGCTCGGCAGCGTTCTTTTACTAGGACGTCAGCCTCCTGTACATAAAACGCCTATTTACAGGCAAATTTCAAAATCAATACAAGTTCAATTCTTCAGACAAATTACCCATCGTTTTTTCCTTTTTTCTGTTTTGATTTGCAAAGAACGTCCAATGTTCATTTTTGATATATGCATTTGACATTACTTGCTAATCATGAATATTTGCATGCGAAACAAAGGACTAATTACAGATGACATCAGAAACAGGGGCAATTTAGAATTGTCTAAGCGATCTAGTTGCTCTGTCCACCAAGGTACCAAGGTAGGTTCGACTGAAGAACGTAACCAAGTTACCTCAACTCCCCACAGAGTAAGACAAGATTCAGCGATACTCTCCCCAGGCAGAGTTGGTCTCCCAGCAGCCCCGAAAAGGCACAATATTCCCCTAGCAAGTCAGCGATACTCTCCCCAAGCAGAGTTAGTCTACTGTCAGCCTTAAGGAAGTTGGGTATCCCCAGAAGATCTCAACACTCCCCAGTGGAGTATAGACATTCCTCAGCAAGCATCCCCGGCAGTCTTAATATAAGATTTGTTCCCCGGCGGAATACAGACATCCAATGGAACCATTCCCCAGTACAGTCCAAAGTTTCCCCAGGAAAGTGGAATCCATATCCCCAGTAGATTCTGGAAGCTTGTCCCCAGTAGATTCTGGAAGCTTATCCCCTACAGAGTACGAACGTATCTCTCCGGTTTCATTCAAAGGTTATTTCCCATCAGGGATTATAACTGGGTTATCCTTAGCTAATTACCACGGAAAGATCGTCCTCGGCGAAGTTCTTCCTATTCCCCAGCGGAGTTCATCAAGTTCCCCAACATAACTTATCAGTGGAATCCCCAGCGATGCTCTCATCAAAACCTCAACGAAGTATCTCTTCCCACAGAGTCATTTCCCGCAGAGTAATCTCTCCAACAAGTTTATTCCCCAACAGAATCATCTTCTCCTACCGGTTTATTCTTGCAACCACAATCCCCAGCGGAAACGAAGAACTCCATTCTTCAACATCAGCCCAGGATTCCACAAACTCCCAGAACTCGTCAAGGATTTATTTTCCTAGACGAAAATACATTCATAGACATTTCTCATTTCATACATCCTGCTTACATACATGATAAAGTGCATACAACACTATCTCATTTTGAGCATCATGACATAATGCATTTCATACATCATGACGTTGCATACAACTAATGTTTTGCCTTTTTAGGAAAAAGTCAATCCAAAGATGATTACTATCAACTGTCACAATTCCAGATTCGATTCCTGTATCTAGCCAGGGCATATCTGTAGGTGATTAATTCCAGATTCGATACCTGCATCCAGCCAGGGCATATCTGTTGACGAGTTTCCAGATTCGATACCTGTATCCAGCCAGGGCACATCTGCAGACGACAAATTCCAGATTCGATACCTGTATCCAGCCAGGGCATATCTGAAGACGACTAATTCCAGATTCGACACCTGTATCCAGCCAGGGCATATCTGAAGACGACTAATTCCAGATTCGATACCTGTATCCAGCCAGGGCATATCTGTGAGTATTTGATTATGGATTCGACACCTGTATCTAGCCAGGGCATGTCTACATGAAGAGTTTATAGATTCGATACCTGTATCCAGCCAGGGCACGTCTGTAAGCAACCCTTTGAAGTTCCGGATTCGATTCCTGTATCTAGCCAGGGCATATCTGTGAGCAATTAATTGTAGATTCGATACCTGTACCTAGCCAGGGCATATCTGCATGAAGAGTTTGAAGATCAACACCTGTAACAGGCCAGGAAACCATCTTCCTTTCTCAAAGTACGCAAGTTCTCGCTAAGGAATCTCTTACGCGATCAACACTTCCAAATGGCATCTATAAGCCCATTCTCGACAAGGTTCTGTCACGTCTCCAGATGGCATCTATAAGCCCATCCTCCTATCCACCATCTCTCCAAATGGCATCTATAAGCCCATTCCCGACATCACATTGCTGATACTCCACTATGCGAGTGCAAATTTCTGGGCACTCTAGTGTCCAATCTCCTTTTACCTTTGGATCACGAAAGGCACGCAAGCCAATCTACATCCTCAGGTCTAAGAAGATTGAACAGGGGAAACTGTTGTACTCCAAAATTTGCCCTCCCATTTCATCAATATTTTCTCACCACAAGACCCTTGGAGCTCAAGATCCAGTTAGGGTTTGCTCTGCTCAAGACTCCTCCTTGCACTGTTGACCCAAATTAGGGTTTGAGTTTGCACAAAGATGTTTTGACCTAAAATTCCCAAAATGACTTTCATGCTTCATGTTGGACTCACAAGTTTATCCATACCAAGTTTCAAGCCTTGATTCCAATTTTTGCCCAGTCAATTGGACAGTTGACCTAGAAATCAGCCGTATTAGGGAAAAAGTCAACTGTGGTCAATTGATAGTAAAACCTCATGAAATTTGACCCACATCAACATTATGAACTCATATGAACCATTTGGTCATGTTTGGATCACAATTCCACAAGAAATTTGATCAGATCACCAAAAGGGCAAAATGGTCATTTTTAGGGTTTTGACTTCACAAAGGCAATTTTTGACTGTTTGACCTAGCCAATGGCAAACCAAGCTCACATATGGACTCAAGATCTCAATGGCTTGGTCTTGACATATTCAACAAGTTCAAAAGATCCCAAATGCACAAGATTGACAAATGAATTTTCCAGTCAATTGAGCCAAATTTGACTGTATACTGAAAAGTCAAACTTTGACTTTTTGGTCAAAATCAAGTGTCAAGATTCATTTTTCATCAAGACATGTCAAATTATGAAACTTGTTCATCAAGAAATCAAAAATCACAAATTAGGGTTTGAAATGAAGAAATTTCATAACTTAGAATTTTTCTAAGTTATGAAAATTCCTAATTTTTTCCTAACTTTGTCCCATTCTTTCATCAAGATAAATTTGGATTCAAACAAAACTCAAACCATGAAAGTTATAGTCCATTGCAAAATCTACAACTTTGATTCACAAAGTTTCCTCAAAAGAAGCATGTAGCTCAAGTTATAATTTTTGGAACAAGGGTGCAAAACATTCTTAACTTAGAAAAATTTTGACCTATTCTAGGCAGGATTTTTGCCCAACTTCATGGCCACTTTTCACATGCTTCCACTTGGAATTTCAACTTGCATTATAAAGATGGATTGTAGTACACATTCCAAGCTTTACAAATTGTCCAAGAACTTCTCAAACACCCTTGTGGTTAGGGAGAATCGAATTTGTCAATATGGGCAAAAGTCACTTTGATTCATGGCCAAATGCATTTTCATAACTTGGGCATTTTTGAAATCAGCTTGCACAAGCTAGTTACAGGCCTCTAATCTCATTTACACTCAATAATTAAATGCCAATCCATTGTGTTCTAGCATTATTTTGTGCATTTGGTCATTACATGAAGAATTAAGCCATATTTGGAAAAAAGCAAGTTATCCATTCTTGTAAAGAGTTGCTTTATGTCAAACACAAATCTAAGAAGTACCAAAGCATATCTTCTAGGCACAAAGTCAGGAACCAATTCCACTGATCAAGAGTGATTTGTGCAGCATGCTTGAGGGGCCTGTGGTAGCCTATATTGAAACTTGACAAACTTTGCTTAAAAGAGAAGAAAACTTTGCATTTTGAACAACATCTCACATTCCTGTCAACACAAGCCTAAACAAATTTCTTGAACACATTCCAAACATCAAACCTAACCTGAAACACGAGCCAACCACCTTCAATACCTCCCCAAACACAGAAATACCACTTTGCTGCACAAAACAGGGCATCCCTGCAGACTGAGTTGCACAACTCAGTTTTCTCGTGCGTTTTGGCCAAAGCTTGTTCATACACACTCCCTACCATCCATTGAAGCTATCCAAAGCCCTAGCTACAGACTGTAATACCTCTAACCAACTTCACCATTTTCATTTTTTCAGTTGTGCAGGTTAACTTCCATAGCTCGTTTCAGCTAGTTCCAAAGCAAGCTAGAGGTTGGAGAAGCATCCCTGGACCTCAAGCAAGGTATACAAGTCCTCACATTGCATTGAAAGTACCTCCATTGTCATACACGATTCAAGCTGAACAGGTAAGTTTTTGAACTTCTATCTCTCTATCCAAGCATATTTAGGCTTAAGTTTGTGAAGAAAGCATGTTCTAATCATAGCCCTGAAGCCATCCATATAGTTACTTTTCATTTATATTGTGTGTGCTAAGAGTATTTTGAACCTGAACATTAGGAAAAAGTTAGGTCAGGAATTGGGGGAGAAGAAATTCTCTCTCATTTCTGAGAGTTAGATCAACTTCTTTATATGTTTAGAATCGTGACATGATGCTCTATAACTTTGATGTTGTAAGTTTTTATTGAAAATCAAGGAATCAGAAGTTAGCAGGGAAGGAAGAAAACGCGCGTTTTTTTCTGTGTTCAAACAGTCTGGAGGTTGAAGACAACCCTTTTGGGCTGGGCTTGGTTGTTTTTCTGTTTACACCCCTTTATTTCACATACACCCCCTTGGCCCATTGTGCTTTATTTTTATCATTTTTGATTTTTTCTTTTTGTTTCTAACTTATTATTTTTTGTCAAAATATAAAAAATATTAAAAACATTTTTTTAACCATTTTTGCATTTTTATTTGAATTTTATTTGTTTTATTTGAGTTTATACATATAAATAAATATAAATACACTTTATTTAAAATACCAAAAATAATACAAATACATTTTGTTTTCTGATTTTATTTTATTTTATCTTTTGAAAACATTTTCTAAAAAAATATACTTTTTTTTTGTAAATAATAAATATTTTTATTTTTGGTACATATTTAATATATTTAATAAATAATATAAATACTTATATATTTATTAGAATATTTAGAAAAAAAAACATAAAAATAATACATTTTTATTTTTATTTGACCTCAAAAATCACTTTTTTACAATATACTTCCTTTTCATTTATTTTTTGTATATAATTAATAAACATTGTATATAATATATAATAAATATCTTTTTATTTATAAAATTAGGGTTTTGCCCTAAAAACATGAAAATACCCAAAAATTACCCTTTTTATTTTTGTTTATATTTCACATGAAAAATACTTTTACATACATATAAAAATCATTTTTTTGCATCTTGCATCTTTATTGTATTTTATTTAATTATTGTACAATTCCAATACTTGTATATTCAATTTGGATGTAATAGCTTTGGTTTTAATTTCTTGCTAAACATCCCCATTTGAACATTTGTACCCCTCATCCCATAATTTGTGTTGTAATAATTTAGGATTTTATTTTTCGCACTTTAAAGCTTTCTAATTATACCATGATAGACTTAGGGTTTGTATGCAAAAAAAATAATCAAATAACAAATAGCTTGACCTAATTCAAGATAAACAAGCATGAAAATGGACAACACCAATCACACTTGCACCCCTAGGGTTACTCCACTTGTTGCCTTCAATAATGGGCCATGTTGCATGTTGAGTGTTTTTGGCAAAACAAAACAATATCAAATGATCATAGTCCCTTGATGACGCTTTCGAAAGTTGCCTAAAAATGATCAAGTCCCTTAAAGGAAAAGTTGCCCAAAGACACTTGGCACCATTGCAATCATGGTCTAAACGATGACCCGCGCCCGTCCCGTTAACATCCTAACACAAGATTATCCACCAAATACAATGATGGAATAAAATTGTTAAAAGGTTTAAAAAAACATAGGAAAGATCTTTGAGAAATTTAGGGTAGATAGCTCTTGGTTACTTGAATCAACTTGCAAAAAAAGAAACACTTGCCTACTTTTCAAAACCACACATCATAATACACTTTCAAAACAACTTTCAAAAACATTGAAAACTTTTCAAAATATAAGTACACCTTTGTATACATCCCAACATGGATCATTACAAAGGTTGCCACCACATGGGCCTCTTTTCAAAACATTTTCAAACCCACACATAAAGCACCATTTCAAACAATTGAAAGCACCATTTCAAACAATTGAAAATGCAAGGAAAGTGATCTAAGCAAGTAACTAAGAGCCCTTGGATAACCATGGATAGAAAGGGTGCTAATACCTTCCCTTTCTATAATCTACTCCCCGAACCCAAGAAAACATCTCAAAGGTTTTTGCTGTGCTTTTTAACCTTTCCTTAGGATAAAATAAAAAGTCGGTGGAAACTCTTGCTCAACCGAAACATTTGCGAAAACAAACATAAAACTCAAGTCAGTTCTCCCACCGTATCACAGAAGGTATTAGCACCCTTTCTATCCATAGTTATCTACGGGATCTTAGGTACTTGCTCATCATTTTCAAAAAAATTTCTTTGTGCTTGTGGGTTTGAAAAAGTTTTTGTTTTTAACTTCGATTTAACTCTTGCTTCTGTCCTCAAGAGTGTAATGAAGTATTTTTGAAAACTTTGTTTGCAAAAGTGTGTAAGTGTGAAAAAGTTTTGTTTTGGATGAGCAAGTATCTAAGAACTACCTACCTACTCGAAAAAGGAATCGTTCTAGTCTAATTTCCTTTAGACAATGATATCCCACTATTAATGAGTAGGTAGCACCTTCGTTGGAGTTTGAGGGTCAATTCGAAAGAGGGACATACAATCACCAAAGCAATGTTAGGATGCCTTAGCGGTAACCCTAATGTCTTAGATCATTTGTTTGAGGCAACAATATCCGAGGCAACCATTTCGAGGTGACTATGATCTTTTAGACAAGAGGACGACCTCTAAAACGACCTATACTCAATGACCGTTTACGAAGGCAACCAAGTGGGGTGTACCCTAAGAGTGCGCATGTGCGAGTGTGTTGTTTTCAGTTATTTTTATCTTTGCACAAGTTAAGGGTGATATAATTTGATTTTAAGATTAAGCATTCAGTCTTGTCATGCAAACCCTATTATCAAACATCTAACAATTGTATAATTTGCAGAATTAAAATGCGGAAATTAAAACTAATTATTACAAGGTGTCGGGTATTTACATCGCCAAAAGCAACCCTTTGAAATTAAAATAAAGCGGTAAAATAAATAAAATGTCCTAATTAATTATTACAAACCGTAAGCAGATACATTAATTGGATAAAGAAAATAAAGCTAGACGCGAAATTAAATCGAATGCGAATTAGGGTTTTGACCCTTTTTAAAAGAAAATGCTTTTTCTTGTTTTATTTTAAGAAAATAAATTAAATCCTAAATTAAAATACTAAATTAATTATTAAATAAATTAATTAATTAAAAAAAGTTGACATATTTTTGGAGTTTTGATTATTTAAGAAAGAAATTAAAATAATTAAATTATGAGTTAAAATCTATTAATTCTAATTGGTTTTAAATATTTACAAAAATAAATTAAAGTTATTCTAGAATTAAAACCTAATTAATTAATTAAAATTTAGTAAAGAAAAAATAAAGTTCTGAATTTTTATTGGGGTAAAACTATTTTTGTGATTTTTTGATAAAAAGAAATTAATTTTATTGGTTAGAAATTAATTTAAACAAAATAAAATAGTTGAATTAAAATAAATAAAATATGAGAAAAAGAGAATGGGCCTGATTATTTGGAGGTGCAGAAAGCAATTTGTTGGCCCAATAGCAGCTGATCCGATTGACTTTTGGTGATCCTGTGCACACGCATTGACTGGCTTATGGTGCACCTTCAATATTTGACCACCAGATCTGGCCATTTGGCCATCTGGCGCTTTAATGGTGAGGGAGTATGATGGTCCCTTGGCTTGCACGTACACCAGATTTCCTGAAAGAATTAAGAAAAATAACAAATGCTGGAGGCAGGGGTCGAACCCCTGACCTCCAGCCTTCAACGCCTTGAAAGTCCCCCTTGTGGCCACTACACCATTTGTTTCTCTTTGTTAATATAACACAAATAAAAAATAATATAGTAAAACAAGATTAATGGCCAGGAAAATAAAAACGCGTGCAATGTATTTGAATGGTCCAATGGGAGGACAACACGGCTTCGTCCCTGTCCTTTAAGAACTGTAAATTTTACCTGCGGATTTTTATTTGCAGCTAAAAGCGTAGCTTCACTCAAAATCCTTCCCCAGGCAATATAAATGAAAGGTAGCACCATGGTTGAGCTCGTCTTGTTTCCCTGAACAAGATTATACCCTTCACACAAGCCAATTATGCCTGTAATAAAAAGCCCTAAAAAAACCTAGAAAATCCTACAATGGTGATCCACGATATAAAGCATAAGAATGAAATTGGTTATTGCAGAAAGCTAGCAAATGTCATGGTGAATCAGAATATGCAATTAGTTTTTGTTATAGATGCAAGAATAATACAAATCGAATTCAGGAATGGGGAGGATCCGTGAGGGACTTACAGTGCACTAGGAGGTTTGAAAACGCATGGTTTGCATTGGTTTCGCTTGTGGAGATGACCAGGAAGAGATTGGGACAAGTATCAAGTCTTGAAATTGCCTCTATGCCTGATTTCGATCTCACTTTTTTTCTGGTTTTTTGCAACTTTGGTTCTCACTCTATGCTTGATTTCAAACCCTGATTCTTGTATGCTTCGCTTCCTTATGTATTGTACAATACATTAGGGTAAAAATTTCTGTCCAAATCTTCCTCCATTGATGATTGAATATTTGATTTGATCCTCCTTTCAAAGCTTTCCAAATTGGATCCAAATCATATCTTTTTGTACACTTATGCCTTGATACGAATTTGGAAGGATGCAAGCTGTCTATTGAAACCTGGAATGATCACAAGATCTTTAGTTTTCAATATTTTTGATTTTATGTGATTTTATTTGATTAAAAATGAATTAATTCAAATAAAAATCAAATTAAATAACAAAAATATGATATGGACACATGGCCAAGGCTAGAGCACGTGGGCAATAGTGAAAACTTAAAACAAGTGAAAAAGAATGGGCCCATTTGGCAAAATTTGAAGTTTTGGGGATACTTGACTTTTGGCAATTTTGTAAAAAGTACAACTTCAACAATGCATAACTTATTCAATTTTGAACCTTTGGAGGTGTTCTTGGACTTTTTATAAAGCTTGAGATGTCCTCTAACTAACCCTTTTGGTCTCATCTCAATTTGATATTCCATTATCAAGTTAGAAGCTTTGACAAAAAAGGTGTTTTTGTTGACTTTCAAAAATGACCTATAATGTCAAAATTCATAACTTCTTGTGAGTGCATATTTTGATCTTGGAGTATGAAGATGTATTGTAGGAAATTGAATCCTCTTAAAAATGAGCTTTGGATGGGTCATATCCCATAAAGTATGAGAAAGTTATGCTTGGTCAAATTTGGGTTGACTTTTCTTACAAAACCCTAATTTAGCAACTTTTGAATCTTGATGAATTGTGAGCAATCCTTGATGAATCTGAAGAAGTGAAAAACACAAGAAGGGGGGTTGATTGTAAAAACTTGAAATCAATTGCAGTCAACACAGTATTTTTATCCTGGTTCGTTGGATCTCAAACTACTTCAGTCCACCCATCAAGGTGATTTCGCCTCTCTCCAACGAGGTCTTAATTCACTATATTCAACTGAATATCACAACTGCTTTAACAACTGCTAAAGCCTTCTTGAGTCAAACCACAATCCGGTTTCTCAAGGAAATACTTTCTTACAAAGAATTGAAATCTAGGTGTGTGAATGTTTTCTACAAAAACTGTTTATCACAACTGTGATACTACACAATTTGAGCTTATGAGAGCTAGAGTGCTAAAGTAATTGAATAAAGAATTTGAGAGCTTTTAGAAAACTGAGAATGATGAAGATGATGAATAGCTTTAGGCGTGTAGAAGGTTGTAGAGCATTATCCAATTCAATTTTCATTGACTTGTTTATATAGCATTGGAAATAAGGTACGTTGGAGTAGTAATTCCGTTTCAATGCCAATAACATTCTTTCCTTATTAAGCAGATCTTGTCTGGAATGATGTCATTGGTAATAAAGCATCTTGAATGCACAGTACCGTTGCCACTTAAACGTGTTCTGGCTTTGGCTCATTCTGATGCTGCTTAGGTGCTGATGAATTGTTCTCTTGATCAGAGTCCAGATTGTTACGCGCAGATCTGTTCATCATGCTTCAGCGTAAGCACAAGTTGATCTTCTGATTCTGGCGTCTGATATAACATATTCTGATGCTGATGTTGATATCTCATCTTCTGATGCTGATGATGATGTTCTCTTGCTGATATCCATCAGAGTTTCTGTAAAACAGAATGTAATTTTTAGATAGCATATATGTCTTTACATGAATCATACACTTGATATATATTATCATTTTGTTATCATCAAAACTTAAACTTAGGGTAGTAGATTCAAACTTTGTTCTAACAATCTCCCCCTTTTTGATGATGACAAAAACTAGATATTTTTAAATTGAAAATTAGCGTGAAAAGTATCAGAGATAACTAAATAATAAGTTGTATCAGAATTAAATAGGAAGTTATCAAAGATAAGGGATAAAGAGATATCAGAGTTTAGATCGGAGATACTCCCCCTGAGTTTATTACTTCCCTTTTTAATTCCAAGAGCATCAGAATATCAGAGCTTCAGAGCTTCAGTGTATCAGAGATGATTAACTTCTTGTACCTGTAAGCTTATGCAAAACAGAAAACATTCAAGTATCAGAGTGTTAGAATGTTTGAGACTTTTTGTCTCAGTAATCCGTTATTGAAAAATATCATTCTTGTTCTCCCCCTTTTTTTCAGCAATCAAAAAGTGCAAGTAATATAAGCTAAAACGATCAGAGCAGAAAAACTGTTATATTTAATTCAGAGCCAGGCAAACAGTACAGATGATATGCATAGAAAACAATGAAAATATCATGAATGAAAATCTAAGGTTGGGGTGGCAAGCGTGTGAACAGAGTCTCTAGCATTGTCTTGATCTATGTTTATATAATCAGGGGAGCTTGTGGGCTTCTTGTGATTGAAGCACCCCAGAATAATCTTCGCCCATATTCTGTGCTGATCCTTTAAGTCTCTGATTTTTCTGCTGGGAACCCCATGGGTGAATATTTCTCTTGCAATGACAGCAACATCTGAGCATCTTTCTGCCATGTCGATACAGCGGATACCACCACCACTGTATCCAATCAATCTTGCAATGTGATCCTCAGTGATCACAATCTTCTTTCCCATTATGTAGGAGGTAACTTGATGTGTTGATGAGGACGCATGAATCCAGAACTCCTTGACCAATACTGGGAACGTTGGTCCCACCAACCTATCAAAGTATCTCTCCCATCCTTGTGCCCTAACTTTTTCTGTCAAATCGAATCCATTTTCTTTCAGACTGGAGAAATCAATAATCAGTTCAGACAGCACTTCCAAATTCTTCACTGGTGTAAGGAGTGTTCTGAAGGGAACTTGGTATTGTTCAGATGAAGCCTTCTTCTGAGAACCTGCAGAAACATTGCTAGAGGTTTCCATGTTCACACTTAGGGTTTTCTGAGAAATTTTTTTGAGAAAAAGGGTTACTTTTGAGAAAGATGATTGCACAAGTAAAAATGCAGAAAAGCTTTGGATGATTGTAAGAAACGGTAAAAGTTTAATGAAAGATGTTAATGTGCTTAAATAGATTTCAAAATGATTTTTGAAAACGTAAACGGTTTTAAGAAAGAGAAATAATTCATGATTACATTTTAAAACATGATTACGTGCATTTAATGCTTGCTGATTTTGGGGGATTTGAGAAAGATACTTGAAACGGTTACTAAACATGTGTCTTAATGCACCCAATCAGCGTTTTGCCTTCTCAGAAGCGTGCACGCGTGTTCTGCTTCAGAGATTTGCTGATGATTGGATGACACTTGTTTGATTTAGTGAGCATCACGTCTATCCTTGAGCTAAAACGCTCAGATCTTTAAGAATAGAATCTGATACAATCTGCATGTCTATCTTTCTGAAAGGAGATTGATCAGAAGTTCACATTAAACAGAAAACAAATTCTGAAGGTTAATATATAGAATTAAAACATTTTCACTCTGGAAGAGTTTCATGCTGAGATGTTTCAGAATGAAATTGAACCTATCTTCAGAAAGAGGTTTAGTGAAGATATCAGCCTATTGATGGTCTGTATCAATAAATTTTAAGTTCAAAATTCCTTTCTGAATATAGTCCCTAATGAAATGATGTTTTATTTCTATATGAACAGAGTATAGGGATGTTACTCTCAAAAATCTGGAAGTCTTCAAGCTGACTTTTCATCCAGAGCATTTGTGTGCTACATCCTACTGCTGCTATGTACTCAGCTTCTGCTGTTGATAGCGCAATTGTGGATTGCCTTTTGCTGGACCAAGAGATCAGATTTTCTCCCAGAAACTGGCAGCTTCCAGAAGTACTTTTACGCTCTACTCTGTCTCCAGCAAAGTCAGCATCGCAGTAGCCTACTAAGCTGTAATCACTAGATTTTCTATAAAATAAACCCAGATTAGTAGTACCTTTCAGATACTTGAAAATTCACTTAACAGCTGTTAAGTGAGATTCTCTAGGATCTGATTGGAATCTAGCACAAATACATACGCTGAATAAGATATAAGTCCTTGAAGCCTTCAGATAAAGGAGAGAGCCAATCATACCTCTGTAGACCTTCTGTTCTACCTTTTTGCTTACCTCTTCTCTTTCCAGAATGCACGTGGGATGCATTGGAATCTTTGATGGCTTACATTCTGAGAGGTCAAATTTCTTCAGAAGTTCTCTGACATATTTGCTCTGATGAATGTAAGTTCCCTCTGGAGTTTGATTGATCTGAATTCCTAGAAAGAATTTCAGTTCCCCCATGAGGCTCATCTAAAATTCTGCCTGCATACACTTAGCAAATTTTCTTCCAAGAGAAGGATTAGTAGATCCAAAAATAATATCATCAACATAAATTTGACAGACTAAGATGTCATTCTTAACTGACTTACAGAATAAGGTAGTGTCCACCTTCCCTCTGGTGAATTCATTTTCTAACAGAAAGTTACTTAGTCTTTCATACCAAGCTCTGGGAGCTTGTTTCAGACCATATAGTGACTTCTTTAGTTTGAAAACATGTTCTGGATGTTTTGTACTTTCAAAACCAGGGGGTTGGTGCACATACACCTCTTCTTCTATATAACCATTTAAGAATGCACTCTTGACATCCATCTGATACAGAGTGATGCCTTTATTAACAACAAATGAAATTAAAAGTCTGATAGATTCTAACCTGGCGACTGGAGCAAAGGTTTCTGTATAGTCTATTCCCTCTTGCTGACTATAACCTTGTGCTACCAATCGTGATTTGTTTCTGATAACTTCACCTTGTTCGTTCATCTTGTTTCTGAACACCCATCTTGTTCCAATGACGTTGAATCCTTTTGGTCTGGGAACAAGATCCCATACGTCATTTCTGTTGAATTGATTCAGCTCTTCTTACATTTCTAGAATCCAGTCGTTGTCCAGAAGTGCTTCATCAATAGAAGAAGGTTCAATCAGAGACACAAGTCCCATGAGGGATTCTTCAGAGTTTCTGAAGCTGGCTCTTGTTCTGATTGGATCTTCCTTTCTTCCTAAGATAGTTTCTTCTGGGTGATCCAAGCTGCTTCTGGGTAGTCTCTTCTGAGGTTGATCAGCAGCTGTTGTAGGATTGCTAGCAGTGCTCCTTTCAGATGTTGAAGGAGTGTCTTTGTTGAGAGCTTCTGATGACTTGTCTTCAGAACCTGTAAATTCAACTTCCATACCTGCAAAAACTTCATTCTGCTTTGACTTTTCAGAGTCAAGCTTATCATCAAAACGAACACTGATTGATTCTTCCACAATCTGTGTTTCTGTATTGTATACTCTGTACCCTCTTGAGTGTTCAGAGTATCCTAACATAATACACTTCTGTGCTTTAGAGTCAAACTTGTTCAAATAATTTTTTGTATTTAACATAAAACAAGTACATCCAAATGGATGAAAATATGAAATGTTGGGCTTTCAGTTCTTCCACAATTCATATGGAGTCTTTTCCAGAATAGGTCTTATTGAGATTCTATTCTGAATGTAGCACGCTGTGTTTATTGCCTCTGCCCAGAAGATCTTAGCAACGTTTGTCTCATTGATCATGGTTCTGGCCATTTCTTGCAATGTTCTGTTCTTTCGTTCTACAACTCCATTTTGTTGGGGAGTTCTAGGACAAGAGAAATCATGCAGAATGCCTCTGTCATTAAAGAATGACTCAAAATCTTTGTTTTCAAATTCTCCACCATGATCACTTCTGACTTTAACGATTCTAAGAGCCTTTTCATTCTGAACTTGGTTACAGAAGGTAACAAACACACAGTGTGACTCGTCCTTGTGTCTTAAGAACTTTACCCATGTCCATCTGCTATAGTCATCTACGATTACTAACCCATACTTCTTGCCACTGACTGAAGCAGTTTTAACTGGTCCAAATAAGTCAATGTGCAGAAGTTCTAATGGCTTAGAGGTAGAAACAACATTTTTAGATTTGAAAGAAGGTTTTGCAAACTTGCCTTTCTGACATGCTTCACACAGAGCATCTGAATTGAACTTCAGATTAGGAAGTCCTCTGACCAGATTGAGTTTGTTAATCTGAGATATTCTTCTCATACTAACATGCCCCAATCTTCTGTGCCAGATCCACTGCTCGTTGTTAACAGACAGAAGACACTTTACATTCTGACTTTTCAGTTCAGAAAGTTTGATTTTATAGATGTTGTTTTTCCTCTTTCCATTAAATAGGATAGTCCCATCTTTCTGACTAACATCTTTACATGATTTTTGATTGAAGATTATATCATAACCATTATCACTTAATTGACTTATGGATAACAGATTATGCATTAATCTATCTACTAGCAGAACATTATTTATAGAGGGAAGATTTCCATTACCTACAGTTCCAGAGCCAATGATCTTTCCCCTCTGATTGCCTCCAAAGCCAACGTGGCCTCCAGGCTTAAGTTCCAGGCTTTGGAACATATGCCTTCTTCCCGTCATGTGTCGCGAGCAGCCAGAGTCCAGGTACCATGACTGGTGTTTCTGATTTGCTGCTAAAGATATCTGCAACATGTATTATTTTATCCTTAGGTACCCAGATTTTCTTGGGTCCTGATTTGTTAGATTTACCAAAGCTCTGGTTGAATTTTGGTTTCACAGAATACTTACTGCTAGTGTATTTAATATCATGTGTGTGACCATACACAAAATGTGAGTTCAGAGGAGTGTGTTTAATAATTAAATCCATGGCATTCTTTGGTGTAGGAACCTTACCTTGGTATCCTATTCCTTTTCTGCCGTTTCTGCTAACTCCATAGATCATTGAAGCCATTTTGCTTCTATCTATGCTTTTAGCAAGGAACTTCTGGAAGCTATGATCATACTCCTTGATGATCTCATCAGCGCTGCTGGGAGTTTCAGAAATTGGTTCCTTCTGAGAGTTTTGTAAAACATTTTCTAATTTTGAAATTTTATTTCTCAGCTCAGAATTTTCCAATTTAAGACTCTCAGTCTTATCAGAGTCAGATTCAAGATTCCTTTTCAGGTTTCTGAATTTAACTCTAATCTGCTGGTACCTTTCCAGAATTTCATTAAGGCTTTCAACAATTCAGCCTTAGTAAAATTAATTGCAAAGTCAGGAAATACCTCTTCAGTATCTGATTCTGAGTTTGATTCAGAAGCTTCACTGTCTTCTAAAATGTTGGCCATGAGAGCTATGTTTGCTCTCTCATCATCTGATTCTGAGTCAGCTTCAGACGAGTCAGAGTCATCCCATGTAGCCATGAGACTTTTCTTCTTTTCTCTTCCAAACTTCTTTTTGGGCTTTTCCCTCTGAAGCTTTGGGCAGTCACTCTTGTAGTGTCTTTGCTCATTGCATTCATAGCAGATGATGTCCTTGGTGTTTGGCTTTCTGCTTCCTGAGGAGCCTTCAGATCTTATGTATCCAGAGGAAGAATCTGTCCTTCTGTATCTGGAATAAGACTCATTCTGATCAGATCTTCTGGGATTCCTGAACTTCCTTTGCCTCTGCTTCCATAGTTGGTTCACTCTTTTGGAGAGGAGGGAAAGTTCGTCTTCTTCTGATGAGGATCCATCAGATGTTTCTTCAACTGCCTGCAAAACTTTAGACTCATATTTTTTGTTAGATTTTAATGCTAAAGGCTTACCTTGCTTCTGAGGTTCATCAGCTTCCAGCTCTATCTCGTGACTTCTGAGGGAGCTGATAAGTTCCTCCAGAGAAATTTTGTTGAGATCTTTAGCTAGCTTCAGAGCTGTAACCATTGGCCTCCACTGCTTTGGTAAGCTTCTGATGATCTTCTTGACGTGATCAGCAGTAGAGTATCCTTTGTCCAGAACCTTGAGACCAGCCACCAGAATTTGGAATCTTGAGAACATTGTTTCAATGGATTCACTTTCTTCCATTTCGAATGCCTCATATTTCTGAATGAGCGTAAGAGCTTTAGTTTCTTTGACCTGAATGTTACCTTCATACGTCATTCTGAGTGAGTCAAACATGTTCTTTGTTGTGTCTCTGTTAGAGATCTTTTCATATTCAGCGTAAGAGATGGCGCTGAGAAGAATGGTTCTGGCCTTGTGGTGATTTTTGAAGTCACGCTTTTGTTGGTCAGACATTGCTTTCCTGTCAATCTTCTGACCGCTTGCATTCACTGGGTGCGTGTATCCATCTGCCACCATGTCCCACAGATCAGCATCATGTGCCAGAAAGAAGCTTTCAATTCTGTCTTTCCAGTAATCAAAATTTTCTCCATCAAAGACTGGAGGTTTGCCGCTGAATTTGTCTCTGTCTTCATTGTTGTCATTGCTGGTGTGTTGATAAGTTCCTGCCATTGTGTTTTTCTGACGCTGGATCTTGTACTGACACGGTTAAGTGTTTTAGCTCAGAACCAGGCGCTCTGATGCCAATTGAAGAAGTGAAAAACACAAGAAGGGGGGTTGAATTATAAAAACTTGAAATCAATTGCAGTCAACACTGTATTTTTATCCTGGTTCGTTTGATCTCAAACTACTCCAGTCCACCCGTCAAGGTGATTTCGCCTCTCTCCAACGAGGTCTTAATTCACTATATTCAACTGAATATTACAACTGCTTTAACAACTGCTAAAGCCTTTTTGAGTCAAAACACAAACCGGTTTCTCAAGGAAATACTTTCTTACAAAGAATTGAAATCTAGGTGTGTGAATGTTTTCTACAAAAACTGTTTATCACAAATGTGATACTACACAATTTGAGCTTATGAGAGCTAGAGTGCTAAAGTAATTGAATAAAGAATTTGAGAGCTTTTAGCAAACTGAGAATGATGAAGATGATGAATAGCTTTAGGCGTGTAGAAGGTTGTAGAGCATTAGCCAATTCAATCTTCATTGACTTGTTTATATAGCATTGGAAATAAGGTACGTTGGAGTAGTAATTCCGTTTCAATGCCAATAACATTCTTTCCTTATTAAGCAGATCTTGTCTGGAATGATGCCGTTGGTAATAAAGCATCTTGAATGCACAATACCGTTGCCACTTAAACGTGTTCTGGATTTGGCTCATTCTGACGCTGCTTAGGTGCTGATGAACTGTTGTCTTGATCAGAGTCCAGATTGTTACGCGCAGATCTGTTCATCACGCTTCAGCGTAAGCACAAGTTGATCTTCTAATTCTGGCATCTGATATAACATCTTCTGATGCTGATGTTGATATCTCATCTTCTGATGTTGATGATGATGTTCTCTTGTTGATATCCATCAGAGTTTCTATAAAACAGAATGTAATTTTTAGATAGCATATATGTCTTTACATGAATCATACACTTGATATATCTTAGCATTTTGTTATCATCAAAACTTAAACTTAGGGTAGTAGATTCAAACTTTGTTCTAACAGAATCATGATCAACCTTTGATAAAATGATGAAATATCCTTCAAAATGAGAATGTTGACAAAAAATCTTGAAGTTTGACTGTATGTAGGTCACAGTTGACTTTTGCCCTAGCATAGTCGATTTTTGTACCTTTGAGCAATTGACTGAGCAAACTTCCTCTACAAGGATTGAAACTTAACATGGATGATATTGAGAACATATTAGGACATTGGTGAGAATTTGAGGTCATTTGGACTCAAGGATCTTGATGCAACACAAAACCTTAATTTGGGGTAGACTGCCTTAGGAGAGAGCTTGTCTGGCCAATCCTTGAGCAACCTTGGGCAACTTGGAGATTCTTCTTGCAGTGTTTTGAGAAATATGGGAGGGAAAATTTTGGGGTACAACAGCTGCCCCTGTTCAATCTTCTTAAACCTGAGGATGTAGATTGGCTTTCATGCCTTTCGTGATCCGAAGGTGGAAGATGATTGAACACTAGAGTGCCCGGAAATTTGCACTAGCATGAAGTGGTAATGGTCTTGTGATGTCGGGAATGGGCTTACAGATGCCATTTGGAGGAGTGTCGATCGCATAAGAGATTCCTTAGCGAGAGCTTGTATACCTGTTGTTGTGGAAGATTCCGCTGGGGGAGTCTGATCTTTGTTGAGGGAAAGGAACTCGTCTGTAATTCAACTGAAGTGTCGAGATTTAGGAACTTTCCCGTAATTCAACTGAGGTGTCGAGATTTAGGAACTTGCCCGTAATTCAACTGAGGTGTCGAGATTTAGGAACTTGCCTGTACTTCAACTGAGAAAACATCTCTGCTGAGTTTTAAGAGTTTGTCCGTAATTCAACTAGAGGGAAACATCTTTGTCAAGATTTAAGAACTTTCCCGTAATTCAACTGAGAAAAACTTATCTGCTGAGATTTAGGAACTTGTCTGTAATTCAACGAAGGAACACTTCGTCGAGATTTAGGAACTTGTCTGTACTTCAAATGAGAAAACATCTCTGCTGAGTTTTAAGAACTCGTCCGTAATTCAACTGGAGGGAAACATCTTCATCGAGATTTAAGAACTCGCCCGTAATTCAACTGAGAAAAACTTCTCTGCTGAGTTTAGGAACCTGTCTATACTTCAACGGAGGAAACTTTGTCGATATTTAGGACTTTGTCTGTAATTCAACTGAGAGAAACATCTATGCTGAGATTTAAGAACTTGTCAGTAATTCGACTTGGGGAAACATCTTCGTCGAGATTTAAGAACTCGCCCGTAATTCAACTGAGAAAACTTCTCTGCTGAGATTTAGGAACTCGTCTGTAATTCAACAGAGGAACTTTGTCGAGATTTAGGACCCTGTCTATAATTCAACTGAGAGAAACATCTCTGCTGAGATTTAAGAACTTGTCAGTAATTCGACCGGGGGGAAACGTCTTCGTCGAGACTTAAGAACTCGCCCGTAATTCAACTGAGAAAACTTCTCTGCTGAGATTTAGGAACTCGTTTTTACTTCAACAGAGGAAACTTTGTCGAGATTTAGGACTTTGTCTGTAATTCAACTGAGAGAAACATCTCTGCTGAGATTTAAGAACTTGTTAGTAATTCGACTTGGGGAAACATTTTCGTCGAGACTTAAGAACTCGCCCGTAATTCAATTGAAAAAACTTATCTGCTGAGATTTAGGAACTCGTCTGTAATTCAACGGAGGAACTTTGTCGAGATTTAGGACCTTGTCCGTAATTCAACTGAGAAAAACACCTTTGCTGAGATTTAAGAACTTGTCAGTAATTCGACTGAGGTAAAAAGCTTCAAAACTTTGAATCTTGTGAGAATTTTATCGCGTCCTTCCTGAAAGGTAAAGGTTAGTTGTATGTAATGCATGATATGTATCCTGCAATGATGTTCTCAAAATAAATGAGATTGTGTTGTATGATGCGTATATGCATGTTTCATGATGTATGGAAATGTGATGCTTTTAGCTGGGGAAAATAAATCCCGGATCACTGCTGGATAAAAGAATTGGATTCTTCGTTTCCGCTGGAGATAGTGAATGAGGATGATTGTGAGAATAAACCTGCAGGAGAGGATAACTCCGTTGGGGAATAAACTGACGAGGAGAATACTATGTGGGGAAGAGATGCTGTGCATGGGATTTCGTTGATAAATTCCGCATGGGATGAATTACCGTTCCTGGTGATACTGAATCCTGTTGGGGATTGAATTCCTGTTTGTGAAAGGAATGAACTCCACTGGGGATGATTTTCCAGTTGCGACTTCACTGGGGATAACCTTTTAGACTCTACTGGGGACAATCTTCCAAAGTCTACTGGGGATGATTCTCCACACTCCACTGGGGAAGCTTTTCAGACTGCGCTGGGGATATTTTATACTCCGCCGGGGATGATAATACTTTTCAGTGCCGATGATAGATAAACTCTTCTTGGGGAGAATATTACCGATTCATTTGTGGTTGTGAGTCTCAGCCGGGGAGAGCTAACATTACTGTCCTTTCTTACTCTGCGGGGAGTGAATGTTCCTTAGCCATATTCTTCGGCTAAATTTACCCTTGTACCTGGTGGACAGAGCAACTGTACAGTTTGGACATTTCTCATTTGCCCCTGTTTCTGATATTACAAGTAATCGTCTTTTGTTTCGTATGTAAATATTTATGAGCAGCAAATAATGTCAAATGCATATATCAAAAATGAACATTGGACGTTCTTTGCAAAACAAAACAGAAAAAGGAAAAACAGTTTGAAATTTCTTTGAAGATGAATTGTATTGATTTTGAAGTTTGGCCTGTAAATAGGCGTTTTTGTACAAGAGGCTGACGTCCTAGTAAGAGAACGCCACCGAACAAATAGAACTTATACAATTTGTGAAAAACAAAGAAAAACAGCTATGTG
Source organism: Vicia faba (assembly GCA_948472305.1). Lineage (NCBI taxonomy): Eukaryota > Viridiplantae > Streptophyta > Magnoliopsida > Fabales > Fabaceae > Vicia > Vicia faba. The sequence goes on from OX451738.1 coordinate 1,589,536,326, forward strand.
AATGATCCCACTGGGTTCCAACTCTGCTATTGCCCTTATGTCCTCGAGCATCTCATCACTTTGCTACTTGGTTGAAGGTAGATCAGATTGATTAGTGTCGTCCGAGCTTGATAGTCGATACCGAAGTTTGGTGGCAAGGTGATCCAATGAGACATAGTGTTACGCTTTGATCCCTAAGTTTTTCCTGGACCGCCCTTTCGGGTTTTCAGTCCACCGGGATACCCTTTTTTGCCTAAGCCGCCTTTTCAGGTTTTCGACTTGCCGGGTGTATAGATTTTTTTTATTTTCATCCCTTATTTTTGCCCGAACCCTTTTGGTTCGCCGGGAAGCCCTTATTTTTGCTTAGGCCAGTGAAACTAGCGGGTCTTTGATTTATGCGTAGTATTTTTTCACTATGTCTGCATTGACGGGGTGAGGAAGGTCGTCACCATCTATGGTGGTTAGAATCATAGCTCCTCATGAGAAAATGTTCTTAACCACAAATGGCCCTTCGTAAGTAGGGGTCCATTTTCCCCTGGGATCACCTTGAGGTAAGATAATGCGCTTGATCACCAGATCCCCAACTTGATACTCTTGTCATCTAACTTTCTTGTTAAATGCCTTGATCATCCGCTTTTGATACGTCTGACCATGACAAATAGCAGTAAGTCTCTTTTCATCGATTAAGTTTAACTGATCAAGCCGGGTATGAATCTAGTCATCTTCGCTCAAACCTGCATCCTTCATAATCCGAAGAGAGGGTATCTGAACTTCAATGGGCAAGACGGCTTCCATGCCATATACCAAGGAATAGGGTGTTGCCCCTGTTGACGTCCGCGCTGAGGTACGGTACCCATGAAGAGCAAACGGTAACATCTTGTGCCAATCTTTGTATGTCACCGTCATCTTCTGCACAATCTTCTTAATGTTCTTATTATCCACTTCAACAACCCCATTCATCTTCGCCCGGTAAGGAGAAGAGTTGTGATGTTGTATCTTGAACTGTTTGCAGAGTTCAGTGATCATCTTATTATTGAGATTTGTACCATTATCTGTTATGATCCTCTCTGGTACACCGTATCGACAGATCAGATTGTGCCGAATAAACTGTGCTACGACGTTCTTGGTTACTGTGGCAAAGGAAGCTACTTCAACCCACTTCGTAAAGTAATCAATCGCTACCAAGATGAAACGATACCCGTTAGATGCAGTAGGTCTAATCTCGTCGATCATGTCAATGCCCCACATTGCAAAAGGCCACAGAGCTGTCAAGACGTTCAAAGGAACTGGAGGTATGTGTACTTTATCAGCATAGACTTGGCACTTGTGACAGGTCCGAGAATGCTGATAACAGTCGGCTTCCATTGTGGACCAATAATATCCTGCCCGTAGGATTTTCTTTGCCATGGTGTGTCCACTGGAATGAGTTCCGAAAGTACCTTCATGTAACTCCATCATGATCCTTTCTACTTCGTTCTTATCCACACAACACAGTAAGGTCGAATCATTGTTTCGCTTGTAAAGAATGCCATTGCTGATGAAGAACTTCGCCGTGAACCTCCTCAGAAACTTCTTATCATTAACAGATGCACCCTCGGGGTATTCCTGAGCCTCAAGATACCTTTTCACCTCATGAAACCAGGATTTATCCATTGCCTCTTCAGTCTCAATATCACAGCAATGTGCAGGTTCGTCCAACCTTTCAATGGTAATCCGGGGAGCTTCGTTGTCCCAATTGACTTTGAGCATAGAAGACATCGTAGCCAGCGCGTCCGCTAACTGATTCTCCTCTCTAGGGAAGTGTTCAAAGGTTATCTCCTCAAAATGTGGCAGCAACGTCAATACATACTCCTTGTAAAGAATAAGATTAGGGTGTTTCATATCCCACTCGCCTTTGATCTGACTGATCACGAGAGCAGAATCTCCGAATACACTTAAGAACTTAATCCTTAGGTCAATAGCTACTCGAAGACCCATGATGCACGCTTCATACTCTGCCATATTGTTGGTGCAGTTGAAACATAGTCGGGCGGTGAACAGAGTATGAGAGCCTTTAGGAGATATGATCACGGCGTCAATGCCATTACCCAAAGCGTTCGAAGCTCCATCAAATTACATAGACCATCGGGATCCCTCCTCAGGTCATTCATATGGTCCAGGTGTCTCATAGTCAGTCACTATCATGATACTCTCATCCTGGAATTCAAAGTTCATAGACTAGTAATCATCCACTACCTGATGTGCCAAATGATCTGCCAACACACTTCCCTTGATTGCTTTTTGGGCCGTGTACTGGATGTCATACTCAGTCAAAATCATCTGCCATCATGCTATTCTTCTGGACAAGGCAAGCTTTTCGAAGATATACTTGATTGTGTCCATCTTTGATATCAATAGAGTAGTGTGAGTCAGCATATACTGTCTCAGTCGGCGAGCAACCCATACCAAAGCGCAGTAAGTTTTCTCGAGCAATGAGTATCGGGTCTCACAGTCGGTAAACTTTTTGCTAAGGTAGTAAATATCATGCTCTTTTCGGCCAGACTCGTCATGTTGACCCAACACACACCCCATCTAATTGTCGAGTACTGTCAAGTATAAGATCAAAGGTCTCCCTTCAACTGGAGGCATCAAAATAGGTGGCTCTTGGAGATATTCTTTGATCCTTTCGAAAGTGGCCTGACATTCATCATTCCATATTACCACTTGATCTTTCTTCAGTAACTTGAAGATTGGCTCACAAGTAGCAGTCAGGTGCGAGATAAATCGGGAAATATAGTTCAATCGTCCCAAAAAGCCTCTGACTTCTTTTTCTGTTCGGGGAGCTGGCATTTCCTGTATAGCCTTCATCTTTGCAGGATCCACTTGAATACCTTTATCACTTACGACAAAACCCAACAGCTTACTAGATCTCACCCCGAAGGTGCACTTGTTCGGGTTTAGCCTCAACTTATACAACTTCAACCTGTCAAATAACTTCTGGAGATGGTCCAGATGTTCTTCCTCAGTCTGGGATCTTGCAATCATATCGTCAACGTATACTTCAATCTCATGATGGATCATGTCGTGGAACAAGGCGACCATGGCGCGCTGATACGTTGCCCCAGCATTTTTAAATCCGAAAGGCATGACCTTGTAGAAAAATGTACCCCATTTAGTAACAAAGGTTGTCTTCTCCATATCATCGGGAGCCATTTTGATCTGATTATAACTGGAGAAACCATCCATGAAGGAGAAGACCTTATGCTGAGCGGTGTTGTCAACCAGAATGTCAATATGAGGTAAAGGGAAATCATCCTTGGGGCTTGCCTTGTTCAGATCCCTATAATCAACACACATTCGAACCTTACCATCCTTCTTCGGCACTAGAACCACGTTGGCCACCCACTGTGGGTAAGAAGTAACTGCTAGAAAACCGGCGTCAAACTGTTTCATCACTTCAGCCTTGATTTTCTCAGACATCTCCGGGCGCATTCGGAGAACTTTCTATTTTACTGGAGGACAATCTTCCTTGGTAGGTAGGCGGTGAACCACAATATCGGTATCCAACCCAGGAATATCTTCATAAGACCAGGCAAACATCTCAACATCGTCACGCAATATCTGAATCAGTCGTTGCTTAACACTAGACTCTAGATTTTCATCGACCTTGACCTCTTTCTTGTCTACCTCTGTACCCAGATTTACCATTTCCACTGGCTCTTCATGCGGCTGAATAACCCTCTCTTCTTGAAGTAACAGTCTAGCAAGTTCACCTGGAACTTCGCGATCATCCTCACCTTCGTCCTCGGCTTGGTTGATCGGGCTTTCAAAGTCATAACCGACAGTAGCAGAGTCGTTATCAGTGGGATCGAGAGTGGATGTAGGCCTGTATATGTGAGTGTGTGTAAAATAGCTGTTTTGCAAGATAAAATAAAATAAAAACAAGGAGCGCAAAATTTGAAATGCAAGAAATGTCCAATGCTTTTATTAATGATATATGGAGATGACAAATATCAAGCCCTCACAAACAAAGCCATGGTGCCTCGGGGAAGACACCGGGCCATAAAGTTTTAAAAATTGTCTGTTACAAATTCAAAACAAAAGTCTCATTACTGGGTAATAAAAGAAATTGGCACGAAGTCTTTTTCCGTCCAATTGCTTAGTCCACCATTGACAGTTGGGTAAATCCAGTTGTTAAACTCAGATTCTTCATCACTATCTTCAATGGCATTCACCCCTGAATTGCTGATAAACAGGGGAGGTCCTCCGAGCCGTGCACGCCGAACAACCCTTTGAGCTTCTGCAGTGAAACCCAAACCAAACTTGTTAGTCTTATGTGCAAAGTCAGGGAGTTGGCCCCAATTCGCACACCCACCTTTCTCAACAACAGCCCGGGCATCCTTTAGGGAAGCCATCTTCATTGGAGGATCTTCAACAACAGTTTCAGTTGATGCCAGCGTCTGGGGAACCTCTTAAAAATGTTGAAACGGGGTCTCAATGAACTCCCCATCCATCTCTACATATCGAAAAGAGTTGAGGTGGATCACCATGTACTCTTCTTCTCCTCGTACCGTAACAATTTTCCCCTTCACTGGGTATTTCAGCATCTGGTGAAGCGTAGAAGTCACCGCCCCAGCTTTGTGGATCCACGGGCGACCCAGCAAACAAGAATAAGATGGCGAATTTCCATCACATAGAATGTAGACGCGAAAATCTGAGAACCAACCTTCACTAGAATATCCACTTCTCCATGTACCATCCTCTTGGACCCATCAAAGGCCCTAACCACAATGTTACTTGGTTTCAGCTCCAACCCTTCACAGTCTAACCGGTCTAATGCATTCTTGGGTAAAACGTTCAACGAGGATCCTGTATCCACCAATACATGAGCTAAGGTAGTGCCCCTTCACTCAATGGAGACATGCAGAGCGTCATTGTGGTTCTTCCCCTTAGCAATAAATTCTGTGTTGGAGAAACCCAACCCATTATCTGCTGTTAGACTAGCCATGCAATCTTTGAACTGGTCAGCAAATGTCTCCTGCGGCACATGCGCAGTCTTCAGGAAAGCAATCAGAGCCTTAGCATGGGCCTCTGAACACAACAATAAAGAAAACATAGAGATCTTCGACGGGGTTTGCCCCAGCTGTTAGACTACATTGTAGTCGCTCTTCTTGATGATCTTTAAAATTTCCTCTATCTCCTGTCTAGAGGCTTCAACAGTAATCTTCTTCGGTGCCTCTGTCCGGGCAGGCTCACCGGTTTTCCCTTTGCCCCGAGCGTCAGCTGACTCGGCAACAGGGGTAAGAATTGGAACATGAACAGGGACAATAGCAGATGTACTGGCAGGTGTAATAACAATAGGCTTCCGAACAACTGGTGGAGAGATCTCAGGGGAGAAAAGCCTTCCGCTGCGGGTGACTTTACTAGATCCAACAATATTGCTGACATCAGCATCAGCCTCTTCATCCTTCAAATCTTGTTTAACCCCGTGATAATACACGTCAGCCCCATAGTTCCACGGGATAACCTTATCTGACGTATAGGGGATAGGTCCAGGAACAATAATGATCAAGGGAGCGATTCTCGGAACAGATGTAATTCTAACAGGCTTTCTCGAGGAAGCCTTGGAAGAATTGTCGAAAATGGTGATTATAGCAACTTCTTCAACAGGAACCAAAGGAACAAAAGTCTTCTCAAACAGAATTTCTTTATTATCCATCAGGCGTTGGACACCTGACTTCAAAAGATGGCAACCAGTAGGCAGGACGGAACACAGACGACAACCTTCACCACAGCCCGAAAATAAACCGACTAACAGAAGGTTCTTCTTTATAGTCATCAGTGGAGTAGAAATGTCTTTTACGGAAGTCACAAATGAGTCTTCATCTACAACATTCACTCCATCCTTGGGCATCGGAGCAGTCATAACATTAGGCTTTTCGGGCGCTTTGAACTCAATCTCTTTAGCATCAATTAAATCCTGTACTTTGTTCTTCAGGACCCAACAATCATTCGTATCATGCCCCGGGCTATCGGAGTGAAAAGCACAGTGGGCGTTCGGGTTGTATAACAGTGATGTTGTATTGGGATTCTTCGGGGCTTCCTTCGGAATCACCAAGTTGGTCTTTAGTAACTGCGGCAGAATCTGAGACAGGGTCATATGGAGCTGAGTGAATTGTCTTCGCGGCCTCTTGGCTGATTGTTGCGTTGTGTGGCAATAGTTGGTCTTGATATAACAACCGCATTGACTGCCTGGCGGTGCTCAGGTCGATTCTGGCTTTTTGAACTATAAACTGCACTGGACTCCTTCTTAAAAGGCTTCTTCTTGGCACTTAACGAAGCACCCTTCTGTATCTTGCCGCTCTTAATACCGGCTTCAACTCTTTCCCCAGTCATTATTAACTCATTAAAACCTAACGATGAACTTCCAATCAGATGGTTGAAATACGGACTAGACAAGGTCCCCAGAAACATATCCACTAACTCCCTGTTAGCCAACGGGGGTTGTACTCTTCCAGCAAGGTCCCTCCATTTCTGAGCGTAGTCTTTGAAACCTTCGCTCGCACCCATAGACATACCCTGAAGTTGGGTATGCGTGGGAGCGAGGTCGATATTGTATTGGCACTGCTTGTAAAAAGCAGCAGCAAGGTCTTCCCAATTATGGATACTAGCTCCTTCCAGCTGATAAAACCATTCAAGTTGAGTCCCTGAGAGACTATCTTGAAAGAAGTGGATCCAGAGGTTCTTGTTAGCAGTGTATGGCTGGATCTTTCTAACATACGAACGAAGGTGTAGCTTTGGGCAGGAGACCCCGTCGTATTTAGCAAAGGCTGGTGCTTTAAACTTGTGGAGAATTACCACCCCAGATGACAAACCCAAATCACCAAAGTCCAATCCAGGTACCTTCTGGATCTCCATCGCACTTAACCGGTCTTTAAGCTGTTTATATCTATCCTCAACCGGAGGATACTAGTCTTCATCAAAGTCAGTCTCATTGTCAGAAACCACAGGGCTAGGAGCCCTCCTTTCTTCTTGGTTTTCTCCCTCTCCAGATGAGTGGGATAAGTCAACATCCTGCAAATTGTTCCCGAATCTGCGACCCATATTCAGGAAGACTGTCTTCTTCTTATTCTTCTTCTTATTCTTCTTATTCTTCAAGATAAGAGTCTTCAGATCTTGCTGACCCTTGGACCAATTCATGAACATTTCCTGGAACTGAGCATTTTGAGCTTGTAAAGCCTTGATAGCTTGCTCAGTTGATGTTTCAGAAGATATGATGCTGAAATAAACAGCGAAGAGGATGAGAAACCTGTAAGGGTACCTGTAATGAGGTGCATGGAATGAAATGTGTATGATATTATTTCAAAGACTTTAGGGATTCAAATTCGTAAACCAAAATGAAACACACTTTTATTAGATAAACTTGAAACAATGTTTGACAAATGCCCTTAAGGCGTTACAAAAAGAAATACTGAAAAGTAAATCAAAGCTAAAAACAATAAAAGACATCAGCGCTCCCATGGTCGTTTCCCGTTGGTGCTGACATAGTCGTTGAGGACTTTCTCATTCTCTAGTTGTCTTGTAAGCTTTAGAATCTTCTGCTCCTGCTCGTGATACTTTTCTCTGTAAGTATCTCGTTCCTCTCTTAGCTGCATCTAAGACCTCTTTAATGCCCCAATGTCAGTAGGCATGTGTGGGTGGAGGATGGTAGGTGAAACCCCTTCTTCATCAGCATGTTCAACTATTACCGGTAAGACAGCTTCATACGGCATTCCCAGCTTTTGGGCACGGATTTAAACCCATCGGAGATACGGTTCCATCGGAAGAGAGGTCTTCGTCCCTAACTCATGTGGATCAGACCGGTGCACCCTGTCCCAAGCTCGTATGAACCTGCGGCGATGCTCGTCACTATCCCCTTGGAAGTCAAAGACAATTCTTGGCATCAGCAACTCATGAGGTCCTTCCCTCCTAGCTCGCCCAAACTGACGTAAGGCTAGACAAGGATTATGGGTGATCCCTCCTCGAATTCCAAGTAGTGGAACATTGGGGTACTCCCCACATCGATCAATAACGGCCACTTCTTCCATGTCTTTAGTGCTCCAGATAATGTCAGTGTGAGCAAGGGACATAATCCTGTAGGCCCAACCCATGCCTTCCTTATTCTTCAAAACTGATTTGGGGAGGTGATAAATAAACCACCTCGCCAGCAATGGTGCACAACACATAAGGGTTCCCCGTTTCTGAGCAGTACGGGCATAAAGAGAGTGCAGAATGTCACCCAAGAGAGTGGGCACAGGATTACGGGACATGAAAATCTTCACTGCATTCACGTCGATGAAAGAATCTGAGTTGGGAAACAGAAACAAACCATAAATAAGAAGAGCCATAATGTCTTCAAATGCCTAAAAGTCTAGACTGTCCCAGAACTGATTAGCCCGATCAACCAAGAATTTAGCCAAGAAGCCTTTTGTCCCACTCCGAGTCTCCCAGTTAGACATTACCTCAGCCTTTTTCAGATGGAGGGCTGAAGCAATCTCTTCCGACCTAAGGACTTTCTCTCAACCTGTTAATGGCGTCTGCTCTAGAATAGAAATACCAAGTAGATCAGAGAACTCTTCCAAGGTAGGGACCAACTGGTAGTCTGGGAAGGTGAAGCAATGGTATAATGGGCCAAAGAACTGGCACAAGACACTCATCATATGTTCATCCAATATGGAAGTGACCAAACCAAGGAGGTGTCCATGTCTTCTGTCAAAAGAGGAAGTATCTGGAACCTTTGCAACCAAATCTCTAAGCTGAGTAGGAATCTGAACAAAATTGATCCAAATAGTAGTTCTACACATAGGTGCCATGACCTACAAAACAGAAACAAAGATGAATCCCCTCTGTCTTTGAAATGGGTTAGTCTGGTGCAATATGCATGCAATGTCATGATGCATGATGTCATGATAGAAACACATCACAAGTATTCACAGATGGCAAACATGGTAAGGGCAAATAAGTCACACAGATAGCCCTTAGATTTCAGGCTGGCAAGGAGTTTAGGTATTACCCTCTTTCATTTTACTTGGTTCAAACCTGTCCTAGTAATAGTAATCCGGTTCTAGAGGATCTCAATAACACTGACCACCCTCGATCGATCATAATTCCAGTTTGGCAACCTTTTCTTGCAGCCGGAACCATCGCGAGAGTTTGGTCTCAATGAGTGTAGCATACTGCTACTATTCTATGGCCAAGTTGGTCTAAATTATAGGTTCTAAGGTCAGTTAGTGCTTAATGACCCCTTAGAAGACCCATATTCTCCTTGTTCCACCATAAGGGATATCGATACAAACTAAAGTGCCACACCAACGTAGCTACTGCTTCAACCGTATCGGTCTACACCGTACAGTTCCCTCACAGTCTATTGCTACTTACCTAAAAGGTATCCCCCAGATGCGGGTTAGGATCTATAGTAACTCCGATTCAAACCCACAAAGATAAAGCATACAAATCAAGCAATTGAAAACATTATGATGAACTAATCCTAAGGTACACCCCACTTATCACTCCCCAGCAGAGTCACCAGTTCTGTGATACAGTGGGAAGAATTGACTGTTTTTGGAATGCTGGTTTGTGTTTTGCGTTTGTTTTCGCAAAATGTCGCGGTAAGCAAGAGTCTCCACCGACTTTTATTTTATCCAAAAAGGAAAGGAAAAAAGCACAGAAAAATTCCTTTTTTGAGATTTTTTGAGTACGGGGGGGTAGATTATAGAAAGGGAAGGTATTAGCACCCTTTCTATCTATAGTTATCTACGGGCTCTTAGGTACTTGCTCATCATTTTCAAAATGTTTTCTTTGTGCTTGTGGGTTTGAAAAAGTTTTTGTTTTTAACTTCGATTTTACTCTTGCTTCTGTCCTCAAGAGTGTAATGAAGTATTTTTGAAAACTTTGTTTGCAAAAGTGTGTAAGTGTGAAAAAGTTTTGTTTTGGATGAGCAAGTATCTAAGAACTATCTACCTACTCGAAAAAGGAATCATTATATGCTAATTTCCTTTAGACAATGCTATCCCACTATTAATGAGTAGGTAGCACCGTCGTTGGAGTTTGAGGGTCAATTCGAAAGAGGGACATACGATCACCAAAGCAATGTTAGAACGCCTTAGCGGTAACCCTAATGTCTTAGATCATTTTTTTGAGGCAACAATATCCGAGGCAACCATTTCGAGGTGACTATGATCTTTTAGACAAGAGGACGACCTCTAAAACGACCTATACTCAATGACCGTTTATGAAGGCAACCAAGTGGGGTGTACCCTAAGAGTGCGCATGTGCGAGTGTGTTGTTTTCGGTTATTTTTATCTTTGCACAAGTTAAGGGTGATCTAATTTGATTTTAAGATTAAGCATTCAGTCTTGTCATGCAAACCCTATTATCAAACATCTAACAATTGTATAATTTGCAGAATTAAAATGCGGAAGTTAAAACTAATTATTACAAGGCGTCGGGTATTTACATCGCCAAAAGCAGCCCTTTGAAAATAAAATAAAGCGGTAAAATAAATAAAATGTCTTAATTAATTATTACAAACCGTAAGCAGATACATTAATTGTATAAAGAAAATAAAGCGCGACGCGAAATTAAATCGAATGTGAATTAGGGTTTTGACCCTTTTTAAAAGAAAATGCTTTTTGTTGTTTTATTTTAAGAAAAGAAATTAAATCCTAAATTAAAATACTAAATTAATTATTAAATTAATTAATTAATTAAAAAAAGTTGACATATTTTTGGAGTTTTGATTATTTAAGAAAGAAATTAAAATAATTAAATTATGAGTTAAAATCTATTAATTCTAATTGGTTTTAAATATTTACAAAAATAATTTAAAGTTATTCTAGAATTAAAACCTAATTAATTAATTAAAATTTATTAAATAAAAAATAAAATTCTGAATTTTTATTGGGGTAAAACTATTTTTGTGATTTTTTGATAAAAAGAAATTAATTTTATTGGTTAGAAATTAATTTAAACAAAATAAAATAGTTGAATTAAAATAAATAAAATATGAGAAAAAGAGAATGGGCCTGATTATTTGGAGGTGCAGAAAGCAATTTGTTGGCCCAATAGCAGCTGATCCAATTGACTTTTGGTGATCCTGTGCACATGCATTGACTGGCTTATGGTGCTCCTTCAATATTTGACCACCAGATCTGGCCATTTGGCCATCTGGCGCTTTGATGGTGAGGGAGTATGATGGTCCCTTGGCTTGCATGTACACCATATTTCCTGAAAGAATTAAGAAAAATAACAAATGCTAGAGGCAGGGGTCGAACCCCTGACCTTCAGCCTTCAACGCCTTGAAAGTCCCCCTTGTGGCCACTACACCATTTGTTTCTCTTTGTTAATATAACACAAATAAATAATAATATAGTGAAACAAGATTAATGGCCAGGAAAATAAAAACGCGCGCAATGTATTTGAATGGTCCAATGGGAGGACAACACGACTTCGTCCCTGTCCTCTAAGAACTATAAATTTTACCTGTGGATTTTTATCCGCAGCTAAAAGTGTAGCTTCACTCTAAATCCTTCCCCAGGCAATATAAATGAAAGGTAGCACCATGGTTGAGCTCGTCTTGTTTCCCTGAACAAGATGATACCCTTCACGCAAGCCAAATACGCCTGTAATAAAAAGCCCTAAGAAAAACCTAGAAAACCCTACAATGGTGATCCACGATATAAAGCATAAGAATGAAATTGGTTATTGCAGAAAGCTAGCAAATGTCATGGTGAATTAGAATATGCAATTAGTTTTTGTTATAGATACAAGAATAATACAAATCGAATTCAAGAATGGGGCGGATCCGTGAGGGACTTACAGTGCACTAGGAGGTCTGAAAACGAGTGGTTTGGATTGGTTTCGCTTGTGGAGATGGCCCGGAAGAGATTGGGACAAGTCTCAAGTCTTGAAATTGCCTCTATGCCTGATTTCGATCTCACACTTTTTTCTGGTTTTTTGCAACTTTGGTTCTCACTCTATGCTTGATTTCCAACCCTGATTCTTGTATTCTTCGCTTCCTAATGTATTGTACAATACATTAGGGTAAAAAAATTTGTCCAAATCTTCCTCCATTGATGATTGAATATTTGATTTGATCCTCCTTTCAAAGCTTTCCAAATTGGATCCAAATCATATCTTTTTGTACACTTATGCCTTGATATGAATTTGGAAGGATGCAAGTTGTCTATTGAAACCTGAAATGATCACAAGATCTTTAGTTTTCAATATTTTTGATTTTATGTGATTTTATTTGATTAAAAATGAATTAATTCAAATAAAAATCAAATTAAATAACAAAAATATGATATGGACACATGGCCAAGGCTAGAGCACGTGGGCAATAGTGCAAACTTAAAACAAGTGAAAAAGAATGGGCCCAGTTGGCAAAATTTGAAGTTTTGGGGATAGTTGACTTTTGGCAATTTTGCAAAAAAGTCCAACTTCAACAATGCATAACTTGTTCAATTTTGAACTTTTGGAGGTGTTCTTGGACTTTTTAGAAAGCTTGATATGTCCTCTAACCAACCCTTTTGGTATCATCTCAATTTGATATTCCATTCACAAGTTATAAGCTTTGACAAAAAATGTGTTTTTGTTGACTTTCAAAAATGACCTATAATGTCAAAATTCATAACTTCTTGTGAGTGCATATTTTTATCTTGGGGTATGAAGATGGATTGTAGAGAATTGCATCCTCTTAAAAATTATCTTTGGATGGGTCATTTCCCATAAAGTATGAGAAAGTTATGCTTGGTCAAAGTTGGGTTGACTTTTCCTACAAAACCCTATTTTAGCAACTTTTGAATCTTGATGAATTGTGAGCAATCCTTGATGAATCATGATCCGCCATTGATCAAATAATGAAATATCCTTCAAAATGAGAATGTTGACAAAAAATCTTGAAGTTTGACTGTATGTAGGTCACAGTTGACTTTTGCCCTAGCACCGTCGATTTTTGGACCTTTGAGCAATTGACTGAGCAAACTTCCTCTGCAAGGCTTGAAACTTGACATGGATGATCTTGAGAATATATTAGGACATTGTCGAGCATTTGAGGTCATTTGGACTCAAGGATCTTGATGTAACACAAAACCTTAATTTGGGGTAGACTGCCTTAGGAGAGAGCTTGTTTGGCCAATCCTTGAGCAACCTTGGGCAACTTGGAGATTCTTCTTGCAATGTTTTGAGAAATATGGGAGGGAAAATTTTGAGGTACAACAATGGAAAACAGCAGTAAGTCTCTTTTCGTTGATTAAGTTCAGTTGATCAAGTCGAGTTGGATCCAATCGTCTTCATTCAAACATGCATCCTTCATAATCCTTAGAGAAGGGATCTGAACCTCAATAGGTAAAATAACCTCCATGCCGTAAACCCAAGAATATGGTGTTGCCCCGGTTGATGTGCGAGCCGTGGTATGATACCCGTGGAGAGAAAATGGTAGCATCTCATGCCAGTCCTTGTAGGTGACTGTCATCTTTTGTATGATCTTTTTAATGTTCTTATTGGCAGCTTCGACAACACCATTCATCTTTGGCCTGTAGGGAGAAGAATTGTGATGCTGAATCTTGAATCGCTCGCACAAGGCGGTGATCATAGTATTGTTAAGATTTGTACCATTATCAGTGATGATCCTTTCCGAGATACCGTACCTGCAAATGAGATTTTGCTTGATGAAGCGGGCAACAACATTCTTAGTAACAGAAGCGAAGGAAGCTGCTTTGACCCACTTTGTAAAATAGTCAATGGCCACTAAGATGAAGCGGTGTCCATTGGAGGCTGTAGGCTTGATCTCTCCAATCATATTAATTCCCCACATAGCAAAGGGCCAAGGAGCCGTCAAGACATTCAGAGGAACCGGAGGTACGTGCACCTTGTCAGCATAAATTTGACACTTATGAGAGGTCCAAGAGTGTTGATAGCAATTTGCTTCCATGGTAGACAAATAATAGCCTACCCATAGGATTTTCTTTGCCATTGTATGCCCACTGGAACGAGTGCCAAAAGTACCTTCATGTAATTCATCCATAATCTTTTCCGCCTCAATCTTATCGACACACCGGAGCAGAATGGAGTCATGATTGAGTTTGTACTGGATGCCATTACTAAGGAAGAACTTAGCAGAGAATCTCCTTAAGAACTTCTTATCATTGATTGAAGCTCCTTCTGGGTATTCTTGAGCCTCGAGATACCTCTTGACTTGATGAAACCAAGGGTGCTCCATTATTTCTTTAGTATTAATCTCATGATAGTGTGCTGGTTCATCCATTCGTTCGACGGTGATCTGGGGAGCCTCTTTATCCCAATTAAGTTTAAACATAGATGACATTGTGGCTAGAGCGTCTGCTAGCTGATTTTTTTCTCGCGGGAAATGCTCGAAGGTAATCTCCTTAAAATGTGGTAGCAATGTCAAAACATGTTATTTGTAAGGAATAAGATTTAGATGTTTAGTGTCACATTCTCCTTTGATCTGACTGATGACCAAAGCTGAATCTCCAAACACATTTAAAGATTTGATTCCCAAGTCTATGGCAGCCTTGAGACCAAAGATGCATGCTTCGTATTCGGCCATGTTGTTCGTACAGTTGAAGCAAAGTCTGGCAGTAAAGGGAGTATGACACCCTTCCGGAGATATGAGTACAATGCTGATACCATTACCGAGTGCGTTAGAGGCCCCATCAAAGAACAGGGTCCATCGGGATCCTTGTTCAGGTCCGTCATATGGTCTGATTTCTTCACAGTTGTCTAATGTCATGATGTCTTCATCCGGGAATTCAAACTTCATGGACTGATAATCTTCTACAGCTTGATGAGCAAGATGATCAGCTAGCACACTGCCCTTTATAGCTTTCTAGGTAGTATATTATATGTCATATTCTGTTAGGATCATCTTCCATCTAGCTATCCTCTCAGACAGAGCAGGCTTCTCGAAGATGTATTTTATCAGATCCATCTTAGATATCAACAAGGTAGTATGAGTCAGCATATATTGTCTTAGCCGGCGAGCAGCCCATGCCAGAGCATAACAATTTTTCTCGAGTAGTGAATATCTGGTTTCACAGTCAGTAAACTTTTTGCTCAGGTAATAAATAGCGTGCTCTTTTCGGCAAGACTCGTCATGCTGCCCCAATATACACCCCATTGAGTTTTCTAAAACAATCAGATACATGATCAGTGGTCTTACCTCGACTGGTGGCATCAAAACAGGAGACTCTTGTAAATATTCTTTGATCTTGTCAAAAGAAATATGGCATTCATCATTCCATCTGACTACTTGATCTTTCTTCAATAGTTTGAAGATTGGCTCACAAGTAGTTGTTAGGTGAGAAATGAATCTAGCAATATAGTTCAGGCGTCCCAAGAATCCTCTGACTTCCTTCTCAGTATGAGGAGCAGGCATTTCTTGTATTGCTTTAACCTTGGCAGGATCGACCTCAATACCTTTGTTGTTGACAACAAAACCCAAGAGTTTACCGGACCGTACTTCGAATGTGCACTTGTTTGGATTCAACCTTAGTTTATACCACTTCAACCTCTCAAACAACTTTTTCAAGTGATCAAGGTGCTCTTCCTCGGTTTGTGATTGGGCTATCATGTCATCTACGTAGACCTCTATTTCATGATGTATCATGTCATGAAACAAAGCTACCATGGCGTGCTGATAGGTTGCCCCAGCATTCTTCAGTCCGAATGGCATCACTTTGTAGCAGAACGTGCCCCACTGTGTGACAAACGTAGTTTTCTCCATGTCCTCGGGTGTCATTTTGATTTAGTTATATCTTGAGAATCCGTCCATGAAGGAAAACACTTTGTGCTGGGCCGTATTGTCAACCAGGATATCAATGTTGGGAAGTGGAAAATCATCTTTAGGGCTAGCCCTATTCAAATCTCTATAGTCCATGCACATTCGTACTTTGCCGTCCTTTTTAGGCACGGGAACAATGTTGGCAACCCATTAAGGATAGGAAGTGACGGCCAAAAATCCAGCGTTAAATTGTTTCATGACTTCCACTTTGATCTTCTCCGACATGTCAGGTCTCATGTGGCAGACTTTTTGTTTTACTGGTGGACAGTCTTCTCTTATGGGAAGACGATGTACCACGATGTCTGTATCAAGTCCTGGCATATCTTCATATGACCAAGCAAAGATCTCGACATAATCATGCAAAAGCTGAATCAGCCACTCCTTGACACTAGGCTCCAGATTAGCACCCACCTTGACCTCTTTTATATCCTCCTCGGTACCCAGATTGACTGTATCCACAAGTTCCTCGTGAGGCTGAATAGCTCTTTCCTCTTATTGTAGTAGTCTGGCCAATTCTCCTGGTACTTCATAATCTTCCTCACCTTTGTCTTCGGCTTGGTAGATTAGATCCTCAGAGTCACAAAAGGCCATAGCAGTATCGTTACCCATGGGATCCGGAATGGAGGGGTACCTGCATTTGTGAGTGTGGGTGTGTGTAAGGGTATAGCCATCCTTAAAGAATAAAATTTAAAAGAAAGAAAATTAGCACAAAAGTTTGCATGTGAAAAACATCCATGATTCATTGAATGTCATATGAAGATGAAATAAAAACCCTTACAAATGGACCATTGTGCCTCGGGCAAGACACAAGGTTTTAAATGTGCGAATTGTTTTTGAATATTACAAGTCCAACAGAAATGAAAAAGATAAATTACTGAGATATGAAAGTTATTGGGACAAAGTCTCTGGCTTCCCAATTGCGAAGTCCCCCGTTGATAGTAGGAAAGATCCAATCCTCTAAGTTGCAATCCTCTTCTCCATCTTCCACTGCATTGACCTCTCGGTTGCTAATCCTCAAGGGTAGCCCTCCAGCACGGGCACGACACACAGCCTTCTGAGCATTTGAAGTGAACCCTAAGCCAAACTTATCAGATTTATATGGAATATCCGGAAGTTTCCCTCAAATGGTGCATCCTCCCTCCTCTACTACTGCCTTGGTGTCCTTTAGAGATGACATCCGGAGTGGAGGTCTTGTGATCTTGGGAATCTGGGTCGCAGTCTTGGTCACTGCTATCTCTTGGGGAACCTCTTCGAAATGTTGAAAAGGAGTTTCTATGAACTCGCCATCCAATTCCACATACCGGAACGAATTGAGGTGGCTAATCATATACTCTTCCTCTCCGTGGATAGTGATAATATTTCCCCGGACCAGATATTTCAGCATCTGGTGCAGTGTAGAGGTGACAGCACCGGCATCATGGATCCATGATCGTCCTAGCAGACAAGAGTAAGAGGGGCGAATGTCCATTACATAGAAGGTTGAGTTGAAAGTCTGAGTCCTAACCTTTATGGGGATGTCCACCTCCTCGTGGACCATCCTCTTAGAGCCATCAAACGCCCTCACGACTATGTTAATGGGTTTCAACGTCAGTCCTTCACAGTCCAATCTGTCGAGAGCTTTCTTTGGTAAAACATTTAAAGATGAGCCAGTGTCCACCAAGACATGGGCCAGAGTTGTTCCTTTACATTCCACGGATACATGTAATGCCTCGTTGTGCTTTCTCCCCCTTGGTGTCAGATCAGCATCCGAGAAGCCTAGGCCGTTATCTACCGTCAAGCTGGCCACGCAATCTTGAAATTGGCAAGCCGATGTCTCTTGAGGCACATGGGCTATCTTCATAAACTTTACCAGAGCTTTCGCATGTGCCTCTAAGCATAGTAACAATTCCAGCATGGAGATTTTGGAGGGAGTTTTCCCCAACTGTTCAACGACGTCATAGTCGCTCTTCTTTATTATTCTCAGGATCTCCTCCATTTCCTTCTTGGAGGTTTCGGGGATAGTCAGTGGTTGAGCCTTCGTCCGGACAGGCTCTTCTTGAATAATTTTTCCTCGAGTTTCAGCAGTAGAAGTGTTGGTAGGGATAACAGTAGGAGTTGCATCGTCTTTGTCAATAGGTGCACTTGCAGATATGATTATTGGTATGGAGGTAACCTTTGGAACAGCCACGGGTCCAAAAACTGCCTTTGGAGGGGCAATTTCTGGAGAGAAGATTCTACCGCTACGGGTAATGTTACTGGTTTCGACAATATTTCTAATGTCGGAGTCTTCTTCTTTGGAGCTTATCTCTTCGGCGGCCAGCCCATCTTGTTTGATACCATGGTAGTAGATGTCTCCACCGTAATTCCACGACACCATTTTGTTTGATTCATACGGGACTGGTCCGGGCATTGTGATTATAAGAGGAGTAGTTTTTGGAACTGATGTAATCCTAACGGGTCTTTTGGGGACTCTGGAAGGATTGGTGGAAATGGTTATGATTGAAATGTCTTCAACAGGAATAGGTGAAACATGAGTACTTTCAAACAGAATCTATTGGTTGTCTATCAAGCGTTGAATGCTTGTCTTCAACAAAGGGAAAACAGTTGGTGAGGATAAGCAAAGATGGCAGTCTTCATTATAACCCGGGAATACACCAACTTTCAACAAGTTTATCTTAATGATTGGGAGTGGAGTCACGAGTTCATCAACTCTGGTAGCAAACAAATCTTCTTCGATAGCATTGGTGTTGTGACCATGCCTATGCATAGGAGCATAAATGACGTTTGGCTTCTTGGGTGCATCAAACTTAATCTCTTTTGCATCTATAAGGTCTTGAATCTTGTTTTTTAGGGGCCAACAGTTGTTAGTGTCATGACCCGGACTTTCGGAATGATATGCGCATCTGGCATTTGGGTGGTAATGAGGGGACGCTGTGTTGGGGTTCTTTGGAGCTTCCTTCAGAGTTGTCAAATTAGATTTTAGAAGATGTGGTAAAACCTGGGCTAGAGTCATATTAATTCTGGTGAATTGTCGGACTGGCCTTTCCACCCTCGGTTGGTTACTTCTTGGTTGATCAGATGTAGGCTTTGGAATCATAACAGCCCCTACCATTGGTCAGCGCTCAGCTCTCCCTTGGTTCCTTTGTGGATAAACAGCAAATACCTCCTTCTTCCTAATAAAAGGCTTTCTCACAGCTGTAGAGGCAGATGAGTCCTTCTGAATCTTTCCACTTTTTATGCCAGCTTCCACCCTTTCTCCGGTTAGTATTAACTCAGTAAATCCAGCAGATGAGATCCCAATCAAATGGTTGAAGAAAGGGCCCGATAGAGTGCCTAAGAACATATCCACCAATTCCCTTTCAGACAGAGGGGGTTGCACTCTCCCAGCTAGATCTCTCCATTTCTGCGCGTAATCCTTGAAACCCTCATTGGAAGCTATAGCCATACTCTGGAGTTGAGTATGGGTAGGCGCCAAATCAGCATTATATTGGTATTGCTTATAGAAAGTTGCGGCAAGATCTTCCAGTTGTGGACATTGGCCCTTTCCAATTGGTAGAACCAATCGAGTTGTGTTCCAGATAAGCTATCTTGGAAAAAATGCACCCACAGGTCTTTATCAGCGGAGTGCGGCTGAATCTTTCTCACGTATGATCGGAGATGCATCTTAGGACATGACACCCCATCATATTTTGAAACTAAAGGCACTTTGAACTTTGGTGGGATCACAATTCCCGACACTAGTCCCAATTCTTCAAAGTCTAGACCTGGCACCTTCTGTATTCCCATAGCGCTCAGACGTTCTTTAAGATGTCTGTACTTATCATCTGCTGGAGGATACTGTTCCTCGGAGTAGTCTTCCTCTTCTTCCTCCTCTTCGGATTCTGACGGAACCGCTGTTTCTTTTCCTTTCCCTTCTCCTTCCTCGAAAGTGGTTGCAAAATTCAAAGTTCTTCTAGCCTGTCCCTGAAACCTTCTTCCCATGTTCAAAACCCCAATGGCTTTCTTTGTTTTCTTCTTTCTTTCTTCAGATAACAGAGTCTTCAACTCATCTTTCCCCTTGGCTAGGGTCATAAGTAACTGTTGAAATTCCGTGTTCTGAACTTGAAGATCTTTGATTGTCTGTTCGAGATCCATCTTACTGAAATAAACAGTAGAGAGATGAGGAAACTCATTGCAAAAGACCTGTTTATGTCATGATGAATGATATGTGCATATGTAATGTTTTCAAGGATTTTAAAGATTCAAGTTCGTTTTAGACAAAAAGAAACACATGTTATATTAATAAGATAGAGTTTGAGTACATCAATACCCCTTGGGCAAAATAATACAAAACTCTAAGATAAAAAAGTAGTGTGCATCCTCTTTTGTGCTATGTAGGCATTTAGAATCTGCTCCTCATGAAGTAGCCTAGTGAGTTCCAAAACCTTCTTCTCGCTTGCGTAGAATTGGGTTTCGAAAGTTTCTCGCTCTCCTTTGAGTTGTATCCAATCCCTTTGTAGTTCTTCAAGATATGTGGGCATGTCAGGATATAGGATAGTGTATGGAACTTCTCCTTCCTTAACAGGCTCAATGATCACCAGGAGGATGGAAGGATAAGGCATCATGAGACTTTGACCGCGGGTTCGTACCCACTTGATGTAAGGCTCAAGAGGGATGGAATTATTGTGTCCCAAAATCTTGCTATCCACCTTGTTTAGCATCCTCCAAGCTCGGATGAATCTTTGGCAAAGACCTTGATCGTCGTTGTCGTAGTCGAAAACCAAGCCTTGAATTAATATCTCATGCGGACCATCCCTTCGGGCATAACCAAACTGTCTTAGAGCTAAGCATGGGTTGTAGGTGATGCCTCCCCTAATGCTAAGTAGAGGGACATTAGGTAATTCCCCACAACGGTCAACAATGATAACATTCTCTTTGGATCGGGAACACTAATGAATATCTGAATGTTTGAGCGTCATTAACCTTTGTGACCACCTTAATCCTTGCTCATTCTTTAAGATTGATTGGGGAAGATAAGAAATAAACCATCTTGCTAGGAGAGGAGTGAAACACATAAGGACACCTCTTTTCCTCATTGTACGAGTGTGAAAAGAGTGTAGGATATCCCCTAGCAATGTAGGCACCGGATTGCGTGACATAAAGATTTTGACGACACTCACATCTATGAGTTGGTCAGGATTGGGAAACAAAACCATCCCATAGATGAGGAGAGACACAATTTCCTCAAAGGCTTGCAAGTCTAAGGAATTCCAACAGCTTTGGGCTTTCTCAACCAGAAACTTTGCTAAGAAGCCTTTGATACCACTTCTAGTTTCCCAATGAGTTGTGACATCAGATGAGTGCAAGTGTAGAGCTTGAGCAATCTCTTCTAGCTTTGGGTCTCTTTCCATACCGTTGAAAGGTAGTTTATTGAGAATGGGAACCCTCAAGAGTTGAGAGAATTCTTCCAAAGTAGGCACAAGCTGATAGTCGGGAAATGTGAAGCAATGGTGCAAAGGATCAAAGAACTGGAAGAGCACCTTCATCATATCCTCATTTGTGTTGGAGGTGACCAAGTTAAGTAGACGACCATGCCTCTCGGTGAATGGAGAGTTCTCAGGGATCCTTGAAGCTAGCTCCTTGAGTTGTGGAGGAATTCTTACAAGGTTGACTTGGATAGTTTTCCTGCGAAGTGAATCCATATCCTACAAAACAAGAACAAAGATGAATCTCCAAAATCCTTGAAATGGTTAGTGATGTATATGATGTTCATGATTTCCATGATGTTATGCACAAGTATGTATATACAAGAAAAACAAACAAGTTCTTAGTTTAGGCTTGCATGGGGTTTTATAGGTAAGTACCCTCTTGAAGTTTAGTTGGCTCAAACCGGTCCTAGTAATAGTAACCGGGTTCTAAGGAGCTCAATATCACAGGATTGTTTCCTTGGTCATTGTTTCAGCTCGAGCCTCTTTAATGGCGACCGAAATATCCCAAGAAACCAACCCTTAATGAGTGTAGTATCGAGTATCTACCAACTTCGGACTGCACCAAATCCGGTCATCTCACTACATCCTAAAGGCCAAGTTGGTCAAGTAAAGGGTTCTAGAAGTTCATTAGTGCTTAATGACATCACTCAACGGCCCCGTATTCTCTTTAATTAACTCAAAGGCTACCGTTACCCATAAATATGTCACACTAACATAGCTATTGCTTAGACCATGTCGGTATACCCTGCACAGTTTCCATAACGTATTGCTATTTACCTATAATGTATCCCAAATCCGAGTAGAGGATTTAAAACCCAAACAAAGAACCATAATGTAAAGCAAATAAATCAAACAATGTAAGCAAATAAATGTGATCTAGCCCTAAGGTAACCCCACTTTTATAATATTCCCCAGCAGAGTCGCCAATTCTGTGATGCGGTGGGAGAACTGACTTGAGGGTTTTGTGTTTTATCGCAAATATCGCGGTTAGCAAGAGTCGCCACCGGCTTTTCTTTTATCCAAAAGGAAAGGTGAAAAAGCACAGGAAAGACCTTTGAGATTGTCTCTTGAATTTGGGGGGTAGATTATGAAAAGGGAAGGTATTAGCACCCTTTTCATCCATGTTTTTCCATGGGATCTTAGTTACTTGCTAGATCACTTGCTTTTGTTGTTTGAAATTGTGTTTGGTGTGGTTTTGAAAGTATTTTGTAAAAGAGGCCATTGTTTAGGCAACCTTTGTAATGATTCTCGTTCGTAAGAATGTATACAAAGATGTTTATCTTTTGAAAATGTTTTCAATGTTTGTAAGATGTTTTTGAAATGTGTGTGTTTGTTTTGGAAAATAGCAAGGATAGTTGTTAGAAAATAGAGCAAGTAACTAGAAGTAATCTACCTACTCAAATGTCTTTCTTATGCATTTTATATTCCTTTGACATTGTTGTCTTACCATTGATTTGGTAAGCAACCCTATCTTTGGATGTAAATGGGACAGGCGTGGGTCATCGTATAACCATGATTAGAAATGTTGCAGAGTATCTTAGCATTTTTGAGGGACCAAGATCATTTTGTAAGGCAACTTAGAATAGCGTCATCGAGGGACTATGATCTTATACTTGTTTGTTTTGCCAAGATACTTCGCATGCGTAATAGGTCTATTTTTGTACAAGGCAACCAAGTGGAGAAACCCTATGGGTTCTTGTGTGCAAGTGTGTTATTTTCATGCTTTGATTTTGTCTTGTATTAGAGTTTTCTATTTTGCTTTGTTTTTATCTTGCCATACAAACCCTAATTACTAACATGGCATGTAAAAGTGGTAAATTGAGTAATGTAAAGATTACTAAGCTATTACAACAATTTATGGGAGGGGGGGAATACAAATTTTAATGGGGATTTGCAAGAATATAAATATAAATAAGCTATTACAACCAAATCGAATTTGTACGAATATTGGAATAAACAAATACAATTTTTAAATATGCAATATTATGTACATGCAAGAAAAAGATTTTGTTTTGTTTTTTGTGTGAAAAGAAATTTTAACCTAATCTTAAAAATATAAGGAAAAGAAATTAATTCTTAAAAAAAGGGGTTAACCCTAATTTCTAGTTTGAAAGAAAATAAGGTTCTCATATATTATTATTTGTGTATTCTTTGTATTAAAAATAATAAATAATATTGTATGAAAATATTTAGTTTTTATATGTTAAAATAAATATTTACAAATATATATAAAGATATAAAAGAAAAGATAAGAATATATCTAAATTTATTTTTACAAATTTATTTAAGAAAGATAGTTAGTATATATTGAAGATAAAATATATTTTTTTATGAAAAATAAAATAAAATAAAATAAAAATGCAATATTATCATATTTATATTTTTTAGGATTTTTATGTATTAAAGAAAATATTTAATAAACAAAAAATGAAAATAAAATAAATAAATAATAAAATAAGAAAATAGTTGGGCCAGGGGGGTATCCTGAGCAATCAAATGGTGTCATGTTAGAAAAAATACTAAGCTCAACGTGGAGGCACAATCCTGCAAAAACAGCAAAAATGGAAAAATGGAAAAGTGTAAAAAACAAAAGGTAGCGCCAAGGTTCGAACCCAGGACCTAGGCCTCACCAGTGCGCTACCTTGCCACTGGGGTGGCTATACATCCGTTGATTTATGTGAAACAAAAATAACATAACATGAACAAGTTCCTTGCCCTGTACTTCGTCTTCTTCCTCTAGCCAGCTAGATGCTCTGTAACTTTCTCATCTCTCAATAAAAATGGAAACTGATAACATGAATATTGTAGCATTTTGTCTCACGATTCTAACCATGTAAATTATGTAAGCTAACAATCAAAGGTCAAGATGAATGTTAAAAGCCCTAAATTAAAACCTAATTTTTACAGGAATTTCAAGTTCAAAATTCTCTCAACTCAAGCCAAATAAATGTAAGATATATATGTACAACTTCGTAGCAATGAGGTCTACATTGTTTATTCATAAGTCGTGGCCAACGGATGCCTTTATGAAGAGATAGAAGTTGAGATTTTTACCTATTTCAGTTGAAATCGTGAATGGAGTTTGAGTGAGTTTTATGAAGGCCTGATGATTGCTGGAGTTTGCTTGAACCTCCCTGAGTGTGTTCCAACCCTTACCTTGCTTTGAAAGTGCCTGGAACTATCTATCCAAGTCAACCTGCAAACTTTAAAAACAAAAATGGCTGATGATGGAGAAGGAGTTACAGTGCAGGGATGATGGTCTGGATCAGTTAGATATCAAGTAGGTAAATTGTTTTGATGGTTAAAACTTGAAACGCACGAGCCAAATGATGGATTGCTATGCTTATGCAAAAACTGCAAGTTTTAACAGTTTTTTGGTGAAAGGGAGTTTGGGAGTGTTTCAGGCCTCTAGAAATCGTGTTTCTAATTGTAATGTCTTTTTATATTAGTATGGAAAGGGTTTCAAGTCAGCTCTCCAACAGATTTGTGAGTTCTAGCCTTTTGGCACACTTTCTTGCTTTTGAAGCAAAGTGAAGAGACAAGTCTTCACATGCTTGTACTGGCTTGCTTAGGGTTGGTATATGCTTTGCACAATTTGCTTTAGGCCTGTAAGACTTGTATGTGCAAAGGAGACAGATTCAATGCTCAGGAATTGGAAAATTGCAAAAGTGAACCTTTTCCAAAATTGCAATGGCCACTTTATGCCATTTATGGAATTACAACTTGGACAATGGATCTAGGGCTTGGATTAAAGCTTTTTCAACTGAGTAAGCATTAAATTAAGGATTAAGAAACAAGTTTGGGACTTTTAAAGCATGGATTAGGCAGCATAGGTACTGATTGGAAATTTGTTCTTCATGAAATGGCTTGAATCAAAAGTGAGAAATTACCAACTTCATCTCTTCGATTCTCCCTACTCAAAAATGATCTTGAGGAGTTCTTGGATATTTTGTAAATCTTGCAATGTGTTCTATAACTCATCTTTGAAATGCATTTCAAGACTCCTCTTCGAACTAGGTGAAAAGTTTCCATGAAGTTGGGTCCAAAACCTGCCTAAATTAGGGCAAAATTTCACTAAGTTATCTAGTTCATGAGCATGTATTCATAAAATTATATCTTGATATCCAAACATCTTTAGGGAAAAATGTGTGAAGAAAAGTTGTATATTTCTTGGAGATCTATAACTTTCATGTTGGGAACTTTCTTTGAATCATCTTGTATCATGGTGAAAAAATGGCCTAAAGTTGAGAAAAAATAAGAAATTTTCTATACTTAGAAAAATTTCTAAGTTAGGAAAATTTCCAATTTTAAACCCTAATCTTCAATCCTTGATTTTTTGATGAACAAGTTTCACATTTTGACATGTTTTGATGAATTATGACCCTTGGCACTTGATTTTGACCAAAAAGTCAAAGTTTGACTTTTCAGTGTACAGTTGACTTTTGATCAATTGACTGCAAATTTCATTTGTCTATCAATGAAATTGAAGTGTTTTGAACCATGTAATTAAGTCAAGATGATGCAATTGAATCCTTGGGATCATGCTTTAACTAAATTGGTCATATTCTAGGTCAAAAATCAGAAATTACCCTTCCTTAGTCAAAAACCCTAATTTTGACCATTTTGCCCTTTTGATGATTTGATCAAATTTCTTGAGGAATTGTAATCCAAACTTGATAAAATGATACATACAAGTTTAAAATGTTGATGTGGATAAAAAATTATGAAGTTTGACTGTAAATTGGCCATTGTTGACTTTTTCCCCAATACAGCTAATTTTTAGGTCAATTGTCCAATTGACTGATCAAAAATATGGTTCAAGGCTTGAACCTTGTCATGAGTAATCTTAGGGGTCCATAATTATGTTTGAAAGTCATATGAATCATTGATAGTCCAAGCATCCTTGTGCAAACTCAAACCCTAATTTTGGGTCAACAGTGTAAGATGAGATGTCTTGAGCTGATCAAACCCTAATCCAGTCTTGAATCAAAGAGGTCTTGTGAGAATAATCTTGATAAATGAGAGGGAAAATTTTGGGGTACAACACAACTCCTTGCTTCTTCATAATTCTGTCAAGATGTATATGATTCATAGTTTGAATGATATCTTGTAGAATTATTCATCTTCATCTTCTTTCTTCATTAAGCAAGATATGAGCAATAACTCCTTGCTTTTCATAATTCTTCCAAGATGTATATGATTGGTGATTTGAATAACATCTTGTAGAATTCTTGTTATTTTTATAATGGATGTTATCTTTTTGGTTGTTTTCTAATAATGGCAGCTTTCCTTTTTAACATTGAATATCAACAACTTGCGACTTGCAACTTGCAGCTTTTTTTCACAACCTGCAGCAAGCTCATCAAAATGCTTAAATATACAATTCTTTTTTCTTATATAAACGAGCAAAGTAGGGTCGTTGTCTATTTTAAAAAGAGTCGTTACGAATAGTACTTCTACGTCATTATCTCTTCCACACTTCAAGTTAGAGGAGAGGTAGTGGCATAAAGCATTTTCGTATTGTGTACTATTGCACCATGTTATCGTTATATTCTTTCCTTCTGCACTTCCGAGGCTTCTGGGAGCATGAGGTTAGAAGAGGGAACATAGCATAAGGTCTTAATAACTTCAAGTATTCAGAGTCTTCAATACTGGGTCTTCAGAGTCTTCGTCACTTGGTCGTGAAACCCCATTGTAGCGAACCTTTGGATCAGAAGAGCTTCAAGTCTTCAGAGTCTTCAGAGTTGTGTTTTTAGAGTCTTCAGAACTTGTTCTTGAGAACCGGTTGTAGATAACCTTGAACCTTTAGAACTTCAAGTATTCAGAATCTTTAGACCTTCTGTCTTTAGAATCTTTAGCACTTGGTTCTTTAAGAATCCTTGTCTTCAGAACCTTGTTATTAGAAACACAAAGTCTTCAGCATCTGGACTTCAATTAGAAACATTGTCTTTAGATCTTTTAACTTTGTCTTCTTTGAAACAAGTTATCTTTTACAAACTATGTTTTTAGCATCTGGACTTCAGTAGAAACTTTGTCTTCAGATCTTCTAACTTTGTTCCTTTGGAACATACTGTCTTTTAGAAACGTGAGTCTTCAGCATCTGGACTTAAGTGACAACTTATATCTTCAAATCTTCTGACTGTTTCCTTAGAACATGTTGTCTTTAGAAGCTTGAGCCCTCAGCATCTAGACGTAAGTAACAACTTTTGTCTTCAGATCTTCTGACTGTTTTCTTTAGACAAATATCATGGCTTACGCTTCAGAGCCTTCTGGAGTGCCTTGCTACTGTTCAACAAAATGTTTATAGCATAGAAGCGGAATCAATTCTCTTCTAATTTCTTGGCCTCTCCATCCATTAGAAGCATAACATGTTTGTTAAGTACTCAACAATAACAAACATTAGAGTATCAAAATTTTCATACAAACATACTCATTTGTCATCATCAAAACTCAGAGATGATATTGCAGAACCACATCTTATTCTTACAATCTCCCCCTTTTTGTTGATGATAAAACTATGTATTTTGATGACACAATTTTGTTCTTATAATCAGAATAAGTGAAAATAGAAAGGTAATGAATACTTATCCTTTTTATGATGCCCCCCTGAGTCAATTATTTGAAGAAGATCGAATATCCTGACTCCGAACCATTTGAGTAAAACTCCCTCTGGTTTTAATAGATCAGATATTGAGATCTTGAGAGTCTTGACTTCTGGAATTTCAGACAATCTTCAACTTCGGATTTCCTCTGTTCTTCTGGAAGACACATGCTTCTGCTTTTGATTCTTATGTTTGGTTAATCACTTTCTCAGACATTATACATCTTCTGAACATTATGATATCAAAATCAAGATAACTTTAACTTTCAGAAAGTTCTCAACTTCTGAACAGTATTGGGTGTATCTGATTCTTGAACATATGTTCATAGAGTATACATATTTGAATATATGAACAATCAATCTTTAGAAGATTAAACATTTTGACATGTCTTGGAATGCCTAGTGAACTTGTTAAGAGCTCCTCGGTTAATTATCAAACAGACAAACACATGTTAGTGGTAAATGCATATTTTTATATCATTTTATTATTATGATGAGTTTTTGCATTTCTTTAGGTTCATCAAAATTAATATACTTCTCCCCATTTTTGACATCAACAAAAAGAAAATTATGTAGTAAAACAGAAAAGATTAAAAATATTAAGATAATATGTCAATTAATCATCAGGAGAATTTATCCAAAAATATCAGATGCAAACAAAGAAACTAAACGAGAATCCTAGAGCCTAGATTCCAGAAGTTGCAAGAGCAGATGATGAAGGTTCATAAATTTTTGCCAAAATCATCTTGAGCATAGTTTGAATAGAATCATTGACCTTGTCTTGAGCTTTGAAATTTTCTCTGAACATTTTATATTCTTCCTTTATTTCATCAATGGTTGTTTTCAGATTGCAGTCAGACTCAGAGTTGGATAACATCAGAGTTTGTTGCTTACCTTTTTCTTCAGCAGCCTTTACAGCTTCTGCAGCCACTCTGGCTTCCTCTACAACTTTAGCTTCTTCTTATAATTTTAGTCTTGGTGCTTCAACTTCATCAAGACGGGCTTTTTCTTCAGCTTCTCTTTGCTTAGCAACAACTAGTTCAACATATCTAACTTTTTCTCTTTCTTCCTTTCTCTCAGTTACCCTTTGAACATCCCTAATTTGGATGCTTCAGCGAAAGAATTCATTCGTTCAAGATTAGAATACATCCACTTCTAAAACTTCTTCCAATAACCATCCATGTCTTGAGGCTCAGTGCTTGTGCTTGCCTCTGTCCTTGGCTTCACAATTCTTTTCATAGCCTTAGTTTTAAAATAGTTAATGCATTCAACCAATTCTTTAGGAGAAAGTTTTTCATAAACAACCAAGGCTAGGTTAGATTCAGGATGGCTTGGTTCATAATTTTGTTCATGAGAATTTTGTGGTAAAGGTCCGGTAATATTGAAAAGTTCTAAATAAGTGAAAGGTTCATTTAAAGAAATTTCAATAGCTTCCTGATTCTCAGAGATTGTTCTTTCAGATATTTAGAGAACAAAGGGAGAATTTGATCATGATGAATGATGGGTGAGTCATGAAGAGTGGTTTCTTTGTTGAAGAAGGCAAAATGATGACTGGTATTAAAAGTTGAAAAGTGAGAGTCTTGTGGAAGTAATTGAGGTGAGGTTAATGGAGAAGTGGAAGTATGTATTGGTTATGATGGAATGAAGGTAGTGAAAGATGGAATAGGATTTGAAGCAATAAATTATGTGGTGGTGGATTTAGAAATGATTATTGTTGATGATGGAAAAGACACATTTGAAGTTACAGGGATTTCAGTTGTAGTGGTATTGGAAACAACTGGAACAGAACTGGAGGTGGTAATGGTGGATGATGGAGCAAAAAAATTATGTTTGTGTGATGGTGGTTGGATTGGATGAGACTGCATCAATAATCTTAGAAACAAATAATGAAATAGGTACATAAGTATCAACAACAGACTTACTAATTGTTATAGAAGTTTTATTTCCCAAAATGGCATCTTTCAGAAAGCCAGACTTCTTTTTATTTTTATTTTTCTTCTCTAGATCAGAAGCATATGAGTTTCTCTTCCTTTTACCAACAGAACAATTAACACCCTCAGCAGGAAAATCTGAGTAATTAAAGTTTGACATATCATGTCCTTGTTGTTGAATCATTAGAACGTATGCAGCCACGTTGGATACCGAATCTTGTTTGGAGAACATAGGATAGTCTCTCACGGGAATTTTTATATGATGGTAATTCTCAAATGGTTCAATCAGAGGCTTGGCCTTGAGTTCTTCAATCAACCTCATGTTCCTCAAGGTTTTCCCATTAAAGGAATCTCTAATGCTTGGAGTAAAATCCTCTTTATAGTTGGCTTCCTAAATCAAAAACTTTACCAAGCCATTTTCAACAAAAATACCACTTAGAAGTCGTCCATAGGGAATATTGGGAGATAACTTTTTGTTGGGAAGTGTTGTGGTTCTGGTCTTTCTAATAGAATCCCTCAAATAATTAAACAAAATGAAAGGAAGATTAGTCCTTAGGTTAGACAGTAGAAAGTACAACATGAACTTCTGATTGATTTTGAAACAATCAGAGGAACTTGAAGGAGGTCTAGGGTTTATGCGGCCCAGAATAATCTTATGCCATACTCTTATCATGAAGATCCTTGCTTTTGTACTTGGATTTCTCAACAGAGAAGTTCTTAAACAGTAGTTGATCTAGAGATTTATTTTCCGCCTTTGATTTATTGTCCAATCCATACACACGTTTTCCTTTCAAGAACGTTAATCCTAACAGTTTCGCAATGGGCTCTTCAGTGATGATGATTCTTTGTCCAATAACATATGAAACAATATGAAAGTCGTCACAATCAGCATTCTTCCAGAAATCTATCACTAGCGCCTCATAGACAGGACCATGAAGCCTTTGGAAATAGTTTTCCCAACCTTGAGCCTTTATCTCTTCTTTTAAGTCACACCCATTTGCAGCAAGGTTTTCAAAATCAACCATTAATTCCTTCAGAACAATCAACTCCATTGGTTACAAGTTGAAATGAACTTGAGAACTTTTTTGTGTAATGTGATTTGCATCAGTAGGATTTGCAGAGAATGAAGGAACCTCAGTTGATGAAGATGAAGCGATGGTTGATGAAGACGGAACTGTTGAAGATGGCGGAACCATTGTTGAATATGAAGATGCAATGGTTGAAGATGTTGCCACGGATAAATTTAGGGCTTGTTCCAGTTCACTAGAAAACTTAACAGCTTCTTCTTGAGCAGGAGTCATCATTGTTGAAAGTGGATGGAGATGTAGAAGATGGTTGTAGATGAACTTTTGAAGAGGATGAAGAAACCTTAGAAAGAGACGAGGAACAATTTAGAGAAAAATGGTTTTAGGGTTTCTAACAAGTGTGGGGAGTGACGTGTGGTTATGGATGTTTTTAAAAAGGAATAGAAAAATTAATGGGGTTGTAATTAATAAAAGTAATCATGACAGACCAAGTCATGAAATTGCATGTTGTTCATGATCTAGCTTAGGCAACATGTGATGATTAAGAATAACCGAGGATTACACGTGTTAATCACTTTGTCTAGCTAAGTGACAGGATCAATACACTCAGTGTCTGAATAACCAAGGGGTTCCATCTGATTAGAGATATTTCTGATCGAAACATCCTCTGATAACCGAGCCTATAATTAGCATAAGTAAAGAGAAGAAGAGAAACGATATTGTCCTATTTTTTAAAGATCTTCCATCTATCTTTAATTTTAGCTTTCTTTTAGATACAACTTTTGATCAATTTCGTTCTTCTTATGCTTTCTTCAGAATAATCTTTCAGAGGTTCTGAGTTGTCCTCATATTGATTCCTCTTATTTCTTTGAGTATTCTTAGTTTTATTATTTGAGAAGAATAAACTTCTTGTGAACTCTAATTTCTAATTTGAGAACTGGAATCAGTCTTCTCTTCAGATGGTATCTTCATTCTTTTGTTTAGAATCACCCGTCTGACTTTTGAGAGAGTCCTCAGAGCAAAGATATTATGATCTTTTATTATCAGAAATCCATTTGTTTGTCAAACTTCCTGTGAACAGAAGCTTATTTTCAGAAGGTAAATATTTCATGTACTTTTGAGAAGCTATGTGATAGAGAGAGTTAACTATCATTGCTAACGTCTTCTGAAATTTTTGTTTCTTTGAACAAATTGCAAAGTTTGTTCTAATCAAAACTTTGAAGTTTCTGATAAACATCTTGTTCTTGCAATATTGAGATAACTTAATTAGAGTTAGTCTTTAATCATACTTCTAATGTGTCAATGAGCATTCTTTCCTCAGCAATGTCTGGTCTTCTGCAAAGACTCTTTCGACAGAACCAATGATTAGATCTTCTGCAAAAGATCTTTTGTATGCTTGAATTAGACGATTTTATCATGAGGTTCTTTTGTATCATAAGGAAATAGTATTTCTTCTTTTGAAAAGATTCCTAATGATACTTTATGAGAACTTCAAGGGTGGAATAATCCATTTCTTGAAAACATCTCATACTTCTCAAGGAACTTAATCAAAAGCATTTAACATATATAACTTCTTATCTGATGAATCTTTACCTGTTGGCTTGTTCTTCAACTTTTCTTATTTTAGACAGTAGTTAAAAATTGAATAACTATCACCTTAGAGTATTTATTCACAAAGCATTTGGATCTTTATATGACATTTTTAGGTGTTTGATATCCATCAATAATAGAACTTGGCTTTGATACCAATTGAAGGTGTGAAGCAAACGCAAGAAAGGGGGGTTTGAATTTGGTTTTCCTTTCTTTGAAATTTTTTGCTTCTAAGCATTATTCATTGAACAATGCTTCTGATTGTTACTTCTAAGTAATGCTTCTAATTAAGTTCATAAAATATAAACTATAAAGCATAAGCAAAAGTAAAGTGAAGGAAATTTGTGATCCAAAACGTAGCGGAAAATTAAAATTTTCCTTTAGTGATCCTTACGAATGGGCATGGTCAACGAATGGGCATGGTCAGTGATAGAAATCATTACCTCTCGTGATGATTCAAACCTTTGATGTTGTGATCATGAACATTGATGAATAGCAACGTCTCTACTCAGTCCACACGAATATATCACTTTCGGACACAGTGCTAGCTGCTTACGAACGGAAACTTTGAGTGAGAGAATGAGACAAAATATACGACTAGAAATCAAGACCGAATTTTCATTAAGTCAAATGCTTTAGCACAAGGGTTCTATTTTTAGAAACACTTATGTGGGATGCAAGCTAAAATCCCAATTAAGGCTGCAAGCTAAAAGCCCAATTAAGCATACGAGTAACATACCTTATGATATACTGCATATCACTTAAGCGTGTGGTACCTTACCATATTCCATATTTCACTTAAGTGCATCGTACCTTATGGTGTTCCTTATTTACTCTATCTCTCATCAACATGTCCTTATATGTGTGACCCTGTAGGTTTTCGTGATGTTGGTAATTATATTAAATTACACATTTAACATAATAAACAGTGAGGGTATCTAGCAACACATCACTGCTACCCAAGTCACGAAAATTTCATCTGATCTGACAAAACATTTTTGTGATAATATTTGTGTGTACAATTACCCTTTTTCCCTTATGTCTATATTAAACACAAGGCATAAACCGTGTCACCCTTATCCATTTTAACATTGGGCCCTTAGACATTTATCCTGTTATGCAGGATGGACAAATTCCATCTAGGTCACTCATGTTCCTCAGCATGCTTTATGAAGTACCCATCAACTGTCTTTATGGTCATCCAGTTATGGATAACGTTTGATCAACAATAAAGTACTTAACTCCACATCTAAGATCCATAGTGGTTTCAGGTCGAAGGGTGGTTGTTGTACCCCAAAATTTGCCCTCTCTTTCTTCAGGAAACCATCTTGGATTTTCAAGGTCCCTCTGAAACAAATCCAAGTCCTGGGTTATCTTTTTGCCCAAGCAAGCCACTTACAAGAGCAAGATGATCTCACGAACTCCAAAAACAACGCTTTTATCTTGAGAAAAATCAAATTCTAAGTACTTAGAACGTTTCTCTAAAAAATGAGTGTTTAAGAAAAAATCAGCGCTTCAGAACTTCTGGACCCATTCCAGATAAAAACGGTCAGAAGTTGCAAGCTTGGCTCAGCGTGGTCAGAAGTTGGCTTTTCAGCAGCTACATCAGTTCAATCAGAAGTTGTAAACGTGGTTCAGTATGTAAGCCTCAGACAGAACATGCCCCTTCAGCAGTTACACAAGCTCAGTCAGAATTTGCTAAAGGAATGCAAGAGAAGCAGGGAAGTCTGAAGGCTCTTTCAGAACATGCTGAAATCAGAAGATGAAAGATCAGAAGAGTGGGTGTTACACTGATACAGAACCTCTAATCCCAGGAGACCCAAAGGTAAATCCAAGGAACGTATCAGAAAATCAGGAGAATCTCCAGAGCTTACTAAGACAACAGGAAGCCAAGGCCAGAGCATGGTTTACGCTGTTCTTTTTAAAACAGAACTGCTGATTCAACGTTGGTTTCCATTACCAGAATATTGATGTTGATAGGTCTTATCACCATTTAATTCCCATTAATGCTTCCAACCACTCCTGAACATTCACGTGTGGCTGGGAAAGCGCTTTTGTGCAGATTCTGGCATGGGTCTACGCGCCACCGCCCACTTCAGAGGTCACTTCTCCCCAATCTACGCTTGCTGTTGCAGCCTAGGCTGAAGGCTATCTGTTATCACAACTTCCCAGGAATTTCTGTCAAAGAGTAATTCAAACTCTGTTGGCGCCTTAATGTTCAAAACACCCACAAGAACTTTGCCTATAAATAGAGAGTCATTGTCCACTGCAAAAGGCGTTCAAAAAAGAAACAGAAAAATTGCTAAGATAGAAACAGCAACCCTTAGAAACATAGCATTCTGAAACTCTGCCAAAATCTCCAGTTTGTTTCATAACTTTGAAGTTCTTACCTTCAAACTTCATCAAAATACCCAGTTTTCTTTGTGAACCAAAAAACACCATTTCCAAACTTCTGACCCTACGTACGTATACACCTTTACCTACCCTTTTCAAAGAAAATCTGTCCAGAAAACCACCAGAGCCAAAAGCTAGCTTTCACCCACAAACTTTTCCAACAGCCAGGTAAGCACCTGCTGACCTTCATCACACTGCTAAGCATCATCATCTGTGCATACTCAAATAAACATAATGTAAATATCATGTTGTTGCTGTTTATGTTCTGAGGATTTTCATACCTCAGAACATTCTGAGCCAATATAGGACTTGCCTGTGACCTTGTTGGTTCTGACCTCTGAAACATTTTTACATTTGCTGGATCTGTTCCAAATATGTTTCCTGTTTTGTGGAATAACAACAGAATTGCAGATGTTCTGATTAGTACAGGAAAAAGCCAAGTGCTGACTTTGACGTTAGCACATCTGAAGCCTGTTTTGCTGTCAATGATATCAGAACCTCTGAGAGTTATTGCCTTTTCAGCAGAATCAGAACTTCTGGTTTCTCCACTAACAAACTTCTATCTTGCAGCGCAGGGGAATCAGAACTTCTGATTTCCCCACTAACAGGGTTCTGTTTTGCAGGTGCCAGAGTCAGAAGTTCTGACTCATACAGTTTAACCAAGAGGTTGATCATCTGGCAGCGGATCTGAGTCAGAACTTCTGATGACCTCTCAGCAGCGCGCGGGCTCCCTCTCTCTCTCTCTCTATATCTTGTTTTTCGCTATTTTCTTTTTTGTCTATTTTTCTCGTTGAACCCCCCATGTACAAATGTGTATCCCCCTCCCCTAATTGTTGTAATAGCGTAGGATTTTATATTTCCTCTTCTTATTGCTAGTAATTAGGACATGTATGGCAAGATAAAATCAATGAAATAGAAAAACCTAATTCAAAGAAAAAACTCTTGTATGCAATAAAACACACTTGCACACTAACACCCCTAGGGTTACATCCACTTGTTGCCTTTCAAAATTAGGCCATATTGCATGTTAGGTCTCTTTGGGCAAAGCAATACAAATCAATTGATCATAGTCCCTCGATGACGCTTTCGAAAAGTTGCCTAAAAAATGATCAAGTCCCTTTCAAGGAAAAGTTGTCCAAAGATACTTAGCACTATTGCAATTATGGTCTAAACGATGACCCGCGCCCGTCCCTTTCACATCCTAACACAAGATTGTCCACCAAATTCAATGGTGGAACAAAATTGTTAAAAGAGTTAAAACATAACAAAAATCTTTGAGAACTTTAGGGTAGATCGCTCTTAAGTACTTGTCAACTTGCAAAACAAAAACAGTTGCCTATTTTTTCAAACCACACTTCACAAACACTTTCAAAACAAACTTTCAAAAACCTTAAAACATCTTTTCAAAAAGACAAACACCTTTTGTAAAACATTCGAGTAAAGAATTGTTACAAGGGTAGCCTAGACAAGGCATCTTTTTAAACATTTTCAAAGCCACGCACAAAGCACCATTTCAAACAATTGAAAACCAAGGAAAGTTGATCTAAGCAAGTACCTAAGAGCCCATGGATAACCATGGATAGAAAGGGTGCTAATACCTTCCCTTTCTATAATCTACTCCCCGAACCCAAGAAAAATCTCAAAGGTTTTTGCTGTGCTTTTTAAACCTTTCCTTAGGATAAAATAAAAAGTCGGTGGCGACTCTTGCTCAACCGAAACATTTGCGAAAACAAACGCAAAACCATAGTCAGTTCTCCCACCGTATCACAGAACTGGCGACTCTGCTGGGGAAAATTTTAAAAGTGGAGTAACCTTAGGGCTTAGATCACCCTCTTGCATGACTAATTGTTTGATTTAATTGCTTTATATCTTGGCTCTTTTGTTTGGGTTTGCAATCCTACACCCGGATTTTGGGAAACATTCATAGATAGCAATACGTTGTGGAAACTGTGCGGGGTATACCGACACGGTCAAAGCAATAGCTATATTAATGCGACATATTTGTGAGTACCGGTAACCCTTGAGTTCAATCAAGGAGAGTACGGGGCCGCTGAGTGATGTCACTAAGCACTAATGACCTATAACCTTACTTGACCATCTTGGCCTTTTATTAGGGGTAGTGAGATGACCGGCTTTGGTGCAGTCCGAAGTTGGTAGATACTTGATACTACACTCATTGAGGGTTGTTTTCTTGGAATATTTTGGTCGCTAGTTAAGTGGCTAAACCAAAACAATGAACAATGAAAACTATCCCGTGATATTGAGCTCCTTAGAACCCAGTTACTATTTATAGGACAGGTTTTTAAGCCAACTACACTCAAGAGGGTACTTACCTATGAAACCCCATGCAAGCCTGAAACTAGGGTTGGTGTGAATTGCTTGTACATATGTTTTGTGCATACATCATAAACATCATAAAACATCATATGCATTCACTAACCATTTCAAGGATTTGGATCTTCATCTTTGTTCTTATTTTGTAGGTCATGGAAATTCCTCGCAGAAAAACCATCCAAGTCAACCTTGTGAGAATCTCTCCTCAACTCAAGGAGCTCACCTCAAGAATTCCGGAAAGTTTATCCTTCAGTGAAA
This sequence comes from Vicia faba, assembly GCA_948472305.1. Taxonomy (NCBI): domain Eukaryota; kingdom Viridiplantae; phylum Streptophyta; class Magnoliopsida; order Fabales; family Fabaceae; genus Vicia; species Vicia faba. The sequence goes on from OX451738.1 coordinate 1,589,573,705, forward strand.
GACATGGTAGACTGCTCAGCTTAGTCAACACCAACATTGAAGAAGACATGATGAAAGTGCTATTCCAGTTCTTTGACCCTCTTCACCACTGTTTCACTTTCCCTGATTACCAGTTGGTGCCCACTTTGGAGGAGTTTTCTCAACTCCTAAGAATCCCTATCCTTAATCAACTACCCTTCAACGGTACGGAAAAGGAACCAAAGCCGGAAGATGTTGCTCGAGCATTACATCTACAACCATCCGACATCAAGGGGCATTGGGAAACCAGAAGCGGCGTCAAAGGATTCTTAGCAAAATTCTTGTTTGAGAAGGCACAAGAATGTTGGAATTCATTGGACCTACAAGCCTTTGAAGAAATTGTGGCACTCCTTATCTATGGGTTGGTCTTGTTCCCAAATTCTGACCAATTGGTAGATGTCAACGCCGTCAAAATCTTCTTATCCAGAAATCCAATACCAACATTGCTTGGGGACATTCTTCACTCATTTTACACACGAACAATGAGAAAGAGGGGTGTTCTCATGTGCTGTACTCCTCTCCTTGCAAGGTGGTTTATTTCGCACCTTCCACAATCTGTCTTGAAGAATGACCAAGGCTCAAGGTGGTCCCAACGGTTGATGACTCTTACTCACTCTGATGTACATTGGTGTTCTCGGTCCAGAGAAAATGTCATCATCGTCGATCGTTGTGGAGAGTTTCCCAATGTTCCTTTACTTGGAATCAGAGGAGGTATCACCTACAACCCTTGCCTAGCTTTGAGGCAATTTGGATATGCACAGAGGGATGGCCCTCATGACATGTTGATTCCTGACCTAGTTTTTGACTTCGACAACGATGCGCAAGGACTTCACCGAAGATTCATCAGAGCTTGGGGAAGACCCAACAAGGTTGATAGCAAGACTCTGGGACACAAGAACTCCATCCCTCTTGAGCCTTATCTCAAGTGGGTACGAGCCCGAGCCCAAAGTCTCATGATGCCTTATCCTCATGTTCTCCCTGTGATTAAAGAGCCCGTCAAGGAAGGAGAGGTTCCCTACACCATCCTACATCCTGACATGCCTACATCGTGGGAGGAAATGCAGAAAAGTTGGATTCAGCTCAAGGAGGAACGGAATACTTTTGAAGCTAGCTTCTACGCCAGTGAGAAGAAGGTTCTAGAGCTTACCTGCCGACTCCATGAGCAAGAGGCCCTCAACACCTACATTGCACCGAAGAGGATGCGCAACGTCTTTTTGCCTTGAGAAGTTGTTTTTGTAATATTTGGCCCTTGGGGCATTTATGTACTAACAAATTTCTTCTTGTTAATATGACGTGTGTTCCTTTTTGTCTACAACAATTTTGAATGTTCTAAATCCTTGAATGCATTGCATACATAAGCATATCATTCATCATGTGCATAAGCAGGTCTCACTCCAGGTTTCCTTATTTGTCTGCTGTTTATTTCAGTAGAATGGATCTCGAGCAAACAGTCAAAGACCTGCAAGCTCAAAATGCACAGTTCCAGCAACTCCTGACAACCTTGGCTAAAGGTCAAGAGGACCTCAAGACCTTGCTGGGGAATAAAGACCCAGTGAAGAAGAAGAAAAAGAGACTCGGGGTGGCTACTTTAGGGAGAAGATTTGACGGAGAAGCTCGGAGAGTGCTTGAATTTCCTCCTACTTCTGATGAAGGAACCAACAAAGGAGGTGGGGCTGCGGTACCTTCCGAGTCCGATGTGGAAGAAGAAGAGGTAGAAGAGGATGAAGATTATTCTGATCAACAATACCCTCCAGCTGATGATAAATACAAAGGGCTAGAAGACAGGTTGGCCGCCATGGAATTACAAAGAGTACCGGGTTTGGACTTTGAAGACTTGGGTTTGGTTGCCGGGATTGTGATCCCCCCAAAGTTCAAAGTGCTAGTGTTTGTGAGGTATGATGGGTTGTCCTGTCCAAAAATGCATCTCAGGTCCTACGTGAGAAAGATTCAACCCTATACGGCAGATAAAAACCTGTGGATTCATTTCTTTCAAGACAGCCTTTCTGGAGCTCAGTTGGAGTGGTTTTATCAGCTAGAGGGAACCAGCGTCCGAAATTGGGAAGACTTGGCCAGCGCCTTCTACAAACAATACCAGTACAATTCTGACCTTGCTCCTACTCGTACCCAACTTTAGGGTATGTCATTAGGAACAAGCGAAGGATTCAAAGAATACGCACAAAAATGGAGGGATTTGGCTGGCAGGGTGCAGCCTCCTTTAACCGATTGTGAGCTTGTTGATATGTTTCTAGGGACCCTATCTGGGCCATTTCTCAATCATCTGATTGGTAACTCTTCCGCGGGGTTTACCGATTTGATCCTAACAGGCGAAAGAATAGAAGCTGGCATCAAGTCAGGAAAGATTCAGAAGAGTGTTGCTGCAAGTGTTGAGAAGAAGCCTTTTAAGAAGGAAACAACTGTGGTATATTCTCAGAGAAGAGCAGGAAAGACGGAGCGTCGGCCAACTGTGGGGGCCGTAATGATTCAAAATCCTTCAAGTGAGCAGCCTCGCTATAACCAGTCCAGACCAAATCAACAACGAGTGGAACGGCCACAACGACAGTTCACCCGTATTAATATGACTCCAGCACAAGTGCTTCCCCATCTGTTGAAGTTGAATCTTGCCACTATCAAGGAGGCACCAAAGAATGTGAATACATCCTCTCTGCATTATCATCCTCATGCTAAATGCGCCTACCATTCTGACAGTGTCGGGCACGACACCAATGATTGTTGGGCACTCAATCATAAAATCCAAGACCTGATAGAGGCGAAGGAGGTGGAGTTTGACTCTCCGGAGAAGCCTAATGTGATATCTGCACCCATGCCGAAGCACGGCCGAAATGTCAATGCCATTGAAGAAGATTTGTATGTTGCTGATGTCAATGATCTGACAACTCCATTGTTAACCATCAAGTTGAATTTGTTAAAGGCCGGGATCTTCCCGGGATGTAAAGAAGACTGCTATTGTTGTTACTCTCTGCCGTTTGATTGTCCGTTACTGAAGAAAGGCATCCAAGGCCTTATGGATAATCGACAAATTTTGTTTGAAAGAGTTTCTGCTGTTCCAACCCATACTGAAGATGTCTCAATCATAACCATTCATGCCAATCTTTCTGAGGCAGTCAAAAAGCCTGTTAAGATTACACCAGCTACGAAATCTGTTCCTTTGAAGATAACAATGCCAGGGCCTGTCCCCTATGTTTCTGAGAAGTCAATACCATGGAACTATGGCGGTGACGTCTACTACCATGGTATTAAACAAATCGAGATAATTGAAGAAAGTTCGGATGATGAAGAAGCCAGCATTGGTAACATTGCAGGCACGAGCAAAATCACCCGGAGCGGGAGAATATTTTCTCCAGAGATTGCCCCTCCAAGAGCAATCTTTGGACCCTCATCTGCCGACAAGGCCATCCCTGCACCAATAAAACTCTCTGCAAGAACCCTGCTGATCGAGGATGTTGTTGTTCCTAGTATTGTCCCTCCTACCGCTGCTGACAAAGGTAAGGGAATCCAAGATGAGCTCGTCAGGACGAGGGCTCAACCCTTGGTCATCCCGGAGACCTCCAAGAAGGAAATGGATGAGATTTTGAGGATAATCAAAAGTAGTGATTACGATGTGGTAGAACAAATGGGGCAAACCCCCTCAAAGATCTCCATGCTGGCACTGCTACTTTGCTCGAAAGCACACGCTAAAGCTCTGATAAAATTCCTGAAGGCAGCCCATGTGCCCCAGGAAACCTCTGCAGATCAATTTCAAAATTGCGTGGCTAGCCTGACTGCGGACAATGGATTAGGTTTCTCTGATGCCGACCTAACTCCTAAAGGTAGAAACCACAATGATGCTTTGCACCTCTCAATCGAGTGCCGAGGAACTACTCTCGCACATGTCTTGGTCGACACTGGTTCGTCGCTGAATGTACTGCCTAAGAAGGCCTTGGACCGACTAGATTGTGAAGGGTTGGAGTTGAAGCCGAGTGATATTGTTGTCAGAGCTTTCGATGGTTCGAAGAGAATGGTCCATGGGGAGGTTGAAATTCCCATCAAGATAGGCACTGAGGTGTTCAAATCTACTTTCTATGTGATGGACATTCGTCCGTCATACTCTTGCTTGTTGGGTAGGCCTTGGATACACCATGCTGGGGCAGTCACCTCCTCCTTGCATCAGATGTTGAAGTATCCTGTCAAGGGAAAGATCATTACTGTCCATGGTGAAGAGGAGTACATGATTAGCCACTTGAACTCTTTCTGGTATGTGGAGGTAGAGGGGGAATTCATTGAGACGCCTTTCCAGCATTTCGAAGAAGTCCTTCCTGAAATAACAGTAGCAAAGTTGGAAGTTGAAGTACCAAGGCAGATGGCAAGGATGGCATCTCTAGAGGATGCCAGGGCCGCAATAAAGGAAGCGAAGAATTCAGCATGGGGGCAGTTACCTGATATTCCGCATAAGACAGACAAATTTGGATTAGGGTTCACTACCGCAGGCCAGAAAGCTATGCGCCGTTCGAAGATTGAAAGAGCGCCAGTCAAAATTTCTCCCTACGGAATCAACGCTTTGGAGGATGAAGACAAAGAGAGCAACATCGAAGAGTGGATTTACCCAACTGTCAATGGAGGATTGTGCAACTGGGAGGCAAAAGACTTTGTCCCCATCACTTTTATTCATCAGTAATTTATCTGTCAAACATTTCATATTTGGTCTGTAATATTTATCTTCCAACAATCCGTACACTATCTTTTTACCTCATGCCTTGCCCGGGGCATGTAGGTCCATTTGTAAGGGTTTTGATTATTTTTCATATCCATATGCCATGTTTAATGATTCATTGGACGTTTTTCATTTGATAAACTGCTTGTGTTCATTTTCTTTCCTTTTGCATTTTTGTTTAAGGATGGCTATCCCTTACACACACCCACACTCACAAATGCAGGTACCCATCCACTCCGGATTCCATGGGTGACAATTATGCTATATCCTTCAATGACTCTGAAGATCTGGTCAATCAAGCTGAGTATGAAGATGACGAAGGTTGTGAAGTACCAGGGGAACTAGCCAGACTTCTACAGCAAGAGGAAAGGGCCATCTTACCGCACGAAGAGTCATTGGAAACTATCAATTTGGGAACCGAGAAAGACCGGAAGGAGGTACAAGTGGGTGCCAATCTGGAACCAAATGTCAAGGAACGCTTGATACAGTTGTTGAATGAGTATGTTGAAATCTTCGCTTGGTCTTATGAAGACATGTCGGGTTTAGACACAGACATCGTGGTTCACCGTCTCCCCACAAGAGAGGATTGTCCACCGATCAAGCAAAAAGTCCGCCGAGTGAGGCCTGACATGTCTGAAAAGATCAAAGCAGAAGTAATGAAGCAATTCGACGCTGGCTTTCTGGCTGTTACGTCCTATCCTCAATGGGTCGCTAACATCGTGCCAGTACCTAAGAAAGATGGCAAAGTCAGGATGTGTGTGGACTACCGGGATTTGAATAGGGCCAGCCCCAAAGATGATTTTCCACTCCCACACATTGACATTTTGATCGACAATACAGCTCAGCATAAAGTGTTTTCCTTCATGGATGGATTCTCGGGCTACAATCAAATCAAAATGGCCCCCGAGGATATGGAGAAAACAACTTTTGTCACACAATGGGGCACTTTCTGTTACAAGGTGATGCCGTTCGGGCTGAAGAACGCAGGGGCAACTTATCAACGCGCCATGGTAGCTTTGTTTCATGATATGATACATCATGAGATTGAAGTTTACGTAGACGACATGATAGCTCGATCACAAACAGAGGAGGAGCACCTTGAACATCTAGAAAAGTTGTTTGCCAGATTGAAAGAATACAAACTCAGGCTGAATCCAAATAAGTGCACTTTTGGAGTTAGGTCTGGTAAACTTCTGGGATTCATTGTAAGCAACAAAGGCATTAAAGTCGATCCAGCAAAAGTGAAAGCAATACAAGAGATGCCTGCTCCCCGTACTGAAAAGGAGGTTAGAGGGTTCTTGGGGCGCTTGAATTATATTGCCAGATTCATCTCCCATCTGACTTCTACCTGTGAGCTAATTTTCAAACTCTTGAAGAAAGATCAGGTAGTCGAATGGAACGATGATTGCCAAGCTGCTTTTGATAAGATCAAGGAGTATTTGCTAGAACCTCCTATTCTGATGCCACCCGTCGAAGGAAGACCATTGATCATGTATCTGACCGTTTTGGATAACTCAATGGGGTGTGTTTTGGGCCAGCATGACGAGTCTGGTCGAAAAGAGCATGCTATTTATTACCTTAGCAAAAAGTTTACCGACTGTGAGACTCGCTACTCACTGCTCGAGAAAACTTGCTGCGCTTTGGTATGGGCTGCTCGCCGACTAAGACAGTATATGTTGACTCATACTACCTTGTTGATTTCCAAAATGGATCCTATCAAGTATATCTTCGAAAAGCCCGCTTTATCTGGAAGGATAGCCAGATGGCAAATGATCCTAACTGAGTATGACATCCAGTACACCACCCAAAAAGCTATAAAAGGGAGTGTACTAGCTGACCATATGGCTCATCAGGCTATCGAAGATTATCAACCCATGAGATTTGACTTCCCAGACGAGGACATCATGAATTTAGACAACATTGAAAGTAACGGGCCGTATGACGGACCCGAAAAGGGATCCCGATGGACCCTGTACTTCGATGGTGCTTCAAATGCACTTGGAAACGGTATCGACGCGGTACTCATTTCTCCGGAAGGCTGTCACACCCCTTTCACGGCCCGACTTTGCTTCAGCTGCACAAATAACATGGCTGAGTATGAAGCTTGCATCTTTGGTCTCAAGGCTGCTATAGACTTGGGAATCAAATCTTTGGTCGTATTTGGGGACTCGGCTTTGGTTATCAGTCAAATTAAAGGAGAGTGGGATACCAAGCACCCTAATCTTATCCCGTACAAAGAACATGTCTTGACATTGTTGCCTCATTTCGAGCAAATTACCTTCGAGCATTTCCCGCGAGAAGAGAATCAGCTAGCAGATGCCCTAGCTACAATGTCTTCCATGTTTAAACTCAACTGGGATAACGAGGCTCCCCAAATCACCATCGAGCGAATGGATGAACCTGTGCATTGTCACGAGATTAATACCGAAGAAGTAATGGAACAACCCTGGTTCCATGAAATCAAAAGGTATCTCGAGACTAGAGATTATCCCGAAGGAGCTTCCGTAAATGACAAGAAGTTCTTAAGAAAATTCGCTGCTAAATTCTTCCTGAACAACGACATCCTTTACAAACGAAGCCATGATTGTGTATTACTCCGATGCGTAGACAAAGCTGAAGCAGAGTTGATCATGACTGAGATACACAGCGGCACATTTGGCACTCACTTGAGCGGGCATACAATGGCTAAGAAGATCCTAAGGGCAGGCTATTACTGGTCTACCATGGAAGCTGACTGCCATCAACATTCCCGTACTTGCCACAAATGTCAAGTCTACGCTGACAAGGTTCATATCCCTCTGATCCCTCTCAACGTTCTAACTACTCCTTGGCCATTTGCAATGTGGGGCATTGACATGATTGGAGAGATCAAGCCCACGGCTTCCAACGGGCATCGCTTCATCCTAGTTGACATTGACTATTTCACCAAATGGGTCGAAGCAGCTTTCTTCGCCTCTGTTACTAAAAATGTGGTTGCCCGCTTCATCAAGCAAAATCTCATATGTCGGTATGGTGTTCCAGACAGGATCATCACAGACAACGGTACGAATCTGAACAACACGATGATCACCGCCTTGTGCGAACAGTTCAAGATTTATCATCACAATTCATCTCCCTATCGGCCAAAGATGAACGGTGTTGTTGAAGCTGCGAACAAAAACATTAAGAAGATCATTCAGAAAATGACAGTCACTTACAAAGACTGGCATGAGATGTTACCGTTTGCTCTACATGGATACCGTACGACGGCACGTACTTCAACCGGGGCAACCCCATTTTCTTTGGTATATGGCATGGAAGCTGTCCTGCCTATGGAAGTTCAGATTCCTTCTCTAAGGATTATAAAGGACGCAGGTTTGAATGAAGATGATTGGATGCAGACCCGACTTGATCAACTCAATTTGATCGACGAGAAGCGACTCGCTGCTATATGCCATGGTCAGACGTATCAAAAACGGATGATCAAGGCCTTCAATAAGAAAGTCAGACGTCAAGTGTATCAAGTTGGAGATCTCGTGATCAAACGGATTATCTTACCGCAAAGTGATCCCAGGGGCAAATGGACTCCTACATATGAAGGACCATTTGTGATCAAGAGCATATTTTCTGGTGGTGCGATGATTCTAACCACCATGGACGGCGACGATTTGCGGCACCCTGCGAACGCGGACATAGTCAAAAGATACTACGCATAAAATAACCCGACAGGTCGAAAACCCGAAAGGGCGGCTTGGGCAAAAATGGGCATCCCGGTGAACCGAAAACACGAAAGGGCAGTTCAGGCAAAAATTAGGGATAAAAACAAAAAAAAATTGTACACCCGGCAAGTTGAAAACCCGAAAGGGCGGCTTGGGCAAAAAGGGGTTTCCCGGTGGATCGAAAACCCGAAAGGGCGATTCAGGCAAAAGTTAGGGAATTAAAGCGTATGACTATGTCTCGTCGGATCACTTCAAAGACAATCTCTTCATCTACCAATTCCAGGTTTCTGATCAATCCAGTCATCGGCAAACGAAGCATTGAATGGACAGATATTCAGAGTTGTGAAGGCTATAGCGGAATGGAATCCCATGGAATTATTTCACATAGCCATCTTTATTTTGTATAAATCTTTCAATATTTACGACAAAATCCTCTTACTAGGATGATTGTCTCCTTTGTACAAATATACTCATAGAAAGTCAATACAAATACTTTTCCCAGAAATTTGTGTCATTTCCTTTTTCTTTTCTCTTGCACTATTTGTTTATTTTTGAGAAGCGTCCAATGTTTTGTTAAATAGGCATATGCATTTGAACATAATCATTTCCTTATCAAGAAAGAGGATTACTGATAGGTTGAAGGTACAGTTTGATATCTTGATACCCTTTCAAAGGAAACCCCAGGAGATTTGGAATCCATATCCCCAGCAAGGCTTGAAGCTTATCCCCAGTAGATTCTGGAAGCTTATCCCCTGCAGAGTACGGACGTCTCTCTCGAGTTTTATTCAAAGTTATTCCTCCCAAGGACTTATAACTGGGTTATCCTCAGCTTAGTGCCACGGAAGATCGCACTCGCCAAATTTATTCCTATCCCCAGCGGAGTTCATCAAAGTTCCCCAACATAACTTATCAATACAATCCCCCAGAGGAGCTTATCCTTGTTATCCCCAGCCAGAGGATCCTCCAGAACTCATTTCCCCTCAGAGTTTAAGTTTCAGTATCCCCAGCCGAGCTAAAACTTCAAATTGTCAATCCCCAGCGGAGCCAGACTAGTGAACCTTCTCCCCACAAAATTTTGGAGGGTAAGCTTGAGTTCCCCAGTAAAGTCGCCAGAAATACTTCCCGCCAAACTGAAGATTCTCAGTCCTACCTCCCCAACATGAGTCTATTAGATCGAAACTCCCCAGTAGAAGTCATCAGGAACTCTCTTCCCCAACAACAGCCAAGGAATTATTCTTCCCGGCAGCATTCAAGATACTTTTATCTTCAGCCATCTCGGATTCATCTATCCTTTGCAAGACAGCTCTCCAGCTTACATGCACGTCCATTTACATTCATATCATATAACATACATTCCATCATGCATCATGACATTTCATATAACTAACCCTTTACCTTTTCAGGTAAGATCAGTCGACAGACAAAAATCATTATCTCCCGAAATTCTTTCCAGGAATAGTTCAGATGTGACCCAGACATGACAATATTCTGATTCTTATTCCAGATTCATTCAGATGTAGTTTCACACGAGCTCACCATCAGGAAACCCTACACCGGCTCCTCCTCAAAACTTCAAGATTTCTGAAAACAGTTTACGAGTTCTCCAAGTAACGGATGTTAACCTATCGCTTGTTCAGTTTCTTTTCAAGACTTCTGAAAACAGTTTATGGATTCTTCCCAACAACAGATGTTAATCTACCAACTTGTTCAGATGCAACTTTTGAAAACAGTTTACGGACGCTTCCCAACAACGGATGCTGCTCTATTGATTATTCAACTTCAAGATTTCTGAAAACAGTTTACGGGTTCTCCAAGTAACGGATGTTAACCTATCGCTTGTTCAGTTTCTTTTCAAGACTTCTGAAAACAGTTTATGGATTATTCCCAACAACGGATGTTAATCTACCAACTTGTTCAAATGCAACTTTTGAAAATAGTTTACGGACGCTTCCCAACAACGGATGCTGCTCTATTGCTTATTCAACTTCAAGATTTCTGAAAACAGTTTACGGGTTCTCCAAGTAACGGATGTTAACCTATTGCTTGTTCAGTTTCTTTTCAAGACTTCTGAAAACAGTTTATGGATTCTTCCCAACAACGGATGTTAATCTACCAACTTGTTCAGATGCAACTTTTGAAAACAGTTTACGGACGCTTCCCAACAACGGATGCTGCTCTATTGCTTATTCAACTTCAAGATTTCTGAAAACAGTTTACGGGTTCTCCAAGTAACGGATGTTAACCCATCGCTTGTTCAGTTTCTTTTCAAGACTTCTGAAAATAGTTTATGGATTCTTCCCAACAACGGATGTTAATCTACCAACTTGTTCAGATGCAACCTCTGAAAACAGTTTACGGACGCTTCCCAACAACGGATGTTGCTCTATTGCTTATTCAACCTCAAGACTTCTGAAAACAGTTTATGGATTCTTCCCAACAACGGATGTTAATCTATCGCTTGTTCAGATGCAACTTTTGAAAACAATTTACGGATTCTTCCCAACAATGAATGTCAATTTATTGCTCATTCAAGCCCCAGTTCAGAGATGGTTCAAAACAGGGACACCTTTCTGATTTTCATTCCAGATGGCATCTTTAAGCCCATCTCCAAATGGCATCTTTAAGCCCATTTCCGCATCCATTGCTTTGACGAGTGCAAATTTAAGGGCACTCTAGTGTCCAATCTCCTTTTACCTTCGAGTCGCGAAAGGCAAGATTTCCAATCTAACTCTTCAGGTTCAAGAAGATTGAACAAGGGCAACTGTTGTACCCCAAAATTTTCCCTCTCTTTCTTCAGGAAACCATCTTGGATTTTCAAGGTCCCTCTGAAACAAATCCAAGTCCTGAGTTATCTTTTTGCCCAAGCAAGCCACTTACAAGAGCAAGATGATCTCACGAACTCCAAAAACAACGCTTTTATCTTGAGAAAAATCAAATTCTAAGTACTTAGAACGTTTCTATAAAAAATGAGTGTTTAAGAAAAAATCAGCGCTTCAGAACTTCTGGACCCATTCCAGATAAAAACGGTCAGAAGTTGCAAGCTTGGCTCAGCGTGGTCAGAAGTTGGCTTTTCAACAGCTACATCAGTTCAATCAGAAGTTGTAAACGTGGTTCAGTATGTAAGCCTCAGACAGAACATGCCCCTTCAGCAGTTACACAAGCTCAGTCAGAATTTTCTAAAGGAATGCAAGAGAAGCAGGGAAGTCTGAAGGCTCTTTCAGAACATGCTGAAATCAGAAGATGAAAGATCAGAAGAGTGGGTGTTACACTGATACAGAACCTCTAAGCCCAGCAGACCCAGAGGTAAATCCAAGGAACGTATCAGAAAATCAGGAGAATCTCCAGAGCTTACTAAGACAACAGGAAGCCAAGGCCAGAGCATGGTTTACGACGTTCTTTTTAAAACAGAACTGTTGATTCAACGTTGGTTTCCATTACCAGAATATTGATGTTGATAGGTCTTATCACCATTTAATTCCCATTAATGCTTCCAACCACTCCTGAACATTCACGTGTGGCTGGGAAAACGCTTTTGTGCAGATTCTGGCATGGGTCTACGCGCCACCGCCCACTTCAGAGGTCACTTCTCCCCAATCTACGCTTGCTGCTGCAGCCTAGGCTGAAGGCTATCTGTTATCACAACTTCCCAGGAATTTCTGTCAAAGAGTAATTCAAACTCTGTTGGCGCCTTAATGTTCAAAACACCCACAAGAACTTTGCCTATAAATAGAGAGTCATTGTCCACTGCAAAAGGCGTTCAGAAAAGAAACAGAAAAATTGCTAAGAGAGAAACAATAACCCTTAGCAACATAGCGTTCTGAAACTCTGCCAAAATCTCCAGTTTGTTTCATAACTTTGAAGTTCTTACCTTCAAACATCATCAAAATACCCAGTTTTCTTTGTGAACCAAAAAACACCCTTTCCAAACTTCTGACCCTACGTACGTATACACCTTTACCTACCCTTTTCAAAGAAAATCTGTCCAGAACGCCACCAGAGCCAAAAGCTAGCTTTCACCCACAAACATTTCCAACAGCCAGGTAAGCACCTGTTGACCTTCATCACACTGCTAAGCATCATCAGCTGTGCATACTCAAATAAACATAATGTAAATATCATGTTGTTGTTGTTTATGTTCTGAGGATTTTCATACCTCAGAACGTTCTGAGCCAGTATAGGACTTGCCTGTGACCTTGTTGGTTCTGACCTCTGAAACATTTTTACATTTGCTGGATCTGTTCCAAATATGTTTCCTGTTTTGTGGAATAACAACAGAATTGCAGATGTTCTGATTAGTACAGGAAAAAGCCAAGTGCTGACTTTGACGTTAGCACATCTGAAGTCTGTTTTGCTGTCAATGATATCAGAACCTCTGAGAGTTATTGATTTTTCAGCAGAATCAGAACTTCTGGTTTCTCCACTAACAAACTTCTGTCTTGCAGCACAGGGGAATCAGAACTTCTGATTTCCCCACTAACAGGGTTCTGTTTTGCAGGTGCCAGAGTCAGAAGTTCTGACTCATACAGTTTAACCAAGAGGTTGATCATCTGGCAGCGGATCTGAGTCAGAACTTCTGATGACCTCTCAGCAGCGCGCGGGCTCCCTCTCTCTCTCTCTATATCTTGTTTTTCGCTATTTTCTTTTTTGTCTATTTTTCTCGTTGAACCCCCCATGTACAAATGTGTATCCCCCTCCCCTAATTGTTGTAATAGCGTAGGATTTTATATTTCCTCTTCTTATTGCTAGTAATTAGGACATGTATGGCAAGATAAAATCAATGAAATAGAAAAACCTAATTCAAAGAAAAAACTCTTGTATGCAATAAAACACACTTGCACACTAACACCCCTAGGGTTACATCCACTTGTTGCCTTTCAAAATTAGGCCATATTGCATGTTAGGTATCTTTGGGCAAAGCAATACAAATCAATTGATCATAGTCCCTCGATGACGCTTTCGAAAAGTTGCCTAAAAAATGATCAAGTCCCTTTCAAGGAAACGTTGTCCAAAGATACTTAGCACTATTGCAATTATGGTCTAAGCGATGACCCGCGCCCGTCCCTTTCACATCCTAACACAAGATTGTCCACCAAATTCAATGGTGGAACAAAATTGTTAAAAGAGTTAAAACATAACAAAAATCTTTGAGAACTTTAGGGTAGATCGCTCTTAAGTACTTGTCAACTTGCAAAACAAAAACACTTGCCTATTTTTTCAAACCACACTTCACAAACACTTTCAAAACAAACTTTCAAAAACCTTGAAACATCTTTTCAAAAAGACAAACACCTTTTGTAAAACATTCGAGTAAAGAATTGTTACAAGGGTAGCCTAGACAAGGCATCTTTTTAAACATTTTCAAAGCCACGCACAAAGCACCATTTCAAACAATTGAAAACCAAGGCAAGTTGATCTAAGCAAGTACCTAAGAGCCCATGGATAACCATGGATAGAAAGGGTGCTAATACCTTCCCTTTCTATAATCTACTCCCCGAACCCAAGAAAAATATCAAAGGTTTTTGCTGTGCTTTTTAAACCTTTCCTTAGGATAAAATAAAAAGTCGGTGGCGACTCTTGCTCAACCGAAACATTTGCGAAAACAAACGCAAAACCATAGTCAGTTCTCCCACCGTATCACAGTGGTATACACCAATATCATCATGAGAATAACTTATGACACCTTGCATAACATTTTATGTAGTATTCTCATAGAGGGTCAATCCAGTATAAATATTACTCCTAATATTCATACCTATGTCAAGACTTGATAACTCCTTATCCATGATCCATGAGGTGTGATCATCAGTCTATCTTCATAATAATCTCAATGCTTTAATGTTATCCCACTTTGCAATAAAGCTCGACTATGAATATTTTAAGAATATAGTCCTTATGTTTAATGGGATCTCATGATTAAGTCACACTTAATATTTCATTAAACAAACGAACTATTCTAGGGACTCTATTATTTTGGAAAAGCGAACATAATAAAGAAATGCATTTTGTTATTAATAAATAATTCAATACAAGTATCCAAAGTATTGGCCTCTAGAGCTTACACCAACTTAAAGAACACGCGATATATCCTAGTTCACTTGAGAAGCCCCCAAGCTAGTCCAGTCCACCTTTCAGAGGTGATTTTGCCTTGATATCAAGGACTTAATCCACTATAATCAACATGATTACAATTGCATGGGAAACCGCCAGTGACTAACATCTAATGATGCATTCAAGGATCCAGAATGGATATAACATTCATTAACCCAACAAAATCTGATTCTCCAGAATATCCTATCATGATTTCCTTATAATAATATCCATCAGTAATCTCATAAGGATGACCTTCACTCAGTCCCCTTTGAGATATGACTACCATTGACCCAATAGAATCCACTACCAGGATTTCATCTACGATGGCCGCATCCAAAGTCTTCTAAAGTCTTCTGATCTTCACTCGATCACTTGAGGAACCAACCAATTCTAAATAGAATTTTTTTTTTCCGGAGATTACATGAGTGTTTCTTATCAAGTAGATTACTCCTAATTTAAGTACATATTGTTTGACACAATTATGAGCAACAACTCTTGTGTAAAAATAATTTACATGAAGATCTTAAGAAATAACACAATTTGAGCAACAACTCTTGTGTTTTACATATTTCTACAAAGATGAATATAATCTAAGTTAGGTGCAACATCTTGTAGTCTTTATATCTTCATCTTCTTTTTTGAGAAACCTTTGAGCAACAACTCCTTGCTTCTTCATAATTCTGTCAAGATGTATATGATTGATAATTTGAATGACATCTTGTAGAATTCTTCACCTTCATCTTCTTTCTTCATTAAGCAAGATATGAGCAACAACTCCTTGCGTTTCATAATTCTTCCAATATGTATATGATTGGTGATTTGAATAACATCTTGTAGAATTCTTGTTGTTGTTATAATGGATGATAGGTTTTAGGTTGTGTTCTAATAATGAAAGCTTTACTTTTTAACATTGATCATCAACAACTTGTGACTTGCAACTTGCAACTTTTTTTTACAACCTGCAGCAAGCTCATCAACATGTTTAAATATATAATTCTTTTCTTATATAGCCAAGCAAAATAGATCCGTTGGCTATTTGAAAAGTAGTCATTACAAATAGTACTGCTTCGTCCTTATCTCTTCCACACTTCAAGTTAGTAGAGAGGTATTGGCATAAAGCATTTTCGTATTATGTACTATTGTACCATGTTACCGTTATATTCTTTCCTTATGCACTTCAGAGGCTTCTGCGAGCATGAGGTTAGAAGCGGGAACATAATATAAGGTCTTCAGAACTTCAAGTCTTCAGAGTCTTCAGAACTGCATCTTCAGAGTCTTCAACACTTGGTAGTAAAAACCCGTTGTAGCGAACCTTTTGATCAGAAGAGCTTCAAGTCTTTAGAGTCTTTAGAGTTATGTCTTTAGAGTCTTCAGCACTTGGCCTTGAGAATTTGTTGTAGATAACTTTGGACCTTTATAACTTCAAGTCTTTGGAATCTTTAGACCTTCTGTCTTTAGAATCTTTAGCACTTGGTTCTTTAAGAATCCTTGTCTTCAGAACCTTACTATTAGAAACACAAAGTCTTCAGCATCTAGACTTCAGTTAGAAACATTGTCTTCAGATCTTTTAACTTTGTCTTCTTTGAAACAAGTTTTCTTTTAGAAACTAAGTTTTTAGTATCTGGACTTCAGTAGAAACTTTATCTTCAGATCTTCTAACTTTGTTTCTTTGGAACACATTGTCTTTTAGAAATGCGAGTCTTCAGCATCTGGACTTAAATGACAACTTTTGTCTTCAGATCTTTGTTAAGTGTCAATTTTTGCATAAAATACATATCAATTATTGACATTTTGAGACCTTTTATTCTACTTTTGTTTAAGTTAAATAATCATTTTAGTCATTTTGCATAGTATGTAGAGTGTTTTGAGGGATTAATGTGTTTTTTTAGTGTTTCAGCTAAGCTTGTGCAAGAAAGATGAAAAAAAGTGGAGAATTTAGCTTAACCAAGCTTAAGAAGGAAGAGTGAGATGCTGCAAAGAATCGCCCGGCGAAAATAGGCGTCGCCCGGTGAAAATGAGGAAGAAAAGAAGCTGAGTTTCTGTATTGCTTCGCTTTTGGGGCGCCTGGCAAAAAGAACATTGCCCGACAAAGCTTTATGGTCGCCCGACGATTTAGCGCGGATGGGACACACTTTTGGGCTACTTTCTTCCACCTTTTTAGGAAACTTTCCACCTACTTTTGCTAGAGGGAGAGAGAAAAATATGATTTGGGGGATATATATAGAGACCTTTTGTTCTATTCTTTTAGAATATTACAACATAGGAAGATATTTTTGGGTTCTTATCAAGAAGAAAGAAGAAAAACAAGAACTTTTTCATTGTTCTTCAAGGATACTTGAAGATTGATGTTCATCAACATTCATTTTCTAGTCATTGAGCATGGTATCATGACAATGAGTAGCTAAACACTTTTTGTGTCAAGGTTAGAAGTAGTCAACCTAGACTTAATGTATTTCTTTTAATCATTTTGTATACAAACTTGGTTGAAGATTAATACATGTTGAATATCTTTGTATCATTGTTATTTTTAAGGTTTGGTCCATTATTGAGAAGTAAGTTCCAAGCTTGACATAAGATATTCATCTACTAATGAACAAACTCTAGACATTGATTTGTGAGCTAGTATTCACTTGTATCAAGCATTAATGATTATCATGTTAATAGTTAGGTTGATAGATCATTTAAAGATTAACATGATAAAACTCACAATATTGCTTAGACATGAGAAATATTGAGAGGATACGTGAATGTATTGATAATTAATTAGTTCATATGCAAGGATAATCGAATAACTATGGAATAGGTTGATGAAAACTAATCTTGACACTCTTCTTTATCAAATCAAACAATTTCAAACAACAACCTCTCTATTATCCAAAGAGATCTCTAGTGCATGAAACTTGATATTTGGTTACTAAACGCAAGCATTAAAACTTTGTTTACGATTCAAAAACTTATAGACATTCAAACTATAGAACAACATTAATATCACACCAATCCCTAAGGAAACGATAATATAAATACTTTTGTTAAGAATACTACAAACAAAATGGCGTTGTTGTCGGGGATTGGCGTTTGACTATTGAAATCATTGCAATAGTTTAAGTGTTTTAAGTTGTTTTTTTTATAATATCTTTTGTTTTTCACTTGCTTTGTTAGTGTTTTCATACTTTAGTTTATGCGAGGAAGGACTTCTGAAGATCACCTCCTATTCGACCCTAAAATCGAAAGGACTTGCAGAAAACTTAATAGCAAGACTAGAAGAAGGAGGAAGCTAGTAAAGGAGATAAGAGAAAGAGGAGAGGCGTCCAATTCCAATATACCTTTTAATTAAGATATAGAAGAAGTTATGGCGGCAAATCCACCGAGAGGTCCCTGTACAAATAGTCCAGGGTTAAATGCTCAATTTGCTAGGAATACGGACCAAAGGCATTCGGAAATGAAAACTGGAATTTTACAACTATTGTATCATAACCCTTTCAATGGGTTAGATCATGAAGATCCTTACATCCATCTCATAAAATTCTATGAGATAGCAGGTGCAATAGGAGCTCCGAAGGAAGATAAAGAACAAATGTTTAAAAGGTTATTTCCACATTCGTTGATCGGTAAAGCTAAGGATTGGTATCTTGACCAACCTAATAACCTCATGACAAATTGGAATAGACTTGAAGAAAAATTTCTTGATAGGTTTTTCCCATAATCACGTTTCTTGGAAGCAAAAACGTCTATATCAGTGTTCTCTCAAGATGGAGCCGAATCATTAAATGAAGCTTGGGAAAGGTACAAATCTATGTTGAGAAAATGTCCAAGTCATGGTTTTGATGCCATTACCCAAATGCATATTTTTCGAAATGGATTACAACCACAACCAAAAATCTTGTTGGATGCTACAGCGGGAGGATCACTCATGGCAAAGACAACGGAAGAAGCGGTGGAAATTATTGAAGGAATAGCAAGGAATGACCATCAAGTTCAACATGATCAAAGTATTGTTCAAAAAAGAGAGGGAGTAAGTGATTCAAGATCAAATGAAGCTCTTTTATCCCAAAACATATTGTTCTCTCAACAATTGGAAGAATTAACAAAGAAAAT
This sequence comes from Vicia faba, assembly GCA_948472305.1. Lineage (NCBI taxonomy): Eukaryota > Viridiplantae > Streptophyta > Magnoliopsida > Fabales > Fabaceae > Vicia > Vicia faba. Next base: position 1,589,592,314 of record OX451738.1, read on the forward strand.
GGCAAAGCTCCCTCAACAACTAAGAGAAATGCAAGAAAGGTCTAGCAATCAAAGTCAACAAATTTCTAGGTGTGAGTTGTGCAATGGTGATCATCAAACCGGATTTTGTCCTCCAGTTGAAGAAGAAGTTAATTACATGGGAGATCAAGATCAAAGATACCAACAAAGGCAACCTTATCAAAATAACCAATGATATCATCAAAGAAAAAACCAAGGTTATCAACAAGGGTGGAGACAATATGCCAACAATCAAAGTAGACAAAGTCCTTATTAAACCACAAATCAAAACTCGCAACCTCAAGCTAGAAGTTCAAACTTACAAGACACTCTTTCTCAATTCATGCAAGCATCTATGGCAAACCAAAAGAGTAAAGAAGCGCCAATCAAGAATTTAGAGACTCAAGTGGGGAAACTAGCAAAGCAATTGGCCGATCAAAATGCAAGTTCATCATTTTTGGCAAACACTCAATCTAATCCTAAGGAGCATTGCAAAGCAATAATACCTAGGACGGGTAGGGTAGTCGGGAATGGTCATGGCAAAGAAGTTGAAATTGAGGAATGTGTTGAAGAAAAAGAGTTTGAAGAGGAGATTGTAGTTGAAAAGGAGTTAGTTGAAAAGGAGTTAGTTTAAAAAGAGAAGTTGAGAAGAAATAAGAAGGAGAAAGTTGCTACTTTACCGGTTCAAAATTTGCCATACCCTCGTGCTCCTTCCAAGAAGGATAATGCTAGGCACTATGCTAGGTTCATGGATATTTTTAAACAATTGCAAATAAATACTCCATTTTCCGAAGCTATGGAGCAAATGCCCAAGCATGCAAAGTTCATGAAATATATCCTTATAAAAAAAGAAGATCAACAGATCAAGAAGTTATTATGGTTGATGCAAGTTGTAGTGCTATCATTCAATGATCTCTACCAAAGAAGGACAGTGATCCGGGAAGGGTTACTTTGCCAGTTACTATTGGTGATGTTTATGTTGGTAAAGGATTGATTGATTTGGGTTCTAGCATTAATTTGATTCCTTTGTCTATTGTGAAAAGTTTGGGGAATATAGAAATGAAGTCAACAAAGATGACACTTCAACTAGCCGATAAATCCATCACTCGTCCTTATGGTGTAGCTCAAGATTTGCTAGTGAAAGTGGATAAATTTTTCTTCCTGGTTGATTTTGTTGTGATTGATATGGAGGAAGACCATGATGCACCTTTGATTCTTGGTCGGCCATTCATGAACACCGTAAGAATGATGATTGACATTGATGATGGTCTAATGAAAGTCCGAGTTCAAGATCAAGAAGTAAGTTTTAATCTCTTTGAACCAATGAAACATTCCAATGATAAAGGAGCTTGTTTTAAAGTTGATTCTATGGAAGAATCTATTTGGGATGTTTCTATTTGAGAGAACATTGAATAATTTTATTCAAGTTCTTGATGATCATGAAGAAAAAGGAGTTGGAAGAATGTGTGAAGGAACTTGAAGCTCTAGAAGAAATTCAACCTTGGGATGTAGAAGTTGAGATTTTGAAGAAAGAACCTAAAGAAGAAGATTCAAAAATTAAGTTGAAGATGTTGCCATCTCATTTAAAGTATGCGTTTCTTGATGACGATGGTAGCAAACCGGTTATCATTAGTCATGCTTTATCAGAAAAGGAGGAGCATTGTTTAGTTCAGGTTTTGAAAGAGAATCAAAGTGCAATAGGTTGGGTTTTAGCAGATTTGAAAGGCATAAGCCCGGCTTATTGTATGCACAAGATTTTTATGGAAGAAAATTTCAAACCCATAGCTCAACTCCAAAGACGATTAAATCCAACAATGAAAGAAGTTGTGAGAAAGGAAGTTGTGAAACTATTGGATGCTGGAATGATTTATCCTATTTCTGATAGTACTTGGGTGATTCCGGTGCATGTTGTCCCAAAGAAGGGTGGAATGATTGTGATAAGAAATGAAAAAAATGAATTGATTCCAACAAGAACCGTAACGGGATGGAGGATGTGTATCGATTACCAGAGGCTTAATCAAGCAACTAGGAAGGATCATTTTCCCTTTTCCTTTTATGGATCAAATTCTAGAAAGGTTATCGGGTCAAGAGTTCTATTTCTTTTTGGAAGGATATTCCGATTATAACCAAATTTCGGTAAATTTGGAAGATCATGAGAAAACATAGTTCACTTGTCTGTTTGGAGTATTTGCTTATAGGAGGATTCCTTTTGGTATGTGCAATGCACCGGCTACTTTTCAAAGGTGTATGCAAGTTATATTTTCCGATCTCATTGAGAGGACTATGGAAGTTTTCATGGACGATTTTTCCGTTTTTGGAGGATCTTTTGACCTTTGTTTGAAAATTTTGGATACCGTGTTGAAGAGATGTGTGGAATCAAACTTGGTGCTTAATTGGGAGAAATGTAATCTCATGGTTACTAAGGGCATTGTTCTTGGTCACAAAGTTTCATCCAAAGGGCTCGAGGTTGACAAAGCAAAAGTGGAGGTGATTGAGAAATTACCACCACCTTTGAACGTTAAAGGAATATGAAGCTTATTGGGTCATGCGGGCTTTTATCGAAGATTTCTCAAAAATAGCGAGACCTTTGAGGAACTTTCTCAACAAAGATAAATCTTTTATTTTTGGTGATGCTTTTTTGATAGCTTTTAACAATTTGAAACAAACTTTGACAACCTCACCCATAATCGTTGCACCAAATTGGAAAATGGATTTTGAATTAATGTGTGATGCTAGAGATTATACCATTGGTGCGGTTCTTGGTCAAAGAAAAGAAGAAGAAAATTCATGCCATTCACTATGCTAGCAAGGTTCTTAATGAAGCACAAATAAACTATGCAAGAACTGAAAAAGAATTGTTAGCTATAGTGTTTGCATTGGAAAATTTTAGATCTTACCTAATTGGGTTAAAGGTTGTGGTCTACACCGACTGTTGTACCCCAAAATTTGCCCTCCCATATTCTTCAAGATCTATCAAGAATCATCTTCAATTGGTTCAAGATCACTCAAGGGTTGCACAGTCCAGATGCCTCCTAAGCCAGTCAAAATTAGGGTTTTGGTTCCTGCAAAGAATTTGAGGTTTTCAGTGGTCCAATCAAGTCTCATGTGCCCATATACATTGCCAAGCATTTACATGTCAAGTTTCAAGATTCACAGCATCAAATTGCACAGTCAAAAGTCCCATTTGGTTCACAATCAACTGTAGGGGAAAAATGGTCATTTTACAGTCAAAAGTCAAAAATTTTTGTCAACATCTTATTTTGAAGCCACAATCATCATTTGATCAAGTCTTGATCATGATTCCACAAGCATGGCTCAAAAATCATCAAAGATGCAAAAGTTGCTATTTTTGGACAGCTGAAAAGTCAACTGTAACTTGACCAGGGCATAACTTTTTTATTGTTCATCAGAAAAATCCCATACAATCATCATTTTGAAGGGTATGGCATTTCCTACAACTCATCTTCACATTCCAAGTCCAAGAAATGCTCTCACAAAAAGTTATCAATTTCTATATTATAGGTCAATTTCAAAAGTCAACAAAAATGCACTTTAAGTCAAAGACCATAACTTGATATTGGTAAATCAAAATGACATGGGACCAAAGGCATTGGTTAGAGGACTTCAAGACCTTTCCAAAATGTCCAAGAACATGTTCATATGATCAAAATTGAGCAAGATATGCATTGGAGAAGTTGGGAAATTTTTGGGAATTTGCAAAAGTCAACTTTGCCCAAAACACCTCATTTTTGCTAATGGGCCTCAAGTTTCTTCTTGAATCTTTACCCAAATCATATGCACGACCCATCAAGCCTATTTGAGATTATTTTCTTATTTTTATTAATTAATTGGATTTTTAATTGATTATTAATTCATTTAATTGTAGGAAAATACCAAGATATGTTTTTTCAAATCTTTTATGAAGCAAATAAACTCAGGGCAAGCTGGCAAATTCGTGCATCAATCAAAGAGACAAAAATCTCCATGTTTGGAAAGTTTTGTCAATCAAAAAGATTGAAAATTATTTAATTTCGAATCAAATTTTGAAACTTCAATACAATGGATTCTTGGCCAAGATTGTAACCTAAATCCATTATACTATATATGCTGAACCTAACCCTAATGCTGTTAATGTGCAAAACTGCTGCAAAGAGCCATTACCATATTGAAAAAATATCAAAAAAACTCAAAACTGTTCTCAACATTTCAGCACGATTCAAAGCCTTTCATTGTTTCCAATACATTGCTGGAGGTGTAAGGAACCTATTGCAATCAAATTCGCGTGCCAAAGCTCAAGAAAACGCTCTACACAGACCCACGGTTTGAACATTTTTTCCAAAATCATATACTTTAATTCATGCATATTTAACAGCGCTTGTTGATTGTTTTGTGTTCACAAGGACTGTACGAAGCTTTTGGTATAAGATAATTGCATTGAGATGCCCTGAAACAGAAACTGCCATTGAAGGATTCTAGGGTTTCCAAGATCTTGATTTGGGGTTTTGCTATATAGGAACAATCAGGACCCCTAATGCCCATGGTTGAAACCGTCTGAATGAGACGAAGACACTGAGACCCTCGCGATGAATTTATATTAACCATGGAGCTATTCGCTATTTTTTGCATTTGCAGGTTGTGGGGGTTAAAAAACCCCCGCTATTTGACTTTGTTTTACAGGGAATCTGGGGAAGACGAAGGACGTGTTCCATCCTGGTTGGCCAATTCAAAAAAAGGCGCGCTTGTTTCTCTTTCCAGCATAAGCGTTATGTTTTTTTATATTATATTTATTGATCATTGTGATAACGATTGAAGCGTGCAGCAGGAATGGTTAAGGGAAACGTGCAAAGTGCCTTGGGACCTGGGTTCGATTCCCAGGTCCCCCATATCATTGTTTCTATTTTTTCTTGTATAATCCCATGCAGGCTTTCAAGAGAGTTCTATCATGCATCCCACACATCAGCCTGCCATGTGGCCTCAAACCCAGATCCAATGGCTTAGAGTGGATGACCACCATGTACGCCCAGTCAACACATACCTGGACAATTCCCAAAGTCAACAGGGCTTGATTCTTCTTGGGCCTCAGATTGCTTACAAAACCTCCCTAAGGGCACAACACCCCCTGGTTCTTTCACAATTTTCCTTTTGTTTTCTTTTTACCAATTTCTATTAACTATTATTAATTATTATTATTTAACTAACAAGTAGATATTTTTATAATTTCAGAAAACAATATTTTTTTTATTTATTATTATTTATTAATTTCAATTATTATTTTGTAAATAAAATGCTAAAAAACCAATTTAGTTTAAATTAGGTTTAATTTTGATTCTTTTCATAATAAATAAAATAAACTTAGAATTAGGTTTTACTAACTTTTAATTTTAATTCCTTTTGTTTTATTTTCATTAAAAATACAAAAACACAAAAAAATACTTTTTCTTTAATTAATTATTTAATTAGCTATTAGGTTTAATTTTAATTGCAAAAAAGGACTAAAATTGCTTTCTTTTCTCAAAAAGGGTCAAAACCCTAAGGACGTCCCGATTCAATCTTTCGCGCTTTAATTCCTTTTTATAATATTTATGTAACTGTTTCCGGATATGTAATAGTTAATTAGGCTTTTACTGCTTTCTTTTACTTTCTCGCATTTATTTTCCAAATGGGTTTTGTTTTTGGCGATGTATATACCCGCGCCTTGTAATAGCGTAGATTCAACTTTCCGCAATTTATTTTCCGCACTCTTAACTGTTAAAAAATGCATGAAAGACTTGTATGACAAATAAAATCAATCTGTAGCTCACAAATAACATGTACAAGATAAACATTAACATGAAACAACACACGTGCACATGCCACTCCTAGGGTACGCCTCATTGGTTGCCTCGACGTGGTCATCAAGTATAGGGTGCTTTAGAGGTCGCCCTCCTGTCTAAAGATCCAGTTGCCTCGAAACGGTTGCCTCGGATAAAAAAGGATCTAGGACATTAGGGTTACCGCTAAGGCGTCCTACTATTGCTTTGGTGACCACACATATCCCTCTAATCGAATTGACCCGAATAACTCCAACGACGGTGCTACCTACTTCTCAATAGTGGGATAGTACTGTCTAAAGGACTCTTACACAGCCTAATTCCTTAGAGTAGGTAGATTTCTCCTGGGTACTTGCTCTTTCAAAACGAAAAACAATCTTTTCACACTTACACTTTCAAAAAGTTTTCAAACAAATATTTCATACACTCTTGAGGACAGATACAAGAGTTACCTAGAAATTTTTCAAACGAAACTTTTTCAAAACCCATACACACACTTGAAAAGCAAATAATTTTTGAAAACATAGAACAAGTACCTAAGAGCCCATGGATAACCATGGATAGAAAGGGTGCTAACACCTTCCCTTTCTATAATCTACCTCCCGAACCCGAGAAACACCTCGAAAAGGAATTTTGCTGTGCTTTTGTCCTTTCCTTGTTGGAGAAAATAAAAGACGGTGGCGACTCTTGCTTACCGCGACATTTCGCGAACCAGCTTAAAAAACAGTCAGTTCTATTTCCACCGATCACAGAACTGGCGACTCTGCTGGGGACACTTAATAAGTGAGGTGTACCTTAGGATTAGACCACTATCATGTTTTCAATTGCTTGTTTGTTTGCTTTAATATTATGGGTCTGTCTTGGGAGTTTCATAGATCCTAACTCGGATCTGGGGGATGCCTTTTAGAAGTAGCAACAAACTGTGAGGGAACTGTGCGGGGTATACCGACACGGTTGAAGCAGTTGCTACATTGATGTGGCACTTTGGTGGGTACCGGTAACCCTTGAGTCAAGTCAAGGAGAGTACGGGGCTGCCGCATGGTGTCGTGAAGCATCAACTGACCTTAGGAACCTTACTTGACCATCCTGGCCTCTTTAGGGGTAGTGAGATGACCGACTTTGGTGCAGTCCAAAGTTGGTAGATACTCGATACTACACTCATTGAGGGTTGTTTTCTTGGAATATTTTGATCACCAGTTTAGTGGCTAAATCAAAACAATGAACACAGAAAACAACCCAATGATATTGAGCTCCTTAGAACCCAGTTACTTTTGATAGGACAGGCTTGAGCCCACCAACTTCAAAAGGGTAGTACCTAGACTTCATGCTGGCCTAAACTTTAAGGGTTGTCTTGTGTGACTTGTGTGCCTTCAAACTTGACTACTTGCACATTCTTGTTACCTGACACATGAGTTTCTTGCAGGGTTTGTTTACAGTCCTTGAACGGGACTTATAACAGGGTTTACTTACATCACTCCACGCATAGCATAACATCATACCATCATACCATTGCATACATCCTACATAAGGACTAACCCATTTCAAGGATCTCAAGGGTCTGTGATGCAGGTCATGATGAATCAAAATGTCTAGCAAGGGGCAAAGGGGATTTATTTTCCTCTAGCCAAAGTTGTCTGGAGATCAAAACATGACAGCTTGAGTCAGGGGCTATGACCCACTCAATATGGTGAGCCTTGACTCTTGAAGAAGGACTCTCAACAATATGCAGTGCCTTCCATCAAGCTACAAAATGCAAATTCTAACAATTTTCTTGTTTACCCCGCGAGATCCTTGAAAACATTGCATGCATACATACACATCATTGCATAACAGGTACCCTTGTTACCAATCACTCACCTTCTTCGCTGTTTATTTCAGCAATGGCTCTCCAACAAGACCTTCATACTCAAGAGACTCAGTTCGGGGAAATCCTCCTAAATCTATCCAAGGGGCAGGAAGAGCTGAGAACACTCCTCATGGGGAATTTGGCCAGGAAGAGTCCTGAAGACGACAAGGACGAACGGCTGAAACATATGCAAGCTGAGGTGGATGCAATGAAAACCCAAATGTTGGGGCAAATGGCTCTTATCCAAGGCTTGGCTCGGGAGCAAGAAGAGTTGAGAACCATGGTCAACCAGCTTCACCAAGAGAGATAAAACATGAAGAAAACAGTCCAAGTCAGGGACCAGGTCATTGATCAGCTTCCAAGAGGACAAGAGTCTGGTATGGTGAAGAATAGACCTCTCCAAATTGCTACCACTTCACAGGTCCAACCACAACCTCGCCCAGAGCAACGGGCTGATCAGAGTAAGCCCCGAAGGCAATTTACCAAGCTCAACATGTCGCTATCTCAAGCTTTACAACACCTGTTGAGGTTGAATTTAGTAACTCTAAGGGACCCTACTAAGAATCCCAACAAGACACCTTCAAGGTATAACCCCAACGCCCGTTGCGCTTATCATTCGGACAGCCCGGGGCATGCCACAAATGACTGCTGGTCTCTGAAGAACAAGATCCATGATCTGATTGATGAAGGAGCAGTGGAATTTACCCAAGATGGCTAGGCTGAGTTCTTCTACTATCCCTGCAAGATTCACCATTTGAAGTGACAAGTCCTAGGATTGAAAAAAACTTTTGTTCATTCGAATGTTCAAGTTGTATTTTTCTTTGCTTGTTCAAACATTTGTTCATGTCAAACTCTTTTACTTTATCAATGCATCGCATATGTCTGTTTTGAATCAATATATTCGCATTCGCTATACTCAAACTGCTTTCATTTTCTGTGATGATCAAACTCTCGATTAAATTCTAAGCCTCTTGAGGTAGGATGACGAAAACGATATCACGATCTTTACAGTATGCTTTTGAACAGACCCCGCTGATGAGGTACAGGCATTGTTTCAATTCCTAAACACTGGAGTTATAAGGAAGATAATCCCTCATCAACCCCTTCGAGCCAAAGAAGTAGGAGTTTTTCTTTTCACAAAAAATTAAAACCCTTAATCATAACCTGGGGCAGGGTAGTTCTCTCAGTTGATCCAGGTGGACAATGAACAGCATCAAAGAAGTCCTTCCAAAACAAAAGACCGTGATGGTTCCGAATAATCATAAAGACAGGCAGTCGTTATCTTTCAAAAATAAAAACCTAATAAGTCAAAACCTATGAAGGAGACTTACAAAACTGGGGCATCCCGCTGACTGTAATCACAAAAGAAACAGTTCAGGCAAAAAACAGGGATAACGAAATCAAAAGAAAGAGGTCCTACAAACCCTCAACAAAAAGGAAATGACTGCCTATTCAAAATAAACTGTCAATATCTGAACCATCACTGGTATATCAAAGCAAAGACTCAAACAAGGTCTAACGCACGATCAGCTGAGTTTAGGTTTGAAGAACATCACGGAGAGCGGGTGGGTACCAATAAAATTCGAGCCTTTTCCCTTTGTTTCTTAAACCATGAACCAGACCATGTTATAACCCTCAAAAGTCCTAGCTGAAGCATGGGTTAGTTCGAAAGCATGATGTTACAAAGGTATCCTGACTCCTTAAGGCTTGCGGTAAAATAACGAGTTGACATCACATTTTACAAAACTTGTTTGTTTTACTGAAAAATACATTTTCAAAAACTTTAAGACAGACATAAGCTTTGCATTCTTAAAATAACATTGTTTGCATATGACTATTTGTTGGAACAACAGAGAAATTCGCACGACGAATACCTAGTGAACAAAAGCACTTCCAATCAAGGGGCATTGGCATGATCATTGTCCATCATCTGGGGCAGTTAAGTCAAGATTCGGAGAATCTCTCAAAAGGTCAAGTAGCCTGGGGCAAATCTCCATCTGGATCACTTGGGGCATTGGGCATGAATTCCAGCGACGAATCTTGCCTGATAAGACATCTTCTGGAGGTATGGCGACACAACACTACTGACAGTGACAACTCCCTACATCTTGAGAGCGTGGACATAGTCGAAAAGATACTACGCATAATCAAAGACCCGCTAGGTTGACACACCTAGGCAAAAATAAGGGCTTCCCGACGAACCAAAATGGTTCGGGCAAAGATAAGGGATGAAATGAAAAAAATCTGTACACCCGGCAAGTCGAAAACCTGAAAAGGCGGCTTGGGCAAAAAATGGGTATCCCGATGGACTGAAAACCCGAAAGGGCGGTCCAGGCAAAAGTTAGGGATCACAGCGTACGACTATGTCTCGTCATCACGTCACTTGCATACCAGAAGAAGATTTGTCAAATCGGCAGTCATCAAGCACCTCTACAGGTACCTTCTTCCGCAGAAACTGGGGCAATAAGAATTGTCCGAACTGTACAATCGCTCTGTCCACCAGGTACTAAGGTAGATTCAGCTGAAGAATATGACCAAGATACCTTCACTCCCCGCAGGGTAAGACAAGATTCAACAATACTCTCCCCAAGCAGAGTTGGCCTCCCATCAGCCCCAAAAAGGCACAGTATCCCCAGCAAGTCGGCAATACTCTCCCCAAGCAGAGTTGGTCTACCTTCAATCCTGAAGAAGTTGGGTATCCCCAGTAGATCTTAATATTCTCCAGCGGAGTATACAGATGTTCCTAAGAAAGCATCCTCGGCAGTCTTAATATAAGATTGTTCCCCGGCGGAATACAAGACACCCTAGTGGAGCCACTCCCCAGTACAGTCCAAAAAGTTTCCCCAAGAGAGTTGAATTATCCTCCCCAGTAGATTCTGGAAGCTTATCCCCAGTAGATTCTGGAAGCTTATCCCCTGCAGAGTACGAACGCATCTCCCCGACTTTATTCAAAGGTTATTCCCCACTAGAGCTTATAACTGGGTTATCCTCAGCTAATTACGACGGAAAGATCGTCCTCGGCGAAGTTCTTCCTATCCCCAGCGGAGTTTATTCATCAAATTCCCCAACAAAACTTATCAACAGTGTCCCCGGTGGAGTTAACGTTAAAATATCAGCGAAGCATCTCTTCCCACAGAGTAATTCCCCGCAGAGTAATCTCTTCAACAAGTTTATTCCCCAACGGAGTCATCTTCTCCTACCGGCTTATTCTTGCAATCATCATCCCCAGCGGAAACGAAGAACTCTACTCTTCAACATCAGCCCAGAATTCAACAAACTTCTCGGCAATCGTCAAGGATTTATTTTCCCAGACGAAGATACATTCATAAACATCACATCTTCATACATTATGACATGCATACGCATCATACAACACAAATCTCATTTAGTCATGAGAACATCTTATTATCATGCAATTCATGCATCATGACATTGCATATAGCTAACGTTTTTGCCTTTTCAGGAAAAGGTCAATCAAAAGATGATTACCATATACCTTTGCAGTTCGAGATCAACACCGGTAACAAGCCAGGAAAATTCTGTGGACGACTGATCGTGGGTTAATACCTGAAACCAGACAGGACGATTATCTACTTGATCGTCATGAAGCAACCCTACACCGGTTCCTTCTCAACTTCAGATGTAGTTTTACACGGACTCATCATCAGGCAACCCTACACCGGTTCCTTCTCAACCTCAGATGTAGTTTTACACAGACTCATCATCAGGAAACCCTACACCGGTTCCTTCTCAATTTTCAGACGAAGTCTTACACGGACTCACCCTCCACAGATAACCTTACCCAGGTTCATCCAGAAGTTTTACACGAACTTACCCTGTAGTAACCTTACCCCAGTTCCTCCAGAAGTCTTACACGGACTTACCTCAAGATGACCTTACCCCGGTTCATCAAGAAGTTTTACACGAACTTACCCTGTAGTAACCTTACCCCGGTTCCTCCAGAAGTCTTACACGGAATCACCCTCCACAGATAACCTTACCCCGGTTCATCCAGAAGTTTTACACGAACTTACCCTGTAGTAACCTTACCCCGGTTCCTCCAGAAGTCTTAAACGGACTTACCTCAAGATGACCTTACCCCGGTTCATCAAGAAGTTTTACACGAACTTACCCTGTAGTAACCTTACCCCGGTTCCTCCAGAAGTCTTACACGGAATCACCCTCTACAGATAACCTTACCCCGGTTCATCCAGAAGTTTTACACGAACTTACCCTGTAGTAACCTTACCCCGGTTCCTCCAGAAGTCTTAAACGGACTTACCTCAAGATGACCTTACCCCGGTTCATCAAGAAGTTTTACACGAACTTACCCTGTAGTAACCTTACCCTGGTTCCTCCAGAAGTATTACACGGACTTACCTCAAGATGACCTTATCCCGGTTCATCAAGAAGTTTTACACGAACTTACCCTGTAGTAACCTTACCCCGGTTCCTCCAGAAGTCTTACACGGACTTACCTCAAGATGACCTTACCCCGGTTCATCCAGAAGTTTTACACGAACTTACCCTGTAGTAACCTTACCCCGGTTCCTCCAGAAGTCTTACACGGACTTACCTCAAGATGACCTTACCCCGGTTCATCAAGAAGTTTTACACGAACTTACCCTGCAGTAACCTTACCCCGGTTCCTCCAGAAGTCTTACACGGACTTACCTCAAGATAACCTTACCCTGGTTCATCAAGAATTTTTACACGAACTTACCCTGCAGTAACCTTACCCCGGTTCCTCCAGAAGTCTTACACAGACTTACCTCAAGATATCCTTACCTCGGTTCATCAAGAAGTCTTACACGGACTTATCCCGAAGTAACCTTACCCCGGTTCCTCCAGAAGTTTTACACAAACTTAACCCGAAGTAACCCTACACCGGTTTCCTTCTCAAACTCCAGACGTAGTTTTACACGGACTCGTCATCAGTAAACCCTACACAAGTTTCCTTCTCAAACTCCAGACGTAGTTTTACACGTACTCGTCATCAATAAACCCTACACAGGTTTCCTTCTCAACTCCAGACGTAGTTTTACACGGACTCGCCATCAAGAAACCCTACACAGGTTATCTCTTTCCAAAGATGCAGTTTTACACGGACTCGTCATCAGAAACCCTATACTAGTTTTCTTTCTTCCAGGATGAAGTTTTACACGGACTCATCATGAGGCGACCCTACACCGGTTCCCTTTCTCTTTCTAGATGCAGTTTTACACGGACTCGTCATCAAAGTAACCCCACACAGGTTCCTTCTCCATTTCAGATGCAGTTTTACACGGATTCATCGTCAGTCAACCCTACACCGGTTTCCTTCCTTCAAAGATGCAGTTTCACACAGGCTCATCGTCAGTCAACCCTACACAGATTTCCTTCCTTCAAAGATGCAGTTTCACACAGACTCATCATCACTCAACCCTACACAGGTTCCCTCTTTCAACTTACAAAAATTACAATTCAACAGATAGTCTCCAGATGGCATCTATAAGCCCATCCACCTATCAACAGTCTCCAAATGGCATCTATAAGTCCATTCCCGACAAGACTCTGTCACACTTCCAGATGGCATCTTTAAGCCCATCTCCACAACTATCCATTACACTTCCAAATGGCATCTATAAGCCCATTCCCGACAAGATTCTGTCTCACCTCCAGATGGCATCTATAAGCCCATCCTCCTATCTACCATCTCTCCAAATGGCATCTGTAAGCCCATTCCCGACATCACATTGCTGATATTCTACTATGTGAGTGCAAATTTCTGGGCACTCTAGTGTGCAATCATCTTCCACCTTCGGATCACGAAAGGCACGCAATCCAATCTACATCTTCAGGTTTAAGAAGATTGAACAGGGGCAACTGTTGTACCCCAAAATTTGCCCTCCCATATTCTTCAAGATCTATCAAGAATCATCTTCAATTGGTTCAAGATCACTCAAGGGTTGCACAGTCCAGATACCTCCTAAGCCAGTAAAAATTAGGGTTTTGGTTCCTGCAAAGAATTTGAGGTTTTCAGTGGTCCAATCAAGTCTCATGTGCCCATATACATTGCCAAGCATTTACATGTCAAGTTTCAAGATTCACAGCATCAAATTGCACAGTCAAAAGTCCCATTTGGTTCACAATCAACTGCAGGGGCAAAATGGTCATTTTACAGTCAAAAGTCAAAATTTTTGGTCAACATCTTATTTTGAAGCCACAATCATCATTTGATAAAGTCTTGATCATGATTCCACAAGCATGGCTCAAAAATCATCAAAGATCCAAAAGTTGATATTTTTGGACAGCTGAAAAGTCAACTGTAACTTGACCAGGGCATAACTTTTACATGGTTCATCAGAAAAAATCCCATCCAATGCTAATTTTGAAGGGGATGACATTTCCTACAACTCATCTTCACATTCCAAGTCCAAGAAATTCTCTCACAAAAAGTTATCAATTTCTACATTATAGGTCAATTTCAAAAGTCAACAAAAATGAACTTTAAGTCAAAGACCATAACTTGAGATTGGTAAATCAAAATGACATGGGACCAAAGGAATTGATTAGAGGACTTCAAGACCTTTCCAAAATGTCCAAGAACATGTTCATATGATCAAAATTGAGCAACATATGCATTGGAGAAGTTGGGAAATTTTTGGGAATTTGCAAAAGTCAACTTTGCCCAAAACCCCTCATTTTTGCTAATGGGTCTCAAATTTCTTCTTGAATCTTTTCCCAAATCATATGCACGACCCATCAAGCCTATTTGAGATTATTTTCTTATTTTTATTAATTAATTGGATTTTTAATTGATTATTAATTCATTTAATTCATTTAATTGTAGGAAAATACCAAGATATGTTTTTTCAAATCTTTTGTGAAGCAAATAAACTCAGGGCAAGCTGGAAATTCGTGCATCAATCAAAGAGACAAAAATCTCCATGTTTGGCAAGTTTTGTCAATCAAAAAGATTGAAAATTATTTGATTTCCAATCAAATATTGAAACTTCAATACAATGGATTCTTGGCCAAGATTGTAACCTAAATCCATTATACTATATATGCTGAACCTAACCCTAATGCTGTTAACGTGCAAAACTGCTACAAAGAGCCATTACCATATTGAAAAAATATCAAAAAAACTCAAAATTGTTCTCAACATTTCAGCATGATTCAAAGCCTTTCATTGTTTCCAATACATTGCTGGAGGTGTAAGGAACCTATTGCAATCAAATTCGCGTGCCAAAGCTCAAGAAAACGCTCTACACAGACCCATGGTTTGAACATTTTTTCCAAAATCATATACTTTGATTCATGCATATTTAACATCGCTTGTTGATTGTTTTGTGTTCACAAGGACTGTACGAAGCTTTTGGTATAAGATAATTGCATTGAGATTCCCTGAAATAGAAACTGCCATTGAAGGATTCTAGGGTTTCCAAGCTCTTGATTTGGGGCTTTGCTATATAGGAAAAATCAGGACCCCTAATGCCCATGGTTGAAACCGTCTGAATGAGTAGAAGACACTGAGACCCTCGCGATGAATTTATATTAACCATGGAGATATTCGCTATTTTTTGCATTTGCAGGTTGTGGGGGTTAAAAAACCCCCGCTATTTGACTTTGTTTTACAGGGAATCTGGGGAAGACGAAGGACGTGTTCCATCCTGGTTGGCCAATTCAAAAAAAGGCGCGCTTGTTTCTCTTTCCAGCATAAGCGTTATGGTTTTTTATATTATATTTATTGATCATTGTGATAACGATTGAAGCGTGCAGCGGGAATGGTTAAGGGAAACATGCAAAGTGCCTTGGGACCTGGGTTCGATTCCCAGGTCCCCCATATCATTGTTTCTATTTTTTCTTGTATAATCCCATGCAGGCTTTCAAGAGAGTTCTATCATGCATCCCACGCATCAGCCTGCCATGTGGCCTCAAACCCAGATCCAATGGCTTAGAGTGGATGACCACCATGTACGCCCAGTCAACACGTACCTGGACAATTCCCAAAGTCAACAGGGCTTGATTCTTCTTGGGCCTCAGATTGCTTACAAAACCTCCCTAAGGGCCCAACACCCCCTGGTTCTTTCACAATTTTCCTTTTGTTTTCTTTTTACTAATTTCTATTAACTATTATTAATTATTATTATTTAACTAACAAATAGCTATTTTTATAATTAATTCAGAAAACAATATTTTTTTTTATTTATTATTATTTATTAATTTCAATTATTATTTTGTAAATAAAATGCTAACAAACCAATTTAGTTTAAATTAGGTTTAATTTTGATTCTTTTCATAATAAATAAAATAAACTTAGAATTAGGTTTTACTAACTTTTAATTTTAATTCCTATTGTTTTATTTTCATTAAAAATACAAAAACACAAAAAAATACTTTTTCTTTAATTAATTAATTAATTAGCTATTAGGTTTAATTTTAATTGCAAAAAAGGACTAAAATTGCTTTCTTTTCTCAAAAAGGGTCAAAACCCTAAGGACGTCCCGATTCAATCTTTCGCGCTTTAATTCCTTTTTATCATATTTATGTAACTTTTCCGGATATGTAATAGTTAATTAGGCTTTTACTGCTTTCTTTTACTTTCTCGCATTTATTTTCCAAACGGGTTTTGTTTTTGGCGATGTATATACCCGCGCCTTGTAATAGCGTAGATTCAACTTTCCGCAATTTATTTTCCGCACTCTTAACTGTTAAAAAATGCATGAAAGACTTGTATGACAAATAAAATCAATCCGTAGCTCACAAATAACATGTACAAGATAAACATTAACATGAAACAACACACGTGCACATGCCACTCCTAGGGTATGCCTCATTGGTTGCCTCGACGTGGTCATCAAGTATAAGGTGCTTTAGAGGTTGCCCTCCTGTCTAAAGATCCAGTTGCCTCGAAACGGTTGCCTCGGATAAAAAAGGATCTAGGACATTAGGGTTACCGCTAAGGCGTCCTACTATTGCTTTGGTGACCACACATGTCCCTCTAATTGAATTGACCCGAATAACTCCAACGATGGTGCTACCTACTTCTCAATAGTGGGATAGTACTGTCTAAAGGACTCTTACACAGCCTAATTCCTTAGAGTAGGTAGATTTCTCCTGGGTACTTGCTCTTTCAAAACGAAAAACAATCTTTTCACACTTACACTTTCAAAAAGTTTTCAAACAAATATTTCATACACTCTTGAGGACAGATACAAGAGTTACCTAGAAATTTTTCAAACGAAACTTTTTCAAAACCCATACACACACTTGAAAAGCAAACAATTTTTGAAAACATAGAGCAAGTACCTAAGAGCCCATGGATAAACATGGATAGAAAGGGTGCTAACACCTTCCCTTTCTATAATCTACCTCCCGAACCCGAGAAACATCTCGAAAAGGAATTTTGCTGTGCTTTTGTCCTTTCCTTGTTGGAGAAAATAAAAGACGGTGGCGACTCTTGCTTACCGCGACATTTCGTGAACCATCTTAAAAAACAGTCAGTTCTATTTCCACCGATCACACCGACCATGCGACAATATGATATTTTCTTACCAAACCGGATTCTAAGCAAAGATTAATTCGTTGGATACTTTTGTTACAAGAATTTGATCTTGAAATTCTCGACAAGAAAGGCTTCGAGAATTTGGTAGCAGATCACTTATCCCGCTTAGTCAATGTAGAGGTTACTAACCAAGAATGAGAGGTGAGAGAAGAATTTCCGGATGAAAAAATGTTTATGGTACAAGTTAGACCATGGTTTGTCGACTCTGCGAATCACAAGGTATCAGGATTGATACCGGAAGGTCTAACTTGGGACCAAAAGCGGAAATTCTTGGCGGATGTTAAATTTTATGTATGGGTTGAACCTTACCTTTTTAGGCTAGGGAGTGATAATTTGTTAAGAAGATGTGTGACGTTAGAGGAATCAAAAAGAATACTTTGGCATTGTCACAACTCTCCTTATGGAGGTCATTTTAATGGTTTGCGTACGGCAACAAAAGTCCTTCAATCGGGATTTTATTGGCCGTCATTGTTCAAAGATGCACACTTGCATGCTAAGAATTGTGATAAATGCAAAAGGAGTGGAGGAATTGGGAAAAGAGATTAAATGCCTTTGAATAATATGTTGGAGATAGAGGTTTTCAATTGTTGGGGAATAGACTTTGTAAGACCCTTTCCCCCATCATTTTCTAATGAACTCATCCTTGTTGTAGTGGATTATATCTCTAAATTAGTTAAAGTGGTGGCTTGTCCTAGGGCGGATGGAAAACGGTCATAAAATTTCTAAAGAAAAACATTTTTTCTCGTTTTGGCACTTCGCGAGTCTTAATAAGTGATGGTGGATCACACTTTTGTAATGCACCTCTTGAAAAAGTTTTGGAAATCTATGGTGTAAAGCACAAAGTGGCGACTCCGTACCATCCACAAGCTAATGGGCAAGCCGAAGTTTCAAATAGAGAGGTTAAGAAGATATTAGAAAAAATAGTGTCTAGTTCGAGGAAGGATTGGTCGCTTAAGCTTGATCATGCTTTGTGGGCGTATCGCACGGCTTAAAAAGCTCCAATTGGTTTGACATTGTTTCAAATGGTGTATGGCAAAACTTGGCACCTTCCAGTAGAAATTGAACATAAGGCCTTGTGGGCAATAAAAATTTTAAACTTTGACTCTAATTTGTCTGGAGAAAAAAGAAAAATTCAATTGCAGGGTCTTGATGAATTGAGGAATGATGCATATCATTCCAACAAGTTGTACAAAGAAAAATCCAAATTTTATCATGAAAAGAAAATCCGGCACAAAGACTTCAAGGTTGGCCAAATGGTGCTTCTTTTTAATTCGTGGTTGAAACTTTTTCTGGGAAAGTTGAAGTCCATTTGGTCGGGTCCGTTCATGATAAAAGAGGTAAACGATTATGGAGCAATTGTTTTGGAGGACCCTAATTCAAAGGAAGTTTGGATAGTAAATAGCCAAAGGTTGAAAATTTACCATGGAGGATAGATAATCCGTGATACAAATGTGGTTCGTCTCGGTGATTTGTGAAATCATTGTAGACCGTCGAGCTCAAAACGAAGTTAAACAAAGCGCTTGTTAGGAGGCATCTTAACACTGTAAGTATTTTTGACTTTTGTGTGTTTTTCTTTTGAAAAAGGGGTAAAGAAAATTTTTGGCACAAATTCTATAGCAGAATTTGGTGTTCAATTATGCAAAGGATCATCGGGCGATGCAAATTTTCACTGGGCGAAATCGTGAGCGCATCACACTTCTGTTGTGCGTTTTGCTTATTTATTTTTGGATGGGTCAAGTGGCCCATGGGTTATAACATTGTTAGTGAAGCTTTTAACCTAATTTATGCCTATTTCACACTTTGTCTCTCACACACTCATTACCTCACAATCATTGCCTCATTCCAATTTTCCAAAGAGTTGTTTTCTTCATCATCACCTCAAGCATCTAAGGTAATAATTTATCCTATTTTCTTTTTAATTTGAAGAAGGGTAGGTTTTGTCTTTTGAAAACCTAAGTTAGGAACTTGTAAATTCTTGTTTTTCCAAATGTTGTTTGTGGTAGAATTGACTGGCAATTAGAATTCATATGATCCCTTTGCACAACTTGTTGAAATTTGCATTGTGAGCAAAAGGAATTATGCAAAAAGTTATAGATTTTTTGAACATTTTCGCAGGATCACCCGTCGAAGCTGTATGGTCGCCCTGTGAAATTACTCAGTGGCGTTCATTTAATTTGAGTACTCTACAATTTTTTCTCAAATTCACAGGATCGCCCGACGATCAAATCCATCGCCCGACGATAGTAGTCAGGATCAACATTGCAAAAAAAAATTTATGAATCCCAGAAAATTTTTATTTGATTAGCTGTTTGACAAGATTGCCTGTGTGTTTTGTGTTGTTTTCTTTATTTCCAGATGGCTTCAAAAAGAGCTTTTCGTCTGAAACCCGTGAGGGAAAATGTCGAGGTTGGTTTGAGCCAATCGCGGAAATTTGACGAAAGCTGATTTATGAGTGCAGATGCTGAAGATAGGTTCAACATGCTGATAGGAAGACAATTTGTTTCGGAGAAAAAGTTTGCCATTAATACTCATGGCCTGTACAAGAAACTGATGCAAATTTTTCTTCACAAAAAGTGGGATGTTCTCATTGATCCAGTCGACAAAATTAGTTACGATCTGGTAAGATAATTTCATGCAAACGCTCTTCCAGTTGAAAGGGGTCAATTTGTCTTCTGGACCACGGTAAGGGTAAAAGCTTTATATTTTGATAGGAACAACATTAACATTTTTCTTGGAAACCCTCTCTATATGAGTTTGGATGAAGCTGATGAGTTCAACAAAGAGTTGGGTATGTTGAGGGATCACGGTTCTATTGCCCTTACTATTTGCAAGAAGGTAGGAGTGTGGAGTTGAATGCAACTGGTATTCCCTTTCGATATAATCGGGAGGATATGACACCCGAGGCACAGGCGGTACTCCTTTTGGTTCTTCATAACATCAAGTTGAACCTTCATAGGTCATCCATTCCAGTTGATGTAGCTTTGCTAGTCCAGTTATTTTAGAGGACGGGAAGGTGGACGTGGCTGGAATTATCTCCAAATAAATCATGCATTTTGTTGAGAGCACGAAAACAAAAGAGGTACATTCTCGTGCTCCTCTTCCTTTTCCTTGTCTTATCACTGGCATGTGTTTAGAGAAAGGGATCTTAATGCCGGGAGAGATTAATGATAAAGTGAGAGGGGTGATCAATGATGACTATCTGATCCGTTACTGTTTGGGAAAATTGGCAATGAAAAGGAAGAAGAAGGTTGTGGGTGAGTCTTCAGGTACTCAGGAAGGAGGTGAGAGTTTAGATTATTCTTTTTGGGATCCAAGGATGAAGGAATCTTGTAACTATACCTGGGATATGTTGGAAGCTCATCGAAGATCTGGAAGCTTCTTGCATGATTCCTTGGCAAAGCTGTTCATTCATCAGTCCAACCCGCAAGAGCCTGACACTTTTCCTTCTCAAGCTGAGTACAATGCTGCGCTTGGCTCGAGGACAGGCGCTCGTTCTTTTTGGAGGGGGCAGCATATGCTAGAGCGCATGAAGGTGATGAAGAAAATGGTGATATTGATGGTGGTGATGACATGGATTTGTGAGATTGTGGTAACCAGTGGAGATTTTTAATTCCAGTTTTATTTTATGCTAATCTTTAATTATTGAAACAATTTGGAGTTTTTAGGTTTGTTGTGAACAATTTGAATGTGGTGTGGCATTTTGAGATTTTGTTGTTTTGTTTTTGTTGGGTAGTGGTACCCATCTTCTTTTATAAATTAAAAAAAAAAGTTGTTTTGATTTTAGTAGTTAGATATTGCTTTAGTAGATTATGCATTTCGTTTTTTTTATTTTATTATGAAAAAAAAAAGATATAGGTGGAATAAGTGCTCTAGGAGCGAGTTGATTTGGGAACTCAATCGAACTTGTGATTTGGGTGGTAATGATATAAATCTCAAAGCATTGCAATTAAGGTATCATTTTACCGTTTTGTAGAATGTTAGCATAATAATGAAAATAGTGCTTTAAGCAAAAAAGATAGTTATGCATTGTTATGTAAATGTGTGTGCATACTTGAATCAATAGGACATAACCACAAATGTGAGAAAATTTTCATTGTTTACTAAACCGTTTAAGTTGTAGTAATTGTTGTTTTAGCTCGAATGATTCATGTTAAATCTTGTTGTCGAGAAAGATATCTTGGAAAATTAGAAGTAATCAAGGGATTGTTTCTGTTTTATGAGAATAACCACCACTCCCAAAAGGGCTTCATCTAACCTTGTGAGTTTGTGAATCTTTGTGAACCCTTTTGAGTTTTAAAATTTTTTTTGGAATGAATCTATCATAAAGTCAACTAATTCCTAAGGATACCACTTAGTAGTTGTTGATGATTAAGGAAAACAAAAAGGAGGTCAATGATGATTCATGCTAGAAGAATTTTTGTTGTCTATAACACTTTACCCAATTTCGAAATTAACCTTTGAAGGGCATTCATGAAAAAGTGAGAAAGAAATGTTTAAAGTTGGGGAGGTTGGTTAATATAGAAAAAGAATTGGTGGCACAATGCATCCCTTTGTAAAAAAAAGGGGGAATATATTTAATAAATAAATGATTATAAAAGAAAGAAAAAGAGAAGGGTGCATTGTGAGAAAAAGAAATAAACAAAAAGAAGTCAAAGTTAAAGAAGGGATGAAACAAAAATGAATGCTATGAATTTGTGAAATGCTCTTCATTATCTTTACCCATCTTTGTTTCAATGGTCGTGCATATATAATCCCTTGTTTTTAACCTCAACCAAGTTACAACCCAGAAAAGTCCTTTTGTGATTTAAGTTTCCTTGATATTCTTTTTGAGTTACTTGATGAATGCGTGAATTGTTCTGGATGTTAGCACAATTATTATTGAGTGTGATTTGTCCCTTGTCCTAGGTACATGAGCCATATCCAGTTGATGGATAGTAGTTGATTCAAGTATGAACATATTGTTACTTATGTTTGCATAGCTACATATTTGTGTTTAGAACTTATTTCATTATCACGCTTGATTCTGAAAACGGTTAATTTGTGTTGTAACTGCATATTGTGAGTTTGAACCATTCAAATCAATTTTGTTGATGTTTGTGATCGGTGGATTTAGACCTGACTGTTTAATGCTGGATCGTGAAATGTCGCGGAAGCAAGAGTCGCCACCGTCTTTTATTTTCTCCAACATGGACAGGACAAAAGCACAACAAAATTCCTTATGAGATAGTTTCTCGGTTCGGGAGGTAGATTTATAGAAAGGGAAGGTGTTAGCACCCTTTCTATCCATGGTTATCCATGGGCTCTTAGATACTTGCTCATTGTGTTTTCAAAAGTATTTGCTTTTTAAAGTGTGAGTGGGTTTGAAAAAGTTTCGTTTAAAGATTTCTGAATAACTCTTGTATCAGTCCTCAAGAGCGTTTGAAAAATTGTTTTGAAAGCTTTTTGAAAAGTGTCGGTGTGAAAAGGTTTTTGTTTTGTTTTTTAGAAAGAGCAAGTATCTATGAGTCATCTACCTACCCTAAGGAATTAAGCTGTGTAAATGTCCTTAAGGTAGTGCCATCCCACCATTGAGAGGTAGGTAACACCACCGTTGGAGGTGTTCGGGTCAATTCGAGTGTAGGGACAGTGTGGTCACCGAAGCAACAGTTAGGACACCTTAGAAGCTACCCTTATGTCCTTGATCCTTTTTTTTAATTCGAGGCAACCGTTTCGAGGCAACTATGCCGAGGCAACCGTTTTCGAGGCAACTTGTTCCGAGGCAACTGGATCATGAACATAAGGACTTACTAAAACGTCCTATACTTGACGACCACGTTTCGAAGGCAACAGGTGAGGCGTACCCTAAGAGTGGTATGTGAATTTGTGTGTTGTTTTCATGTTAAGTTTATCTTTGATCATGGTATTGTGAGCTACGCTTGTTTTTAATTAACCATACATTCTTTCATGCAATTTAGAATTTTAGAGTGCGGAAATTTAAATGCGGAAAGATAAATCTTACGCTATTACAAGGCGCGGGTCTATACATCGCCAAAATACAAAGACCCGTTTGATAAAAATGCGGAAAGTAAATAAGTTCCTAATTACTATTACAATCCTTGAGCAGTTACATAATATTTGAAAAGAAAAAAGAATAACGTGCGAAAGAATAAAAGTTAGGACGTCCGAGGGTTTTGACCCTTTCGAAATTAAATTGAATTTAAAGTCTAATTAATTATTTAATTAAAAAAGAAATTGTTTTTTAGGTTTTTGGTATTTAATGAAATAAAGAAAATTAAAATCAAGAGAAACCCTAATTCTAAGTTATTTTTAATTATTAAAGAAAATATACAAGTTAACCTAATTTACACTAATTAGTTAATTTACATATTTATTTACAAAAATATTTAATAATAATAATAAATAATGAGGCAAGTAATTAATTAAAAAATATATAAAAATGTCAAAAACCTAATTTCTACATATTTTTTATTTATTAAGAAAAAGTGTTAAAATTGAAACCTAATTTAACTAAATTAATTATTTAACATTTATTTACAAAAACATTCAAATGGTGAAATTAAATATTAATTAAAAAAATATTTTTTAGTTTCTGATTTTTTTATTATGAAAATTAATTATTTGTGAATTGATAAAACAATTAAAAAGAATTAAAAAGGATTATAATTAAAAGAGAAAAATAAAATTAAAAGATGCAAACCAGGGGGGTATCAGGCCCAAAGGGAGGTGTTTTGGGAGTAATTTTGGCCCATTTTCATAGAGCCTGTTTGACCTTTCCAGCTTGAGTGCACGTTCATTGACCGGTGTGCGACATGGAGTTCCTTCTGAGGCCCTTGGATTAATCACCACGCCATCTGGCAAGCCAATGCATGTGGACGTACGGTGGGACGTTGAGAATATGTTGCACGTGAATATGTTGAAGCAAAAATTAAGAATTAAGTGGGAGGACCTGGGAATCGAACCCAGGTCCCAGTGTTTACAAGGCATGTCATCCACCATCTGTACCAAGCAACGCGTTTGTATATACAATGACAAAGAAATATAATATATAAAATATGCCCATTATGCTGAAATATCAAAAAAACCGCGCCAACGTTTGAACCTCCCAATCATGTAAGGCCACGTCCATCTTCTTCCTTGTTTTTTCCTGCAAATAGAAAACAAATAGCGGGGGTTTTAAACCCCCACAAATTGAAACTCAAGAAAATAGCGATTACGCCTATGGATTAAATAAATTGGGCGCGAGGTGTTGGTTCGTTTCATCTTGACGCCATGAATTCATCCATACAAGTTTGAAGGTCCAATTTTACAGTATATGGGAACCCCTAATTTTGAAGTTCTGAAACCCTAGGTTTCATCAATGGTGAATTTCGTTTCAAGGCATATTAATGGAATTGAATCATACAGAAAGCTTTGCCTGAGTGCTGTGAACACAAAATAATCAACCAAATGTATTAATAATGCATGAATCGTGATGTGCAACTTTGAAAAAAAAGGCAAACCGTGTGATCTGTATTCTTCAATTCTTTGTGCGTTTGGAATGATTTTTGATGCTACTAGACTCCTGGAAGGTCTAGCAATGTGTTAGAATTCTTTTTAGGCTTTGAAACGTGTTGCAACTATGATTTCAGTTTCCAAATTTTTGATGAAAAGTTGCAACTTTGTTCTGAGTTTGTGAGCATTTTTTCGTGTATGCTTGCATTAGGTTAGGTCTTGCATAAGTACATGAAGCAAATTAGGTCAAGAAACAAGCCCATGGATCCATGAATTGATGATTTCAATATTTGATTTTTTTTCCATATCTTTTTCAATCTTTTTTTCATTGAAATCTTGCCAAATGTGGATGATCTTGTCCCCTTGGATGATGCACGAAATCTTTAGCATATAATGAGAATATTTGCTGCACAAAAAGATTTGAAAACCATTACTTGATATTTTTCTCATAATTAAATCTAATTAAATGAATTAATAATAATAAAAATTCAATTAATTAATTAAAAATAAGAAAATAAATCATTTTTAGCTCAATGGGTCGTGCATATGCTTTGGGTAATGATTCAAGGAAGAACTTGAGGCCCATTAGCAATTTTGAAGTGTTTTAGGCAAAGTTGACTATTCAAAATTCCCAAAAATTTCCCAACTTCTCCAAGGCATATCTTGCTCAATTTTGAAGCTATGATCATGTTCTTGGACATTTTGGAAAGGTCTTGAAGTCCCATAACCAATGCCTTTGGTCCCATGTCATTTTTATTTACCAATCTCAAGTTATGGTCTTTGACTTAAAGTGCCTTTTTGTTGACTTTTGAAAATGACCTATAATGTTGAAATTGATAACTTTTTGTGAGAGCATTTCTTGGACTTGAAGTGTGAATATGAGTTGTAGGAAATATCATCCTCTTAAAAATGAGCTTTGGATGGGATTTTTCTGATAAACCATGAAGAAGTTATGCCCTGGTCAATTTGCAGTTGACTTTTTCAACTGTCCAAAAATGGAAACTTTTGCATCTTGAGACTTTTTGAGCCATGCTTTGAGAATCATGATCAAGAATTGATCAAATGATGTTTGTGGCTTAAAAATAAGATGTTGACCAAAAATTTTGACTTTTGACTGCCAAATGACCATTTTGCCCCTGTAGTTGACTGTGGAGCAATTAGGGTTTTTGACTGTACAACTTGATGTTGTGAGTCTTGAAACTTGACATATGGATGCTTGACAATGTATATGGACATGTGGGACTTGATTGGACCTTTGGAAACCTCAATTCCTTTGCAAGAACCAAAACCCTAATTTTGACTGTGTTAGGAGGCAATTGGACTGCGCAACCCTTGAGAGATTTTGAATCATCTGGAGATTGATCTTGGCAAATCTTGAAGATTATGGGAGGGCAAATTTTGGGGTACAACAGTTTCCCCTGTTCAATCTTCTTAAACCTGAGGATGTCGATTGGCTGGCGTGCCTTTCGGAATCCGAAGGTGGAAGATGATTGAACAATAGAGTGCCCAGAAATTTGCACTCACATAGTAGAATATCAGCAGTGTGATAGCGGGAATGGGCTTACAGATGCCATTTGGAAAGATGATGGATAGGAGGATGGGCTTAAAGATGCCGTCTGGTGTTGTGACAGAGCCTCGTCGGGAATGGGCTTATAGATGCCATTTGGAGACCGTTGGTATGTGGATGGGCTTATAGATGCCATCTAGGTGCTGATCGCGTAAGAGATTCCTTAGCGAGAACTTGCATACCTGAGAAAGAAAATAATTACCTGGCCTGTTACAGGAGTTGATCTTTAAACTCTTTATGTAGATGTGCCCTAGCTGGATACAGGAATCAAATCTTTAAACTCTTCAGACGTGCCCTGGCAAGATACAGGAATCGAGTCCGGAGAATAGTCGTCAATAGATACACACTGGCAAGATACAGGAATCGGATCTTCGAACTCTTCAGACGTGCCCTGGAAGGATACAGGAATCGAGTCTGGAACATAGTCGTCAACAGATACACCCTGGCAAGATACAGGAATAGGATCTTCGAACTCTTCAGACGTGCCCTGGCAGGATACAGGAATCGAGTCTGGAATATAGTCGTCAACAGATACACCCTGGCAAGATACAGGAATCGGATCTTCGAACTCTTCAGACGTGCCCTGGCCGGATACAGGAATCGAGTCTGGAATTAGTCATCAACAGATATACCCTAGCAAGATACAGGAATCAGATCTTCAAACTCTTCAAACGTGCCCTGGCAAGATACAGGAATCGAGTCTGGAATTAGTCGTCAACAGATACACCCTGGCAAGATACAGGAATCGGATCTTCGAACTCTTCAGACGTGCCCTGGCAGGATACAGGAATCGAGTCTGGAATATAGTCGTCAACAGATACACCCTGGCAAGATACAGGAATCGGATCTTCGAACTCTTCAGACGTGCCCTAGCAGGATACAGGAATCGAGTCTGGAATTAGTCGTCAACAGATACACCCTGGCAAGATACAGGAATCGGATCTTCAAACTCTTAAAACGTGCCCTTGCAAGATACAGGAATCGAGTCTGGAATTAGTCGTCAACAGATACACCCTGGCAAGATACAGGAATCGAATCTTCGAACTCTTCAGACGTGCCCTGGCAGGATACAGGAATCGAGTCTGGAATATAGTCGTCAACAGATACACCCTGGCAAGATACAGGAATCGGATCTTTGAACTCTTCAGACGTGCCCTGGAAGGATACAGGAATCGAGTCTGGAATATAGTCGTCAACAGATACACCCTGGCAAGATACAGGAATCGGATCTTCGAACTCTTCAGACGTGCCCTGGCCGGATACAGGATTCGAGTCTGGAATATAGTCGTCAACAGATACACCCTGGCAAGATACAGGAATCTGATCTGGAATCACGACTATTGATAGTAATTATCTTTGTATTGATCTTGGTCCTGAAAAGATAAAACGTTAGTTGTATGCAATGTCATGATGTATGACATGCGTGATATTCTCAGAATAAATGAGATTGTATGTTCATGATGCGTATGTGCGTGCGATAACGTATGAAGATATGATGTTTATGAAATGTGTTTTTGTCTAGGAAAGTAAATCCTTGACGGGTGCCGGGAAGTTAAATCCTGGGCTTGATGTTGAAGAGTAGCGCTCTTTGTTTCCGCTGGGGGTGATGGTTGCAAGAATACCGGTAGGAGAAGATAACTTCGTTGGGGACTAAACTTGGTGAATAGATTACTCTGCTGGGAGTGAAATATGTGGGGAAAGAGATGTACTTTGCTTGAGATGTTGATGATAACTCCGTTGGGGATACCATTGAGCTATATTGGGAGATTTGATGAACTCTGCTAGGGATAGGAAGACTTTGCCGGGGACGATCTTTCCGTGGCAATTTGGCTGAGGATAACCCAGTTATATCCTGGTGGGGAAATAACCTTTGAATAAAGCCGGGGGAGCGTTCTTGCTCTGCAGGGGATAGCTTCCAGAATCTACTGGGGGTAAGCTTCCTGCTGGGGAGATGGATTCCACTTTCCTTGGGAAACTTTTCAGATTGGACTGGGGAATGGCTCCATTGAACGTCTGGTATACCGCTGGGGAACAATCTTAGATCAAGACTGCCGGGGATGCTTGTTAAGAATGTCTGTATACTCCGCTGAGGAATGTTGAGATCTGCTGGGGATACCCAATTTCCTTAAGGCTGACAGTGGACTAACTCTGCTTGGGGAGAGTATCGTTGACTTGTTGGCTCACTCTCTGGGGAATTAAGATATCTTGGTTACATTCTTCAGCCGACCTTACCTTGGTACCTTGGTGGACAGAGCAATTAGATCGCTTAGACAACTCATTATTTCCCCTGTTTCTAATGTTACCTGTAATTAATCCTTTGTTTCGCATGCAAATATTTATGAGTTAGCAATTATTGTCAAATGCATATATCAAAATTTGAACATTGGACGTTCTTCACAAAACAAAACAGGAAAAGGAAAAACAATTGGCAATTGGTCTGAAAAGTGAATTTGTATTGATTTTTGAATTTGCCTGTAAATAGGCGTTTATGTACAAGAGGCTGACGTCCTAGTAAGAGAACGCCGCCGAACAAAAGAGTTTATACAATTTTGTGAAAAAGAAAAACAAAACAGCTATGTGAAGAAAGATAATCCCACTGGGTTCCAACTCTGCTATCGCCTTTATATCTTCGAGCGTCTCATCACTTGGCTGCTCAGTTGAAGATGAAGCTGATTGATCGATGCCGTCTGAACTTGATGGTTGATACCGGATTCTGGATGCACGGTGATTCAATGAGACATAGTATTACGCTTTAATCCCTAACTTTTGCCTGGACCGCCCTTTCGGGTTTTCAGTCCACCGGGATACCCATTTTTGCCCAAGCCGCCTTTTCAGGTTTTCGACTTGCCGGGTGTACAGATTTTTTTCATTTCATCCCTCATTTTGCCCGAACCCTTTTGGTTCGCCGGGAAGCCCTAATTTTTGCCTAGGTATGTCAACCTAGCGGGTCTTTTATCATGCGTAGTATCTTTTTACTATGTCTGCATTGGCGGGGTGAGGGAGGTCGTCACCATCCATGGTGGTTAGAATCATGGATCCTCCTGAGAAGACATGTTTAACCACAAATGGCCCTTCGTATGTAGGGGTCCATTTGCCCCTGGGATCACTTTGAGGAAGGATGATGCGCCTGATTACCAGGTCCCCAACTTGATACTCTTGTGGCCTGACTTTCTTGTTAAATGCCCTGATCATCCATTTTTGGTACGTTTGACCATGACAAATAGCAGTGAGTCTCTTTTCGTCAATTAGATTTAATTGGTCAAGTCGAGTCTGGATCCAGTCATCTTCGCTCAGATCTGCATCCTTCATTATCCGGAGAGAGGGTATCTGGACTTCAATCGGCAAGACTGCCTCCATGCCATAGACCAAGGAAAAGGGAGTTGCCCCGGTTGACGTTCTTGCTGAAGTACGGTACCCGTGAAGAGCAAACGGTAACATCTCGTGCCAATCTTTATAGGTCACTGTCATCTTCTGCACAATCTTTTTGATATTCTTATTAGCTTCTTCGACAGCCCCATTCATCTTCGGCCGGTAAGGAGAAGAGTTGTGGTGCTGTATCTTTAATTGCTCGCAGAGCTCAGTGATCATCTTGTTATTAAGATTGGTACCATTGTCCGTAATGATCCTTTCCGGGACGCCGTATCGACAGATCAGGTTATGCCGAATGAACCGTGCCACGACGTTCTTGGTTACAGTGGCATAAGAAGCTGCTTCAAGCCACTTCGTAAAGTAATCAATCGCTACTAGGATGAAGCGATGCCCGTTGGATGTCGTAGGTTTAGTCTCGCCGATCATATCAATGCCCCACATTGCAAAAGGCCAAGGTGCCGTCAAGACATTCAGAGGAACTGGAGGAACGTGCACCTTATCTGCATATATCTGGCACTTATGACATGTCCGAGAATGTTGGTAACAGTCGGCTTCCATTGTGGACCAGAAATATCCTGCCCGAAGGATCTTCTTTGCCATGGTGTGTCCACTGGAATGTGTTCCAAAGGTACCTTCATGTAGCTCTGCCATGATCCTTTCTGCTTCAGTCTTATCCACACAATGCAGTAAGGTTGAATCATGGTTTCGCTTGTACAGAATGCCATTGCTGAGGAAGAACTTTGCTGCGAACCTTCTCAGAAACTTTTTATCATTGATGGATGCACCTTCAGGGTATTCTTGAGCTTCTAAGTACCTTTTCACCTCATGATACCAGGGTTTTTCAGTTACTACCTCAGCCTCAAGATCACAACAGTATGTAGGTTCGTCCAGTTTCCAGATAATGATCCGGGGAGCCTCATTGTCCCACTTGACTTTGAACATAGAAGACATCGTAGCTAACGCGTCCGCCAACTGATTCTCCTCTCTTGGGAAGTATTCAAAAGTTATCTCTGTGAAGTGGGGGATCAATGTTAACACACATTCTCTGTAAGGAATAAGATTCAGATGTTTCGTATCCCACTCGCCTTTGATCTAATTGATCATGAGAGCGGAATCTCCGAAGACACTCAGAAACTTGATCCTTAAGTCAATCGCAGCTTGAAGACCCATGATGCATGCCTCATACTCCGCCATGTTGTTGGTGCAGTTGAAACATAGTCGGCCAGTAAGTGGAGTATGAGTGCCTTTGGGGGATATGATCACAGCGCCGATACCGTTACCCAAAGCGTTGGAGGCTCTATCAAAGTGCATAGACCATCGGGATCCTTCCTCAGGTCCTTCATCCGGTCCAGGTACTTCACAATCAGTCACTATCATGATGCTCTCGTCCGGAAATTCAAAGTTCATTGACTGGTAGTCATCTACTGCCTGGTGTGCCAAGTGATCTGCCAATACACTTCCTTTGATAGCTTTCTGAGTCGTGTACTGGATGTCGTATTCTGTCAAGATCATCTGCCATCTTGCTATTCTTCCAGACAGAGCAGGTTTTTCGAATATGTATTTTATTGGATCCATCTTTGAGATCAACAAAGTAGTTTGAGTCAGCATATACTGTCTCAGCCGGCGAGCAGCCCATACCAAAGCGCAGCAAGTTTTCTCGAGCAGTGAGTATCGGGTCTCACAGTCGGGAAACGTTTTGCTAAGGTAATAAATGGCATGCTCTTTTCGGCCAGACTCGTCATGCTGCCCTAGCACACACCCCATTGAGCTGTCAGGTATAGTATTAGAGGTCTCCCTTAAACCGGTGGCATAAGGATGGGTGGTTCTTGGAGATACTCTTTGATTCTGTCAAAAGCGGCCTGACATTTGTCGTTCCAACATACTACCTGATCTTTCTTCAGCAGCTTGAAGATTGGTTCACAAGTAGCAGTTAGATGCGAGATGAATCGGGCAATATAATTCAGACGTCCTAGAAAGCCTCTGACTTCTTTCTCTGTCTTGGGAAATGGCATCTCTTGTATGGCTTTAACCTTGGCAGGGTCCACTTGAATACCTTTGTCACTTACGACGAAGCCTAGCAACTTTCCAGATCTTACCCCGAAGGTGCACTTGTTCGGGTTCAACCTTAGCTTGTATAACTTCAGATAGTCAAACAACTTTTGCAGATGGTCAAGGTGTTCCTCCTCAGTTTGGGACCTTGCAATCATGTCATCGACATACACTTCAATCTCATGGTGGATCATGTCATGAAATAAAGCAACCATGGCACGTTGGTAAGTTGCCCCAGCATTTTTCAACCCGAATGGCATGACCTTGTAGCAGAAGGTGCCCCACTGAGTAACAAAGGTAGTCTTTTCCATATCTTCAGGAGCCATCTTGATCTGATTATAACCTGAAAAACCATACATGAAGGAGAACACCTTTTGCTGAGCAGTATTGTCAACTAGAACGTCGATGTGAGGCAGAGGGAAATCATCCTTGGGGCTGGCCCTGTTCAAATCCCTGTAGTCAACACACATTCTGACCTTACCATCTTTCTTCGGCACCGGGACCACTTTGGCAACCCACTGAAGGTAAGAAGTCACTGCTAGAAACCCGACATCAAATTGCTTCATAACTGAAATTCTGGCTGCAGATACTCAATGTCACGTTCAATGTTATGACACCGTATCTGACTTACTATATGACAGTAAATACAAAAGCAATAAAGAACACAGTCAATTGTTTACCCAGTTCAGTGTGCAACAACACCTACTCTGGGGGCTACCAAGCCAGGGAGAGAATTCACTATAAGAGATGTTAATTCGGGAATAAACCAACCAATTTATCTCCTTCACTTAAGACCTACCAAATGCAATTCTAATCTAAGTACAACTTAAACCTGAGTTCCTACTCACTCCCCCTCAATCACAGCAGTGATACATAAACCAATTTGACTTAAGAATTGATGAAGACACTCTTCAAAAACAAACACTTGATTAAGCTTCACAGCTTTTTAATCAAGCAACACAATCACTC
This sequence comes from Vicia faba, assembly GCA_948472305.1. NCBI lineage: Eukaryota > Viridiplantae > Streptophyta > Magnoliopsida > Fabales > Fabaceae > Vicia > Vicia faba. The sequence continues at coordinate 1,589,624,962 of OX451738.1, forward strand.
GTGCTTCACAGCTTTGAGTGATGTACACAACTAACTTGACTCTGCTTCACAGCTTTAGTCAAGGAACATTCAAACACTCTTGCTTCAAAGCTTTGAGTGCTACACAACCCTTACAATTTGAAACCTATTCCAAGGCACTTATCACAATGATAATTGCTTGGAGTACAAATAAAAAAATCTATACAAATTACAAATGATCTTCTAATCAATCAGCAGGGTTGCTTGAAAAACAGCAGCTCTGTTGAATATATAGCAACTGCAACTTCAGTTAGGGTTTCCAAAAACCTAGGGTTAATTCTGTTTGACCTAAAGACCAGGTCACAGGACTTTATTAACCAGGTTAGGGTTGAGCTAGGTTACCCCTCAGAAAACGCAGGATTCTGTTCAGAAAGGACTGAGTTATTTCCTGAAAAAACTCAGACTTATCCAATCCTGCAATCCTGTTAGTTCAGAATAGGATGTCATAACATCTGTTATGACATCTGAGAAAACCTGTCTACTGATTTAGCAAAATGTGATCATTTTGCAAAATGCTCAGATACACACTTGTAAACATCAGTATTTGAATTACAATATTTTTCTGCAAAGGTACTTAATGAACCAGTACAAACTGAACTAGAATGTTATGACATCAGTCATGACATCAGTCATGACATTCACACATACACTTGGGATTTACCAAAAATGCAAGCCAATACCTAAACACCTACAAACTCCCCCTTTGGCAGATTTTTGGCTAAAGACCCTAAACAATCAGAGATACATAGCAGCAGAAATAAGTGACAGCAGAAAAATAGAACACAGAATGTCAAGTACTAATTAAGCAAGTACCAAAATATTCTCCCCCTCTTTAGCCACAAATGGGCCAAAGAAAACATGTTCAAAAAATTATACAGTTATCCAAAACAAAATAATAAGATCAGCAGCAGACAACAACAGAACACACTTCCAAACTCCACCAGAAATCAGCAACCATCCTTCAAGCACTGTCATCAGATCCAGAGGATTCAGGCTTCTTTCTTTTCTTGTGAGCAATGTCAGCATTCTTCTCTTTGTTTGATGTCTCAACATTCTTAGAGACATCTGGATTTGTTTCAGTATTTGAGCTTTCTTGGTTCAGAGGAACAGAAATGCCAGGAACTGAGTGGTTCTCGTTCAGAATTCTTGAAACAATTTTTGCTATTGCTTGATTAACATAGGATGTCCCTTCCCTATTTGCAATTTCAGGGGGAACTGAAGAGGAAGCATGAGATGGATTACCTGCATGTCTTGTTCTCAACTCTTTGACCTTGGTGGGGTTAGTTCCCACTTTTCTATGAGAAGAGATCTCCAGAACGTCAGAGTCCAGATAGGAAGAGATTTGTAGTCCAAGAAAATAAGTTAGTTCTCCCATGAGACTCATTTCAAATTCAGCCTGCATCTGGTCAGCAAAGTGTTTGACCATATGTTCTGACATTCCTCCAAACACTATGTCATCAACATATATTTGGGCAACCATCAACTTCCCTCCTTCAGTTTTGACAAATAGAGTTTTGTCCAAGCCTCCTTTTCTGTAGCCTTTGTCTGAGAGAAACTTTGTTAACCTGTCATACCATGCTCTAGGAGCTTGTTTCAGCCCATATAGAGCTTTTCTCAATTTGTAGACATGATCAGGATGGGTTGGATCCACAAAACCTTTAGGTTGTTCCACATAAGCTTCCTCATTTAAGTACCCATTTAGAAAGGCACTTTTCACATCCATCTGAAATAACTTGAACTTCAGAAGACAAGCAATTGACAACAAGAGTCTGATTGATTCCAAGCTGGCTACAGGTGCAAAGGTTTCATCAAAATCAACCCCTTCAACCTGGGTGTATCCTTGAGCAACAAGTCTTGCCTTATTTCTGGTGACAACTCCTTCAGCATCTGACTTGTTCTTGAATATCCATTTTGTCCCAATGATGTTAGTTCCTTCAGGTCTAGGAACCAGTTCCCAAACTTCATGTTGCTTGAATTGGTTCAGTTCATCTTGCATTGCACCAATCCAATATTCATCAGTTAAGGCTTCCTTGACATTTCTTGGTTCCATTTTGGACACAAAACAAGAGTTTGAGATGATTTCTCTAGATCTTGTGATGACTCCACTATTGGGATCTCCTATGATGAGCTCTTTTGGATGATCCTTCTGAATTCTGATGGAAGGAGTCTTGCTGGCTTCCTTTGATTCAGATTCTGTTGTGGTGGAGTTGGGTAGATCATCCTGTTGGGTTGAAGTCTCAAAGAATGTCTCAACAATACAAGGAACATCTATTTCTTCATGATAGTCATCAATTACAACATTTATTGATTCCATCATGGTTTTGGTTCTGGAGTTGAATACTCTATAAGCTCTGCTGTTTGAGGAGTATCCTAGAAATATGCCTTCATCACTTTTGGAGTCCAGTTTTCTTCTTTGTTCACGATCAGACAGGATATAGCATTTGCTTCCAAACACATGGAAGTACTTCACAGTTGGTTTTCTTCCTTTCCAAAGTTCATATATGGTGGATGAGGTTCCCTTTCTCAAGGTGACCCTGTTATGAACATAGCAAGTTGTATTCATAGCTTCAGCCCAAAAATACATAGGAAGTCTTTTGGCATGTAACATTGCTCTGGCAGATTCTTGTATGGTCCTGTTTTTTCTTTCCACAACTCCATTTTGCTGTGGTGTTATGGGAGAAGAAAACTCATGACTGATTCCTTCTGAAGCACAGAAGTCATCAAACTTGCTGTTTTCAAATTCCTTGCCATGATCACTTTTGATTCTGACAATACATCCTTCCTTCTCTCTTTGAATTCTCTTGCACAGTTCTCTAAAAACTTCAAATGCATCTGATTTTTCCCTAATGAAATTAATCCAGGTGAATCTGGAAAAATCATCCACAACCACATAGGCATATCTTTTACCACCAAGACTCTCTACTTGCATTGGTCCCATCAGATCCATATGGAGGAGTTCTAGAACCTTAGAGGTGGTCAGATGTCTTGACTTTGGATGTGACATCCTAGTCTGCTTACCAACCTGACATTCACCACAAACTCTTCCTTCATCAATTTGCAGTTTTGGAATCCCTCTGACTGCCTCCAAGGAGATAATCCTCTTCATACCCCTTAGATGAAGATGGCCAAGTTTTTGGTGCCACAGTTTCACCTCTTTTTCTTCTTTTGCAATGGAACACACAGATGAGAAATTAGTGTTCTCAGCCTCCCACAAGTAACAGTTGTCTTTGGATCTGACTCCTTTCATTACTATCTCTTGTTTGTCATTGATTACAAGGCATTCAGATCTTGAGAAATTGACCTTGAATCCTAGATCACACAGTTGACTGATACTAATGAGATTAGCGGTCAGTCCTTTCACCAGCAGTACTTCATTCAGACTTGGAACTCCAGGGCAGTCCAAATCACCAACTCCTTTGATTTCACCTTTAGCCCCATCTCCAAAGGTCACAAAACTGGTGGTGTGAGGCTTAACATTATTGAGGAGGTTCTTGATTCCAGTCATATGTCTGGAACATCCACTGTCAAAGTACCAGTCTTCCTTTGCAGAGACCCTCAGGGAAGTGTGAGCTATCAGTGCAGTAGTCTTTTTCTTCCATTGAGGAGCATGTGGTACCTTTTTAGACTTAGGTTTGACACCTGAGTTCTGATTAGGGTATCCATGTAATCTGAAGCAGAAGGGCTTTATGTGGCCATATCTACCACAGTGATGACATTTCCATCTTTGGTACCTTTTCCTCATATGTTTCTGTTCCTGATGTCGAGAGTTGTGTTGAGACATCTGTTTTAACATTTGCTTACCAGAACCAGATTTCGTTGCTTCCATAAATCCTAGTCCAGATTTATTTCCCACATTTTGTCCTACCTGAAGGATCTCTTCCAATTTGTTTGTTCCATTGGTCAACATCTTGACAGGTTTGGTCATTTGATTCAGTTGTGAGTTCAGCAGTTGAACTTCTCCTTCTAGATGACTTATAGTTTCAAGATTTGCCCTTTTTTTCAGCCTCCAGCTTTATAATGAGTTTTGATTGTTTCTCATTCTGCACACAGACTTCAGCACTTCTGATACACAATTTCTTGTAAGTATCAGCCAGTTCTTCAAAAGTCACCTCTTCATCACTGATGTCACTTTCAGAGGTACAAACACCAGTTAAAGCAGTAACTCGTTTGGCAGTCTCTTCTTCAGAATTACTTTCTGAATCACAGTCAGACCAAGTAACAGTCATTCCTTTTTGTTTCTTAAGAAAGGTAGGACATTCAGCTCGAATATGCCCATATCCTTCACAGCCATGGCATTGAATTCCTCTGCCTTGAATTCCCTTCTCTTCTGACCTTGGTCTTCTGCTGGAACTGTCAATGTTAGAGGGAATGTTATGAACATTAGACCTTGACTTTGGATCTATTCTTTTGATGAGTTTGTTGAACTGTCTTCCAAGCATGGCAATAGCTTCTGATATGTTTTCTTCTTCATCCTCCTTGTATTCAACATCAGTGTTGGATACAAGTGCTATGCTTTTGTTCTTCTTGTCACCATTATCAGTGATCCCCATCTCAAAAGTCTGAAGAGACCCAATAAGTTCATCCACTTTCAACTTGCTAATGTCCTGGGCTTCCTCTATGGCAGTTACCTTCATTGCAAATCTTTTAGGCAAGGATCTGAGAATCTTCCTCACCAGTTTTTCTTCTGACATTTTTTCTCCCAGTGCTCCTGAGGTGTTGGCAATCTCCAAGATGTTCATGTGAAACTCATGAATGGTTTCATCTTCCATCATTTTTAGATTCTCAAATTTGGTGGTCAACATCTGAAGCCTTGACATTTTTACTTTGGAAGTTCCCTCATGAGTAGTTTTGAGAGTGTCCCAAACTTCCTTGGCCAGTTCATATTGATGTACTAGTCTGAAAATGTTTCTATCAATTCCATTGAACAAGGCATTTAAAGCTTTTGAATTTCCCAGAGCTAACTCATCTACTTCTTTACTCCAATCTTCCTCAGGCTTCAGACTGATTGTCCCATCTATCTCAGTTATGGTGGGATGAATCCATCCTTTGTCAGCAGCTCTCCAAGCTTTTTTGTCCAGAGATTTTAGGAAGGCAATCATACGAGGTTTCCAGTAATCATAATTAGTTCCATCCAGAATGGGTGGTCTATTTCCAAAAACTCCTTCTTTGTCCATAGTGCCAGAAAGTGATATCCCTATATCTCACCCAGTAATACAGGCAGGGTGCCTGCTCTGATGCCAATTGAAATTCTGGCTGCAGATACTCAATGTCACGTTCAATGTTATGACACCGTATCTGACTTACTATATGACAGTAAATACAAAAGCAATAAAGAACACAGTCAATTGTTTACCCAGTTCAGTGTGCAACAACACCTACTCTGGGGGCTACCAAGCCAGGGAGAGAATTCACTATAAGAGATGTTAATTCGGGAATAAACCAACCAGTTTATCTCCTTCACTTAAGACCTACCCAATGCAATTCTAATCTAAGTACAACTTAAACCTGAGTTCCTACTCACTCCCCCTCAATCACAGCAGTGATAAATAAACCAATTTGACTTAAGAATTGATGAAGACACTCTTCAAAAACAAACACTTGATTAAGCTTCACAGCTTTTTAATCAAGCAACACAATCACTCATGCTTCACAGCTTTGAGTGATGTACACAACTAACTTGACTCTGCTTCACAGCTTTAGTCAAGGAACATTCAAACACTCTTGCTTCAAAGCTTTGAGTGCTACACAACCCTTACAATTTGAAACCTATTCCAAGGCACTTATCACAATGATAATTGCTTGGAGTACAAATAAACAAATCTATACAGATTACAAATGATCTTCTAATCAATCAGCAGGGATGCTTGAAAAACAGCAGCTCTGTTAAATATATAGCAGCTGCAACTTCAGTTAGGGTTTCCAAAAACCTAGGGTTAATTCCGTTTGACCTAAAGACCAGGTCACAGGACTTTATTAACCAGGTTAGGGTTGAGCTAGGTTACCCCTCAGAAAATGCAGGATTCTGTTCATAAAGGACTGAGTTATTTCCTGAAAAAACTCAGACTTATCCAATCCTGCAATCCTGTTAGTTCAGAACAAGATGTCATAACATCTGTTATGACATCTGAGAAAACCTGTCTACTGATTTAGCAAAATGTGATCATTTTGCAAAATGCTCAGATACACACTTGTAAACATCAGTATTTGAATTACAATATTTTTCTGCAAAGGTACTTAATGAACCAGTACAAACTGAACTAGAATGTTATGACATCAGTCATGACATTCACACATACACTTGGGATTTACCAAAAATGCAAGCCAATACCTAAACACCTACAATAACCTCAGCTTTGATCTTCTCAGACATCTCTGGACGCATACGGCGAACCTTTTGTTTAACCGGAGGGCAGTCTTCCTTGGTAGGCAAATGATGGACCACAATATCGGTATCCAACCCAGGCATGTCTTCGTAAGACCAGGCGAAGATTTCCACATAATCATGCAACATGTGAACCAACCGTTGTTTTATGCTGAGCTCTAGATTAGCACCAATCTTAACTTCCTTTCTGTCTGTCTCAGTACCCGGGTTTACCGTTTCCACTGGCTCTTCATGTGGCTGAATGGCCCTCTCTTCCTGGAGTAACAGTCTTGCAAGCTTACCAGGCACTTCGCAATCATCTTCACCTTCGTCTTCGGCTAAGATGATCGGATTTTCGAAGTCATAACTGGCAGTAGCAGAGTCGTTACCAGTGAGATCCAGAGTGGATTGAAACCTGTATGAGTGAGTGTGTGTAAATATAGCTGTTTTGCAATATATAAAGAAAGAAAGAAAGGGAGCACAAGATTTGAAATGCGAAAAACATCCAATGTCTTGATTCATGATATATGGAAATGCCAAGTAATAAACCCTCACAAATGAAGCCAACAGTACCCCGGGTAAGACACCGGGCCATAAAGTTTCAATTTATTGTTCATTACAAATTAAAGAAACAAAGGAATTCATTACTGCGTAACAAAAGTAACAGGTATGTAGTCTTTTGTAGTCCAATTGTTCAGTCCACCGTCGATCGTCGGGTAGATCCAGCTATCAAACTCTGATTCCTCCGTCTCGCCTTCAATAGCATTCACTCCCGGGTTGGTGATGAACACGGGAGGTCTTCCGATCCTAGCTTTGCGTACAGCCCTCTGAGCCTCTGCAGTAAAACCCAACCCAAACTTGCCAGTTTTAGGAGTTAAATCAGGGAGCCTGCCCCAGTTAGCACATTCACCTTTCTCAATTACAGCCCGGGCGTCCTTTAAGGAGGCCATTTTCAAAGGAAGGTCTTCTTCAATTACTGTCTCAGTTGACGCCAATGTTGGAGGTACCTCTTCAAAATGTTGAAAGGGGGTTTCAATAAACTCTCCGTCCATCTCTATATACCGGAACGAGTTCAGATGACTAACCATGTATTCTTCCTCCCCTTGCACAGTAACAATCTTCCCTCTGACAGGGTATTTAAGCTTCTGGTGTAGAGTGGAGGTCACATCCCCAGCCTTGTGAATCTAAGGTCGACCCAGCAAACATGAATAAGATGGACGAATATCCATCACATAGAACGTTGAATCAAAGACTTGGGAACCAACCCGAATCGGAATATCCACTTCACCATGTACCATCCTCTTCGACCCGTCAAAGGCTCCGACAATAATATTACTAGGCTTCAACTCCAGGCCCTCACAATCCAACCTATCCAAGGCCTTCTTGGGCAATACATTTAGTGAAGAACCGGTGTCCACCAACACGTGTGCGAGAGTAGTGCCCCTGCATTCTATGGAGACATGCAGGGCATCATTGTGGTTCTTTCCCTTGGCGGTAAGATCAGCATCCGAGAAACCCAACCCATTGTCAGCGGTCAAGTTGGCCACACAATCAGTGAATTGATCCGCAGATGTCTCTTGTGGCACATGGGCCGTCTTCAGAAATGAAATCAGGGCCTTGGCATGGGCCTCTGAGCATAGCAGTAATGATAGCATAGAGATCTTGGAGGGGGTATGCCCCAGTTGTTCAATGACGTTGAAATCGCTCTTCTTAATGATCTTAAGGATTTCCTCCATCTCTTGCTGGGAGGCTTCAACATTGACAGTCTTCGGTGCCTCCATCCGGGCAGGCACATCAGCAGTCCCTTTGCCCCGAGTGTCAGATGACTCGGCAGCAGGGGTAGAAACTTGGTCAGAAGGGGAAACAGGCGCACTTGCAAGTGTTATTATAAGAGGTCTTCGGATGAATGGTGGCGCAATGTCAGGCGAGAAGAGCCTTCCACTGCGAGTAACTTTGGCGGGACCAGTGATGTTACTGATACTGGTACTAGTGTTGAACTCCTGCTTCACTCCAAGTACATGCACATCTGCCCCATATGCCATGGGACAGCCTTGTCAGATTTATAGGGGAGAGGCCCCGGAACAGTAATAATAATAGGTGCAACAGACATAATTTTGACCGGCTTCCTCGGGGGAGCCTTGGTAGGATTGTTGAAGATGGTGACAACAGATACTTCTTCAACAGGAACAATAGGAACAGCGGCCTTCTTGAACAAGATTTCTTTGCTATCCATCAGGTTTTGGACGCCTGACTTCAGCAACGGACAACCAGCAGGGGCAACAGCACACAGAAGGCAACCCTTGCTACAACCCAGAAATAAATCGGCCAGCAACAGGTTCCTCTTAACAGTCAACAAAGGGGTGGCAACATCATCCACAGAAACTGCATACAGGTCTTCCTCAATAGCATTTACCCCATGCTGGGGCAAAGGAGCTGTCACAACGTTGGGCCTTTCGGGCGCCTCAAATTGTATTTCCTTCGCATCAATAAGGTCTTGAACCTTATTTCTTAGGGCCCAACAATCATCAGTAGAATGCCCCGGGCTATCAGAGTGATAAGCACAGCGGGCATTGGGATTATACTTCGGAGATGTAGTGTTTACCACCTTCGGAGCCTCTCTGACGGTTACCAAGTTGGTCGATAGTAGTTGCGGCAAGATCTGTGACAAGGTCATACTCAGCCGAGTGTATTCTCTTCTGGGTCTCTCAGCCCTTGGTTGGTTAGGTTGCCGAGGAGCGGCAGCAGGCTTAGCAATTACCACCGCGTTGACAGCTTGGCGGCGTTCTGGTTTATTTTGCCTCCTAGGCCTATACACAACACTGGTTTCCTTTTTGAAAGGCTTTTTCTCAGAGCTTGAGGATGCACCTTTCTGAATTTTCCCTGATTTCATGCCAGCTTCTATTCTTTCCCCAGTCAGAATGAGATCTGTAAACCCTGCTGACGAATTGCCAATGAGATGATTGAAGAATGGCCCGGATAGGGTCCCCAAGAACATGTCCACTAGCTCACGATTGGTTAATGGTGGCTGCACCCTGCCAGCCAGGTCCCTCCACTTCTACGCATACTCTTTAAAACCTTCTCCCGATCCTAGCGACATACCCTGGAGTTGGGTACGTGTAGGAGCGAGGTCGGCATTATACTGATACTGCTTGTAAAAAGCAGTAGCCAATTCCTCCCAGTTATGAACCTTGGTCCCATCCAGCTGATAGAACCATTCGAGATGAGTCCCTGAAAGACTCTCATGGAAGAAATGGATCCACAAGTTCTTGTCCAAAGTATACGGCTGGATCTTCCGCACATAAGATCTGAGATGTAGCTTAGGGCAGGACGCCCCATCATACTTTGCGAAAGATGGTGCTTTGAATTTGTGTGGGATTACCACACCAGAAGATAGACCCAAGTCTCCAAAATCCAACCCAGACACTTGTTGAATTTCCATGGCATTCAGACGATCCTCTAACTGCTTGTATTTGTCTTCAGCTGGAGGATACTGCTCCTCATTAAAATCAGTCTTGTTGTCAGAGACCACCGGACTAGGAACCCTTCCCCCCTGGGGACTGCCTTTCCCTACAGAAGAACCAGCTTGATCAACCTCATTCTGCAGTGTGTTACCAAACCTCTAGCCAGTATTGAATAGTACAGTTCTCTTCTTCTTTTTCTTGACCAACATAGCCTTCAATTCCTCCTGACCTTGGGCCAAACTCATAATCAGCTCTTGGAATTGGGCGTTCTGAGCCTGGAGGGCCTTGATGGACTGCTCAGTAGATGATTCAGGGTTCATGATGCTGAAATAAACAGCGAAGAACATTAAGCAACCTGAAAAGAAGAGTACCTGCTATGCACATGATGCATGATATATGTTTATGCAATGCATTCAAGGGTTCGAAAGTTCAAATTTGTTGTAGACAAAAAGGAACACACGTTATCATTAGGGAATAATTGTTCAGTACATCAAGGCCTCATGGGAAAAATATTACAAAATAATCAATCCCAAAAGACGCTGCGCATCCTCTTTGGAGCTATGTAAGTGTTGAGAGTCTTTTCCTCGTGCAGTAGGCAGGTGAGCTCCAAGACCTTCTTCTCACTAGCATGTAGACTGGACTCAAGAGAATTCCGTTCTTCCTTAATCTGGATCCAGCTCTTCTGCATTTCTTCCCAGGATGTGGGCATGTCAGGATGTTGAATGGTGTAGGACACCTCTCCTTCCAAAACTGGCTCTTTGATCACAGGGAGAACATGAGGATATGGCATCACTAACTTCTGAGAGCGGGCTCGTACCCACTTGAGATAAGGTTCCAACGGGATGGAGTTCTTGTGCCCCAGTGTCTTGTTGTCTACCTTGTTGGGCATCCTCCAAGCTCTGATAAATCTCTGGCGAGGTCCTTGTGCATCGTTATCGAAGTCAAAAACTATGTCAGGAATTAACATGTCATGAGGGCCGTCCCTCCGAGCATAACCAAACTGTCTCCAAGCCAGACACGGGTTGTAAGTAATACCTCCTATGATTCCAAGTTAAGGAACATTAGGAAACTCCCCGCAACGATCAATGATAGTGACATCCTCTCTGGACCGAGAGCACCAATGTATATCTGCATGTGTAAGAGTCATTAATCGTTGTGACCATCTCAGACCCCGCTCATTCTTCAAAACTGATCGTGGAAGGTGCAAAGTAAACCACCTTCCCAGGAGGGGAGTACAGCACATAAGAACACCTCTTTTTCTCATGGTTCGAGTGTAACATGAGTGAAGGATGTCTCCAAGCAACGTAGGTATAGGATTCCTGGACATGAAGATCTGGACAGCACTGATATCTATAAGCTGATCGGGATTCGGGAACAAAACCAATCCATAGACAAGGAGGGCCACAACTTCTTCAAAGGCTTGTAGGTCAAGGGAGTTCCAACATTCTTGGGCCTTCTCAAACAGAAACCTGGCCAAGAACCCTTTGATACCACTTCTAACTCCCCAATGTCCCTTGATGTCAGATGGTTGTAGACGTAAGGCTCTAGCAATCTCTTCAAGTTTGGGTTCCTTTTCCGTACCGTTGTAGGGTAGTTGACTAAGGATAGGGATCTTCAGAAGCCGGGAGAACTCTTCCAAGGTAGGCACCAGTTGATAATCCAGGAAAGTAAATCAATGGTGCAGAGGGTCAAAGAAATGGAAGAGAACCTTTATCATGTCTTCCTCAATGTTGGTGTTGACCAAACTGATGAGTCTTCCATGCCTCTCACTGAAAGAAGAGTTCTCGGGAATCCTGGATATAAGTTCCTTAAGCTGAGGAGGGATCCTTACAAGGCTGATCTGGATTGTCTTTCTGCGGATAGTTTCCATGTCCTACAAAACAAGAACAAAGATGAAGATTCGAACCCCTGAAATGGTTAGTCAATGCATATGATGTTGTATGATGTTATGATGCTATGATAAAGCACGCTACAAGTATTCACAAAAGCAAACATGGTAAAGCATACAAGTCACACCACAGCCCTTAGAGTTTAGGCCAGCATGGGGTCTGGGTATTACCCTCTTGAAGTTGGTGGGCTCAAAAACTGTCCTATCAGAAGTAATCGGGTTCTAAGGGTCCCAATATCATGGGATTGCTTTCATTGTTCATCGTTTCGATTTAGCCACTGAACTGGCGACCGAAATATTCCAAGAAAACAACCCTCAATTGAGTGTAGTATCGAGTATCAACCAACCTCGGACTGCACCAAAGTCAGTTATCTCACTACCCTAAAGAGGCCAAGATGGTTCGATTAAGGTTCCTAAGATCAGTTGATGCTTCACGACACCACGCGGCGGCCCCGTACTCTCCTTGACTGGACTCAAGGGTTACCGGTACTCACCAAAGTGCCACATCAACGTAGCAGACTGCTTCAACCATGTCGGTATACCCCACACAGTTCCCTCACAGTCTTGTTGCTACCTTCTAAGAAGGTATCCCCAGATCCGGGTTAGGATCTATAGAACTCCCAAGACAGTACCCACAATAATAAAGCAAGCAATTCAGACAATTGAAAACACAAGTGATCTTAGTCCTAAGGTACACCTCACTTTAAAGATATCCCCATCAGAGTCGCCAGTTCTGGGATCGGTGGATTTAGATCTGACTGTTTAACGCTGGATCGCGAAATGTCGCGGAAGCAAGAGTCGCCACCGTCTTTTATTTTCTCCAACATGGACAGGACAAAAGCACAGCAAAATTCCTTATGAGATAGTTTCTCGGTTCGGGAGGTAGATTTATAGAAAGGGAAGGTGTTAGCACCCTTTCTATCCATGGTTATCCATGGGCTCTTAGATACTTGCTCATTGTGTTTTCAAAAGTATTTTCTTTTCAAAGTGTGAGTGGGTTTGAAAAAGTTTCGTTTAAAGATTTCTGAATAACTCTTGTATCAGTCCTCAAAAGTGTTTGAAAAATTATTTTGAAAGCTTTTTGAAAAGTGTCGGTGTGAAAAGGTTTTTGTTTTTTTTTTTAGAAAGAGCAAGTATATATGAGTCATCTACCTACCCTAAGGAATTAAGCTGTGTAAATGTCCTTAAGGTAGTTCCATCCCACCATTGAGAGGTAGGTAGCACCACCGTTGGAGGTGTTCGGGTCAATTCGAGTGTAGGGACAGTGTGGTCACCGAAGCAACAGTTAGGACACCTTAGAAGCTACCCTTATGTCCTTGATCCTTTTTTTAATTCGAGGCAACCGTTTCGAGGCAACTATTCCAAGGCAACCGTTTTCGAGGCAACTTATTCCGAGGCAACTGGATCATGGACATGAGGACTTACTAAAACGTCCTATACTTGACGACCACGTTTTGAAGGCAACAGGTGAGGCGTACCCTAAGAGTGGTATGTGAATTTGTGTGTTGTTTTCATGTTAAGTTTATCTTTGATCATGGTATTGTGAGCTACGCTTGTTTTTAATTAACCATACATTCTTTCATGCAATTTAGAATTTTAGAGTGCGGAAATTTAAATGCGGAAAGATAAATCCTACGCTATTACAAGGCGCAGGTCTGTACATCGCCAAAATACAAAGACTCGTTTGATAAAAATGCGGAAAGTAAATAAATTCCTAATAATTATTACAATCCTTGAGCAGTTACATAATATTTGAAAAGAAAAAAGAATAACGTGTGAAAGAATAAAAGTTAGGACGTCCGAGGGTTTTGACCCTTTCGAAATTAAATTGAAATTAAAGTCTAATTAATTATTTAATTAAAAAAGAAATTGTTTTTTAGGTTTTTGGTATTTAATGAAATAAAGAAAATTAAACTCAAGAGAAACCCTAATTCTAAGTTATTTTTAATTATTAAAGAAAATATACAAGTTAACCTAATTTACACTAATTAGTTAATTTACATATTTATTTACAAAAATATTTAATAATAATAATAAATAATGAGGCAAGTAATTAATTAAAAAAAAGATAAAAATGTCAAAAACCTAATTTCTACATATTTTTTATTTATTAAGAAAAAGTGTTAAAATTGAAACCTAAATTAACTAAATTAATTATTTAACATTTATTTACAAAAACATTCAAATGGTGAAATTAAATATTAATTAAAAAAACATTTTTTAGTTTCTGATTTTTTTATTATGAAAATTAATTATTTGTGAATTGATAAAACAATTAAAAAGAATCAAAAAGGATTATAATTAAAAGAGAAAAATAAAATTAAAAGATGCAAACCAGGGGGGTATCAGGCCCAAAGGGAGGTGTTTTGGGAGTAATTTTGGCCCATTTGCATAGAGCCTGTTTGACCTTTCCAGCTTGAGTGCACATTCATTGACCGGTGTGCATCATGGAGTTCCTTCTGAGGCCCTTGGATTAATCACCATGCCATCTGGCAAGCCAATGCATGTGGACGTACGGTGGGACGTTGAGAATATGCTGCACGTGAATATGTTGAAACAAAAATTAAGAATTAAGTGGGGGGACCTGGGAATCGAACCCAGGTCCCAGTGTTTACAAGGCATGTCATCCACCATATGTACCAAGCAACGCGTTTGTATATACAATGACAAAGAAATATAATATATAAAATATGCCCATTATGCTGAAATATCAAAAAAACCGCGCCAACGTTTGAACCTCCCAATCATGTAAGGCCACGTCCATCTTCTTCCTTGTTTTTTCCTGCAAATAGAAAACAAATAGTGGGGGTTTTAAACCCCCACAAATTGAAACTCAAGAAAATAGCGATTACGCCTATGGATTAAATAAATTGGGCGCGAGGTGTTGGTTCGTTTCGTCTTGACGCCACGAATTCATCCATACAAGTTTGAAGGTCCAATTTTACAGTATATGGGAACCCCTAATTTTGAAGTTCTGAAACCCTAGGTTTCATCAATGGTGAATTTCGTTTCAAGGCATATTAATGGAATTGAATCATACAGAAAGCTTTGCCTGAGTGCTGTGAACACAAAACAATCAACCAAATGTATTAATAATGCATGAATCGTGATGTGCAACTTTGAAAAAAAAGGCAAACCGTGTGATCTGTATTCTTCAATTCTTTGTGCGTTTGGAATGATTCTTGATGCTACTAGACTCCTGGAAGGTCTAGCAATGTGTTAGAATTCTTTTTAGGCTTTGAAACGTGTTGCAACTATGATTTCAGTTTCCAAATTTTTGATGAAAAGTTTCAACTTTGTTCTGAGTTTGTGAGCAGTTTTTCGTGTATGCTTGCATAAGTACATGAAGCAAATTAGGTCAAGAAAGAACTTGAGGCCCATTAGCAATTTTGAAGTGTTTTAGGCAAAGTTGACTTTTCAAAATTCCCAAAAATTTCCCAACTTCTCCAAGGCATATCTTGCTCAATTTTGAAGCTATGATCATGTTCTTGGACATTTTGGAAAGGTCTTGAAGTCCTCTAACCAATTCCTTTGGTCCCATGTCATTTTGATTTACCAATCTCAAGTTATGGTCTTTGACTTAAAGTGCCTTTTTGTTGACTTTTGAAAATGACCTATAATGTTGAAATTGATAACTTTTTGTGAGAGCATTTCTTGGACTTGAAGTGTGAAGATGAGTTGTAGGAAATATCATCCTCTTCAAAATGAGCTTTGGATGGGATTTTTCTAATAAACCATGAAGAAGTTATGCCCTGGTCAATTTGCAGTTGACTTTTTCAACTGTCCAAAAATGGAAACTTTTGCATCTTGAGACTTTTTGAGCCATGCTTTAAGAATCATGATCAAGAATTGATCAAATGATGTTTGTGGCTTCAAAATAAGATGTTGACCAAAAATTTTGACTTTTGACTGCCAAATGACCATTTTGCCCCTGCAGTTGACTGTGGAGCAATTAGGGTTTTTGACTGTACAACTTGATGCTGTGAGTCTTGAAACTTGACATATGGATGCTTGACAATGTATATGGACATGTGGGACTTTATTGGACCTTTGGAAACCTCAATTCCTTTTCAAGAACCAAAACCCTAATTTTGACTGTGTTAGGAGGCAATTGGACTGTGTAACCCTTGAGAGATTTTGAATCATCTGGAGATTGATCTTGGAAAATCTTGAAGAATATGGGAGGGCAAATTTTGGGGTACAACAATGTTGTTCCTCTTAATTCAATCAGGGGTATTTTATTGTTTACCTTTGAATTGAGGACAATCAAATACTCGAGTTGGGGAGAGTTGTTAAGTGTCAATTTATGCATAAAATACATATCAACTATTGACATTTTGAGACCTTTTATTCTACTTTTGTTTAAGTTAAATAATCATTTTAGTCATTTTGCATAGTATGTAGAGAGTTTTGAGGGTTTAATGTGTTTTTTTAATGTTTCAGCTAAGCTTGTGATGGGAAGATGCAAAAAAGTGGAGAATTTAGCTTAACCAAGCTTAAGAAGGAAGAGTGAGATGCTGCAAAGAATCTCCCAACGAAAATAGGCGTCCCCCGGCGAAAATAGGCGTCGCCCGGTGAAAATGAGGCAGAAAAGAAGCTGAGTTTCTGCATTGCTTCGCTTCTAGGGCGCTTGGCAAAAAGAAAATCGCCCGGAAAATATTTATGGTCGTCGGCCGATTTAGTGCGGATGGGCCACACTTTTGGGCTACTTTCTGCCACCTTTTTAGGAAAATTTCCACCTACTTTTGCTAGAGGGAGAGAGAAAAATCTGATTTGGGGGAATATAGAGACCTTTTGTTCTATTCTTTTAGAATATTACAACATAGGAAGAGATTTTTGGGTTCTTATCAAGAAGAAAGAAGAAAAACAAGAACTTTTTCATTGTTCTTCAAGGAGACTTGAAGATTATTGTGATAGGGTGGCAGAACCGACTATTTTTGTTACTACTGGTTTTGCATTTTTTTGTTTGCAAATGTACGGTAAGCAAGATTCGCCATCGACTTTTATTTCATCCAACAAAGGAAAAGGGAAAAGAACTGAAAAAACCTTTTTCGAGATGTTTCTGAGTACGGGGTAGATTATAGAAAGGGAAGGTGTTAGCACCCTTTCTATCCATGGTTTTCCATGGGATCTTAGGTACTTGCTCATTCTTAAATTTTATTTTGTGCTTGTGTTTTTGTAAAGTTTTGAAATTTGCCTTAGTGGGGCGTTTCACTTTATGGTAACCCTTGTATCAGTCCTCAAGGGTGTGATAAAATGTTTTTGAAAACTTTGTTTGGAAATCTTGTTTGAAAGTGTATGTGTAAAAAGTTTACTTGAGCAAGTACCTAAAAGTTTCTACCTACTCGAAAAAAGTATGTTCATTTTCTTAGTTCCTTTAGACAGCTCTATCCTACTATTAAGAAGTAGGTAGCTCCATCGTTGAAGTTTAAGGGACAGTCGAAAGGGACGAAAGGGATAATTATGATCACTAAAGCAATGGATTGGAAACCTTAGTAATTACCATAGAGTCCTAAACATCTTTCTGAGGCAACATTCGAATGGGTCATTTTTTATCTTTTGGGACTAGAGGACAACCACTAAGACTCCCTATACTTCATGATCGTTTACCGAAGGAAACCGAAGTGGGGAAAACCCTAGGAATGAGCATGTGCAAGTGTTTATTTTTCAGTTTATTTATCTTTGCACAATTAGGGTTTTCTATGTTCATTTAATCGTTATCTTTCCATACAATCCTATTAGCCATTCATCTAAGCAGTTGATCATGCGGAAAATAAATTGCAGAAAGATAAGGGTTCCTAAACTATTACAAGCCCTTGGAGCAGTTATATAATTATATGTAGAAATTTAAACCTAATTAAATTATTACAAACCAGGAACAATTACATAAATGACAAAAATAATACAGCAGAAATAATAAACGCGCGAAGGATAACGATGCGTCTAAACCCTAAAACGCGCCTAGGTTAAGAGAAAAGTATTTTTTGTTGTTTTTATCTGGAAAAAGTTAAATAATAAAAAGAGTAATTAATTAATGGAAAAAATGATTAATTAAAAATTAATTCTAAATAAAAACTAACATTTTTTATATTTTTAAAGAAAAAAGATTTGAAGTTCAATCCTAGATTCTAATTGGTTTTATTTTTAAAGAAAACAAATAAAAATAATTAAATCAAATTAATTTACAAAATTAATTTTAATAAAAAAAACCTAAATTCTATTTTTTTTGTGATTTTATTAATTTATGATTAAATAAAAAAATGATTTTTGAAATAATTAAAATAACAAAGAAGAAATTAAAAAACAGAATAAAAAAAAGATTACAATCCTCAAAAATCATATCCAGCCAACATAAATCATATCCAATTACACAGATCAATTAGGTTTGATCTCCAGAATGCAACGACATCCATTTTTGGCCCTGATTTTTCCTGAAACGCAAAGCCCTAAAAAGCAACCCTAAACCCTAACAATGGCATTTCATCACACACGCATCAAAACACGTAATTAAATAGGCAAACACATTCTAGAGGATGATACAAACAAGAATATGTACTTATAAATCATTTATCATGCGTGAATAGCAAAAATCAATTTCAAGAATATGAGTAAACTGTGGCACTGGTACGTGCGATTTCTGAAGGTGTTGATGCGTGCAACTGATGCTGTTAGCTTCAGGAGGTTGACATGAATGGATTGCTGGCCTTGAAACACCTTGAATCGCCTGGTAGAGCAAAATCAGATTGCCTCTTTCTTTGTCAAAAGTTGAGTTTTCTTCTCTCAATCCACACGGCGAAACCTCCTTTCTTTTATCTGGGAATGTTATGGATATATAGTAGAGTGAATTAGGTCAACAAAAACTGATCATATCTTTGCAAATTATGGAGATTTGATTTGATTCTTTGCCTTGTATGATTTGTTTCTAAAATATACCAAAATCATGATTTTTTAGTCCAAATAGGCCTTTCACAATTTGGATGATTTGCTAGATGTTTATGGACTCATAATGTACTCACAAAATCACATCTTTGATTTTATTTGGTTATTCCACTATTTAAATTGATTTATTTTGATTTAAATGAATGAAAACTCAAAATAAATAATAAAAATAATAAAATAATAAGTGAATAAGCTCAGGGGTTGTGGGTCCTCTTAGGAACAAGTTTCAAATAAGAAAACATGGGCCCCTTTGGAAAAAATCAATTTTGATCAATGTTGACTTTATACACATTTCCAAAATTGGCCAACTTTGACAATGCATATCTCTCTCAATTTTTACCCTAAGAGGGTGTTCTTGGAATTTTTAGAAAGCTCAGGATGTCCTCTGATCAACATATTTGGTTTCATCTCAATTGGATCTTCCATGTTCATGTAAGAAGCTTTGACCCAAAAGGTACTTTTGTTGACCTTTTGAAATGACCTATAATGTCTGAATTTATATCTTTTCATTAGTGCATTTTTTGAACTTGAGGGTTGAACATGAGTTGTAGGGAATTGGATTATCTTCAAAATGTGTCTTGGATGAGAAATTTTTGATAAAGTATGAGAAAGTTATGTCTGGTCAAAGTTTCGCTTACTTTTCCTATAGAAACCCTAATTTAGCAACTTTTGAGTTTTGATGAATTTGGGGCATTCCTTGAGGAATCGTGATCAAACCTTTATCAAATGATGGATATTACTTCAAAATGTTAATGTTGACCAAAATCTAGAAGTTTGACTGTATGAGGGTCACAGTTGACTTTTGACCTAGTATAGTTGATTTTCAAGCATTTTAGCACTTGACTGAGCAAACTCCTTGTGCAATGCATGAAACTTGGAATGGATGATATTTAGAACATATTAGGGCAATGGAAGTCATTTAGGACCCTTGTAAGTCAAACATATTGATGAGGAGTGAAACCCTAGTTTTAAGCTCATTGTCTTAGGAGGAGGATTTGTTTGGTCAATCCTTAGTCAACTTGAGCAATTGAGAACCTCTAGGAGTATTTTTTTTGAGTAAAATAAGAGGGAAAATTTTGGGGTACAACAGCTGCCCCTGTTCAATCTTCTTAAACCTGAAGATGTAGATTGGCTTGTCTACCTTTCGTGATCTGAAGGTGGAAGATGATTGAACACTAGAGTGCCAAGAAATTTGCACTCGCATGAAGTAATACTGATGGTTGATGACATCGGGGATGGGCTTAAAAATGCCATTTGGAGAAGATAACTGAAGGTCGTTGGAGATGGGCTTAAAGATGCCATCCAGAAAAGATATCAGTTGCATAAGAGATTCCTTTGCGATAATTCTTGTGCCTGCCGTTGAGGAGGACTTCGTCGGGGAATGTTGACTTATGTTTTGGGAAATAGAGTCTATGAGCTTCGATTGTCCATTACTCTACTGGGGAATATGAAATTGATTGTATCTGGTCGGGTCCAGGTTTTAACAGTGTTGTAAATTGTTGTCTGGATATAAAAGAGAAGGAACCTGGATAGTAGGGTTACTTCGAAATGAAAGCCTGGATAGTAGGGCTATGAGAAGGAACCTGGATAGTAGGGTTACTTCGAAATGAAACCCTAGATGATAGGGCTATGAGAAGAAACCTGGATAGTAGGGTTACATCGAAATGAAATCCTAGGTAGTAGGGCTATGAGAAGGAACCTGGATAGTAGGTGAATCGAATTTGCACTTGGAGGCTAATACAAGATTCTTTGCCTATCCCAATCGATTCCTGGGAGTCTCAGCAAGCCAAAGCAATCCAGACCAAGCATTTTCAAGCCCTATATCGCAATGTAAGTCCATCACGACCTTGCTTGTTTCTTGAAATCAGTTAGCATGATTTAGGGATTGTTAGCATGAATTAACCACATATTGTTGATCCATAGAACATATGCAAGCTTTCTGTGTTGTTTAATTTCATTTATATAGCCTGTATTGGATTTCACCATTGTTAGGGTTTGTAGCTCCGAATTAGGGTTTTTGTTTACAGGAAAAATTAGCCTTGATAAAGGGTACCATCATGTTCAGAATGATGAGACGAATCCAACCATGGCGTTAGGTGTCCTTTATATGACCCATGGAAGATTTGGGAATGAGCTAGGCTTATAGCAATGGACAAAATGTCCGTAGGTAAAAGTCTGGGACTTTTACCCATGGAGAGGGGAAGAAGATGACCTATGTGTCACCTTTCCATTGGCCCATTCAAACTTTCTGCGCGCATTTTTTTTATCCTCCACTAATGCTTGTTTTTTGTATATTATTATTGTTATGTATTCCATGTACAACAAATGCAAAGTTGTGCAGTGGTGAGCGTAGCGTGGAAATTTCCTTGGGGCCTGGGTTTGAATCCCAGGTCCCCTAACTTCTCCATATTATTTTTCCTTTCAGGATCCAGCGTGGTCACAAACCAAGGGTCCACCATACGTCTCCCCCACCCAGCAAGCCAAGTGTCAGGAGATCAAAACCAAAGGCTAGCATATGAGATACCATCATGAGGTCTAGTCAACACAACACACTGGATCCACAAGGTCAAACGGACCTCACTCTTTTGGGCCCAGATTTATGCTTCTCACACCTCCCCAAGTTGTTATTTTCAGGCCCATTTCCTATTCTTTTCTCTTTTTTATATTTATTTCATTTAATTTTATTTACTTATTTACTAACCAATCAATTATTTTCTTTTTATCAAAAAATCACCAAAAATATTATTTTTCACCAATTAGATTTAGGTAAATTTTTTATCAATAAATTAATTAATTTAATTAGGTTTGATTAATTTAGATAACTTTAATTTTTTTTGTACATAATTAAAAATAATTAGAATAAATAGGTTTTATTACTAACTTAATTATATTTTATCTTTTTCCTAAAATAATCAAAAAAACATAAAGAATAGTTCTTGTAGTTATTTTTATTAATTAATTTAATTAACTAATTAATTGCATATTTAATTTAGAAAACTTATTTCTTTTATTAAAAACAACAAAAACATTTTTTCTTTTAATTAGGATAGAAGGGTCAAAACCCTAGTTCGCATTCGTACTAATTTCTTCGCGCGCGCTTTTATTATTATTTTTACCCTAATTATTGTATCTGCCTACAGATTGTAATAGTTTAAATTAGGACTTTATTTCCATTTACCGCTTTATTTCAAAGGGTTTGTTTTTGGCTATGTAAATACCCGAAGCCTTGTAATAGCATAGTTTAAATTCCGCATTTTAAATTCCGCAAATTATTAACTGTTAGATGTATGAATAATTAGGGTTTGCATGACAAGAATGTATAACTAATTCTAAAACAGTTAGATCACCCTAAATGTGCAAAGATAAATAAACTGAAATTGAATCACTCGCACATGCGCACTCCTAGGGTATACTCCCACTTGGTTGCCTTCGGTAAACGGTCATTGAGTATAGGGTGCTTTAGTGGTCTTCCTTTTGTCCAAAGTTCAAAGTTGCCTCGGAAAGGTTGCCTCAGATATTGTCGCCTCGGATAAATGATCTAAGACATTAGGGTTATTACTAAGACGTCCTAACATTGCTTTAGTGACCGTACGTCCCTTTTGAATTGACCCTCAAACTCCAACGACGGTGCTACCTACTCACTAATAGTGGGATAGCATTGTCTAAAGGAAACGAACATAGAACGATTCTTTTTTCGAGTAGGTAGATTAGCTCTTAAGTACTTTCTCAATCAACACAAACTTTTTTTCACACTTACACTCCTTTACAAACAAAGTTTTCAAAAACACTTCATTACACTCTTGAAGACAGAAGAAAGAGTTAAATTGAAGTCGAAATAAAAACTTTTCAAAGCACATAAACACAAAGAAAACAATTTTTAAAATGATGAGCAAGTACCTAAGAGCCCGTAGATAACTACGGATAGAAAGGGTGCTAATACCTTCCCTTTCTATAATCTACCCCCGGTACTCAGAAATATCTCGAAAAAGGAATTTTCTATGCTTTTTTCCTTTCCTTGTTGGATAAAATAAAAGTCGGTGGCGACTCTTGCTTACCACGACATTTTGCGAACACAAACGCAAAATGCAAACCAACAAATTCCTTAAAAAAATAGGGAAACACGTCCCGGTTCTGACCACCGTATCACATAGGGCAAGAGACTCCATCGTACAAGACAAAGGTAGGGATTTTGAACTTTGGGGGGATGACCACTCCAGAAACCAAACCCATGTCTCCCAAATCCAAGTTGGATATCTGTTGAATCTCCATAGCACCGAGGCGATCCTCCAGCTGTTTGTACTTATCAACAGTGGGAGGAGATTGTTCCCCAGAATAGTCAGCTTCGGAATCATCAATCTCCAGACTGTTGTCTTCTTCATGACTATCCTCCATGTTGGATGGAGTTGAAAGATCTAGAGCTCTCTTGACTGGTCCTTTTGGTCTTCTTCTCAAGTTCAGGACACCTACTAACTTCTTGGAACTTTTCTTATTGTCTTTGATAAGAAGGGTCTTCAGGTCCTCTTGCCCCTTAGCCATAGCCATGAACATTTGTTGGAATTGAGCATTTTGAGCTTGGAGGTCTTTCAACGTTTGTGCCATATCCTTCTTACTGAAATAAACTGTAGGAAGATAAGGAGATCTGTATGGGGGGAAACCTGTCTTGATATGACGCATGATATGTGGATGCGTGTTTTCCAGGATCTCGTGGGGTTAGTAATCACTTACAGTTTTGGATTGGAGAACTTTGTATCGGTGGATTTCCTTCCATGGGGATTAAGCTCACCATGTCAAGTGGGTTATAGCCTTTGACTCCGGTTTGTTGTACTTGATTTTTTGACGGCGTTTGGTTAGAGGAAAATAAATCCTCTTGCCCCTTGGTAGATGTCTGGTTCAACGTGACCCTGCATCATAGGCCCTCGAGATCCTTGAAACGGTTATTGAAAATGCTATGGTATGATGTTATGATGTTATGTACAAATATGCGAGGTAAGAAAGTTTATATACATATAATCATATTCACACAAAGCAAACAAATTCTTAGTTTTAGGCTTGCATGGAGTTTTGTAGGTGAGTACCCTCTTGAAGTTTAGTTGGCTCAACCTGTCCTAGTTAATAGTAACCGGGTTTTAAGGGGTCTCAATATCACTGACCTTTCCCACAAGCTTCGTTCGATAGGTAATTGACTTGCAACCAAACAAAACTCAGGAGTCAAGTCTCAATGAGTGTAGCATCGAGTATCAACCAATTTTCAGCTTTACACCGAAACCGACTATCTCACTACTCCCTAATGGCCAAGTTGGTCAAGTAAGGTTCTAAAGTCAGTTGATGCTTCACAACACCACGCGGCGGCCCCGTACTCTCCTTGATTCGACTCAAGGGTTACCGATACCAACCAAAGTGTCACATCAACATAGTTAATGCTTCAACCATGTCGGTATACCCTGCACAGTTCCCTCACAGTCTATTGCTACTTCCCTAAAAGGTGTCCCCAAATCCGGGTGTAGGATTTAAAACAAACCCAAACAAGGAACCAAAATGTAAATCATGCAAATCAAACAATGTAAGCAAGTAAATATGGTCTATCCCTAAGGTAACCCCACTTTTAGAATAATATTCCCCAGCAAAGTCGCCAGTTCTGTGGTGCGGTGGGAGAACAGACTTGAGGTTTTGCGTTTGTGTTCGCAAATGTTGCGGTTTAGAAAGAGTTGCCACCGGCTTTTCTTTTATCCAAAAGGAAAGGTGAAAAAGCATAGGAAAGACCTTTAGAGATGTTTTCTTGAGTTCGGGGGGTAGATTATGAAAAGGGAAGGTATTAGCACCCTTTTCATCCATGGTTTTCCATGGGCTCTTAGTTACTTGCTAGATCACTTGCTTTTGTTTGAATGTGTGCTTCGTGATGTGGGTTTTTTAATTATTTTGAAAATGTAACTTTGTAATGATCCTCGTCTCTATAAGAACGCGTACAAAGTGTTGTTGAAAATAGTTCAAAGAGGTGTTTGTGGAATGTGTTTTTGAAAGTGATTTCGAAAAGGGTTTTCTTTGTAATGGCTCTAGTTTCTATAAGAACGCCTACAAAGTGTTGTCTTTTGAAAATGTTTCAAAGTGAGAGTGTTGGTGTATAGAATGTTTTTGTTGTGAGCAAGCAAGAAACTAGGAGCGAATCTACCTACTCAAAAGGTCTTAGATGTTCTTTTCCTCCTCCTTTAGATGTTGCTATCTTACCATTGAGTTGGTAAGAAGCCCCATCGTTGGATGTGAAGGGACGGACGTTGGGACGTTTTGCATAGTCATAGAAAGCAAGGTTGCAAGGTGTCTTAGCATTTTCTTTTAGGGACTAAGATCATTTGTAAGGCAACTTTGAATAGCGTCATCGAGGGGCTATGATCTTGTATTTCGATTGGTTTTGCTGAGACACCCACATGCGTAACATGACTATTTTTAGGCAACAAGTGGAGTTAACCTTAAGGGTGCTAGTGTGCAAGTGTATTTGATTGCATGCATAATTTTGTCTTGAATTAGGGTTTTCTAAACATTGGTTTTAGTCTTGCCATACACACCCTGATTACTAACAATATATGAAAGCAATAAAAGTGCGGAAAATAAAGATTCTACGCTATTATAATCATTAGGGGGATAGGGTGTACATATTTACAAATGGGGATTGCAAATTAAATCCTAAGTTACTATTACAACCATATTTAATGGATAAGAATGTACAAGGAAATATGAAATGAACTTGTTTTATTTTTGAAAAGAGATAAGTTTGGTTTAAGAAAATATTTTTGATCTTTTTGTGTTGAAAGGAATAAAATATAATATGTGAATATGAAATATTTTTGGTGTTTTTTGATTAATGATAAAATAAAAGTTATGGTAAAAAAATAACAAGGAGAAGAAAGACAGAATCAGCTCAAATGCTGAAAAGAAGAGGTCAGAAGCTCTAACTCTGGCATACTGCACAAACAGAAACGACGTTAACAAAAATAGGGAAAGTCAGAAGTTTTGGATCTGCTGGGAACAAAGAAGTTTTCAGAAATTCTGTTGCTACTGACAGAACTTCATCTCCCTCTTCATGCTAGTCAGAACATCTGCAACTTAGTCATTTCTTAACAGAACAGAAGTTACGTATATAACAATTATGACAAGTTTCATAATGTTTCAGAGGCAAAAGATATCAGCAATATAGATCAGAAGCAAACATGAATTTGATAATCCTAATTTTGAGTCCTAATTTTTCATGAAGTTCTGAACTGGAATTCCCTCTACTTAGGCAGGCAGATGCATGAAATCTCAGAATATGTACATCATCAGAACCAGAATATCTACATTGTATTTTAAACATGCAAAATTTGACAATGCCTAAATAATATGATGAGAGTCAGCAGAATCTTACCTTGCAGCTGGAAAAGATTCTGTGAACTGGAGGTTGGTCCTGAACTCTGGTGATGTTCTGAGCAACTTCTTCATGTACCCAGCAGGTTGGAAGTTTTCAATTTCTGGAACAGCCAAGGGGTGATGTTCTGAGTTCTTTGAGGTGAAGATGGATGGAGAATGTATTGCAGTATGGATACAGAAGTTAGGATAGCTTCTAATATATGAGTCAGAAACTGTGTGGATGGTTTTTAGTCAAGAAACACTCGAGAACAAATGAAGTTTGAATGCAAGGAATCAAAAGTTAACAGTTTTTTTTTGTAGTTTGTGTTTGCAGTTTTTGGACTCTTGGAATTTTTGAAGGGGTTCAAGGTTTTTCTTTCTCAAATTTTTGACCTCTTTTCAATGGCCAATGGAGTTCAATTTATTGGTAAAGGTTTTGTAGTTTGGGGAGGTCAAGTGGCACCGACGTCATACGTTAGACGCTGACTTACTCTTAAAGTAAGCTTAAATAAGCATGATTCAATGCACAAAGTAGGATGGTTAGCAGGTTTAGCAGCTCCTAAGCTGGATTTGTCAGCATGAATTAAGGAAAAGCAAAAGCAGCGCATGGGCCTAGCACACTTTTGCACAAAAGTTTGCTTTCCCAAGACAGTAGTGGTACACGTGGGGGAAATCCTTTGGATAAAAACTCAAAAGTGGTTGTGAGAATTAAATGAGCATTAAATGATGATGAGATTTATCAAACCATAAATTCTGCCATGTGAAATTCTGCATCATTGCTTAATTCTGGATCAGAAGTTCTACTTCAGCGTAGCATCCAACCTTCTGATCCTTTTATCTTCTGGCTCCAGCATGTTCTGAAGGAGCTCTCAGACTTTCCAAGAAGCTTGCAGCATGCTTTGTAACCTTCTTTGAATTACCCTGGAAAACTCTGACTGAACGTTTGTGAAAATTTACCCAGAAGTTCTGACCAAACTCTGTCTTGAAAGTGTCTAGAATTTGCTGAGTGTTTCAGTTTCAAGGACATGTCTTTGAGAAGTTATAACTTGAAATCCCAGCATTTCTAGGAGAAGTTATGTTCTACAAAGTTTTAGATCTCGTTGAAATCTATAACTATTGAATCAGAAGTTCTTCCAGAATCAGCTTGCATCATGGTGAAAATCTGGCCAGAAGTTCTGAGCTTATCATATTTTCTTAAACACTTAGAAAAAATTCTAAGTATTTAAAATTTTGACTTCTCCAAAGTAGTTTTGACTTTTGAATTTTTTGATGAAACAAACTTCATATTTCAACATGTCGTGATGAAATATGATTCTTGAAATTTAATTTTTATCAAAAAGTCAAAGTTTGACTTTTCAGTGCAAATGACCATTTTGCCCTTGTGAACGACTTTCTTGAAAAATCTGTAGTTCAAGGCTTGGAATTGGATGGAAGCAAACTTGAGGATCCAGGGTGATTCTTTGAGAAATGAGAGGGCAAATTGTGGGGTGCAACAGGTTGCTTCAGGATGAGTCTGAGTAAAACTACATCGGGAAATTGTAAAAAGGAACCTGGGTAGGGTTGCTTCAGGATGTGTCTGGGTAAAACTACATCGGGAAATTGTAAGAAGGAACCTGGGTAGGGTTGCTTCAGGATATGTTCGGGTAAAACTACATCGGGACCGAGAAGGAACCTGGGTATGGTTACTTCGTAATGAGTTCGTGTGAAACTTTATTTGGATATGTATGAGAAGGGACCCGTGTAAGATTTTTTCAAGATAAGCCCGCGTAAAGCTGTATTTGGTCGCGCAGATAATTACTCTGTTTAGTTTCAGGAGCTAATCTTGGACCTGTTGGAAATTGTTGATGATAACCATCTTTCCTGAAAAGGTACAGGATTAATTATATGTGATGCATGAAATGCATTGTGCGATGATGTTCTCAAAATAAATGAGATTATGTTGTATGCAATATGTACGCGCACGTCATGATGTATGAACATGAAATGCTATTGTGACACATCGTAGTCTGGGAAAATAAATCCCTGGATGCTGTTGGAGAGTACTGGAAATTGGATTCTTGGCCGTTGTAGAAAAAGTGGTTCTTCTACTTCCGTTGGGGATGGTGAACGGAGATGACTATGTCGTGGATTTACTCTTGTTTGTGAATATTCTGCTGGGGAGAGACTCTGCTTGAGAATAACTCTGCGAGGGAATATATCTTTTTGAGAGAGGAGATGCTTTGCTGGAAGATTTTGCCGATTCAGAGAAATAAAGTCCGCAAGGGGATGAATTTCTGTAGCTGGAGGAATAAACTCTATTGGGGATTGAGCTTTTGTATTTAGAGAAATAAACTCTGCTTGGGAGAAAACTTTATGAACCGCTTGGGATTATAAAATTCGGCTGGGGAATATAGATGTCGGCTCTTTGAAGGAACTTTGTTGGGGAAAGTAACTCCTGTTTGGGGAAGCCGGTGTCAAAGCTTTGGTTTCCTTTACTCTGTGGGGAGTGTAGATGTCACGGGGTTGCATGTAACGGTGACTTCGTTTCAAAGTTGTCACTTCTCCTGTACCTGCTGGAGAAAGTGCCTGCAGAGACTTTGTGGATGGTTGAGTGGCATTCCAATTCCTGGGGTGCTTGGTAAATGCTGATCAGGATAATAAACCTTCTATGTGACGAGATGATGGGACGTAGTCGTATGCTTTAATCCCTAACTTTTGCCTGGGCTGTCTTTTCAGATTTTCAGTCCACCGGGATGCCCTTTTTGCTCAAGCCGCCATTTCAGGTTTTCGACTTGCTGGGTGTACAATTTTTTGTTTTTATCCCTAATTTTTACCCGAACCCTTTTGGTTCGCCGGGATGCCCTTATTTTTGCCTAGGCCAGTCAACCTAGCGGGTCTTTTTCATGCATAGTATTTTCCGGCTGTGTCCGTGCTCTCAGGGTGTAGGGAGTTGTCATTGTCCATAGTGTTGTGTTACGGTACTGTCAAAATTGTTTTCTTGATGGCATATGATTCGTTGCTGGAATGCGTGCATAATACCCCAAGTGATTCAGATGGAGATTTGCCCTTGGTTATTTGGAACCTTTGGAGAGACTGCCCCAAGTGTGTTAGACATCATGTCATTCCCCTTGCTTATGGAAGACCTGTTATTGGAAGTGTCTTTCCCGCTGAGGTGATTTTGCCCATTGAGAGGATGTATGTTCATTGAATATCCATTGTACGGACTTCTTTGCTGTCAAACAACAATGTTATTTAAAGAATGAAAAACTCATGTCTGTTTTGGAAAAAAAATTGAAAATGTGTTTTGCGTAGTAAAACAAAATTTGCAAGAATGTGATATCAACTCGGGATTCGTAACAAGTCCTACAGGAGTCAGGATACCTTTGTAACATTATGCTCTCAAACTAACCCATGCTTCAGCTAGAACTTTTAAGGGTTATAACGTGGCCTGGTTCACGGTTTAAGAAACAAAGGATAAAGGCTCAAAATTTATTTGTACCTATTGTACCCTAAAATTTGCCCTCTCATATTTCTCAAGACATTGTAAGAAAAATCTCCAAGTTGCTCAAGATTGCTCAAGAGTTGGACAGTCAAGTCATCTCCTAAGGCAGTCAATCCCAAATTAGGGTTTTGTGTTGCATCAAGGTCCTTGCATCCAAATGATCTCAAGTGCTTCCCAATGTCCTAATATGTTCTCAAGATCATCCATATCAAATTTCAAGCCTTGCAGAGGAAGTTTGCTCAGTCAATTGCTCAAGGGGTCTAAAAATCGACTATGCTAGGGCAAAAGTCAACTGTGACTTATAAATAGTCAAACTTCAAGATTTTTTGTCAAAATTCTCATTTTGAAGTATATTTCATCATTTGATCAAGGGTTGATCCTGATTCATCAAGGATTGCACAAAATTCATCAAGACTCAAAAGTTGCTAAATTAGGGTTTTGTAGGAAAAGTCAACTCAACTTTGACCAAGCATAACTTTCTCATACTTTATGAGAAATGACCCATAAAAATCTCATTTTTAAGAGGATGCAATTTCCTACAATCCATATTCATACCCTAATATCAGAAAATGCACTCACAAAAAGTTACAAATTTGGACATTATAGGTCATTTTTGAAAGTCAACAAAAACACCTTTTTTTCCGAAGCTTATAACTTGAGAATGGAATATAAAAATGATATGAGACCAAAAGGGTTGGTTAGAGGATATCTCAAGATTTCTAAAAAGTCCAAGAACACTTCCAAAAGTTCAAAATTGAAGAAGTTATGCATTGTTGAAGTTGGGCATTTTTGCAAAATTGCCAAAAGTCAACTATCTCCGAAACTTCAAATTTTGTCAAATTGGCCCATTCTTTTCCACTTGATTTGATCTTGTCACACTACACACGTGTCCTAGCTTCAGCCTTGTGACCATTTGTCAATTTTATTATTTAATTTGATTTTTTAATGAATTATTTCATTTTAAATCAATTTAAATCAAATAAAATCCAAACATTGATTATTTGATCTCTTTTTGGCTATTTAAGGACCTAATCATCATCATCAAGTGAATCAAATTCGTATCATACATTCTGTTGTACCCCAAAATTTTCCCTCCCATAATCTTCAAAATCTTACCAAGCATCACCTCAAATGATTCAAAATCTCTCAAGGGCTACACAGTCAAGCATCCTCCTGAGCCAGTCAAAATTAGGGTTTTGGTTTCTGCAAGGAAGTTGAGGTTTCCAAGGGTCCAATCAAGTCCCATATGCTCATATACATTGTCAAGCATCTACATGTCAAGTTTCAAGGCTCACAAGGTCAAGTTGCACAGTCAAAAACCCTAATTGCTCCACAGTCAACTGCAGGGGCAAAATGGTCATTTGGCAGTCAAAAGTCAAAAATTTTGGTCAACATCTTATTTTGAAGCCACAATCATCATTTGATCAATTCTTGATCATGATTCCACAAGAATGGCTCAAAAATCATCAAGATGCAAAAGTTTCCATTTTTGGACAACTGAAAAGTCAACTGTAACTTGACCAAGGCATAACTTTTTCATGGTTCATCAGAAAAATCCCATCCAATGCTCATCTTGAAGGGGAATACATTTCCTACAACTCATATTCACATTCCAAGTCCAAGAAATGCTCTCACAAAAAGTTATCAATTTCAACATTATAGGTCATTTTCAAAAGTCAACAAAAAGGCTCTTTAAGTCAAAGACCATAACTTGAGATTGGTAAATCAAAATGACATGGGACCAAAGACATTGGTTAGAGGACTTCAAGAGCTTTCCAAAATGTCCAAGAACATGTTCATAGCTCTAAAATTGAGCAAGATATACATTGGAGAAGTTGGGAAATTTTTGTGAAATGGCCAAAGTCAATTATCCTTGAAACTTCATTTTTGACAAAAGGGGCCCACTTTTTCCACTTGTTTCAGCTTGGCCATGCTTCCCACGTGTCCCACAATTTATTTCAAGATTTAAAATTAATTTTTCCATTTTTATTTAATTTTATTTGATTTAATTCATTTTAAATCTTTTAAAATCAAATAAAAATCAAAGAAATTAATGGAGGGATATATTTTGTGATGATTAGCTTTGATACACCTTAAAACACATTCCAAATTCATGCAAGGGCCTATTCCAAGCAAGAATTCAAATTTGACACAAAAATGGAAAGTTGTTTCAATGGAGTTCATGGCATAATCTTAAACATGAATGCAAAGGCTTAATGACCATTATTTGGATTGATACACATTTCATTACTATATATACAAGCCTTCCCAACCTCATTCAAAAAAAGAGTGTGTGCAGAAACGGCCAAGAGCAAAACCAAAAATTATTCAAAAAGTGAGAGTTCTAAAACATAGTTGCGAGCATCTTCAGATCAAAACAAGCACGTGGTTCTATTCCTTACCACACCCTGAAGCTAAAGCAACCTTTGCCAAGTCCTGAGGCTCATACCGCGCTACCTCATCCAGGAGCGCGCCAAGTGTCATTGGAGGCAGATCCAAGGGCCAAAAGCGTAGAACACCATACTCTGGAGTCAAGCGCGCCATAGGCTACCATGAAAAGTCAAACGAGCTTGCTTCAATGGGCCAAGATTTCAGCATTAAAACTCCAAATTTCAGCCCACACCCCCCCTTTGGTTTTACTTCTTTTTTTTCATTTTTTTTGTTTTTCTATTATCTTAATTTCTAACCTTTTTTTATTTTTATTAACAAACTAACTTAATTAACATATTTTCATAAAATAAAAAAAAAATAGAATTACATCATTATTATTATTATTATTATTATTGTAAATAAATATTAACAAATAAATAGTTTAATTAGGCAATTTCAATTTCTTTTCTTAATAATTAAAATGGATTTAGAATAAGGAAGAATTAACTTTTAGTTTTATTTCTTTTCATTTTATTTCATAAAAACATAAAACACAAAAAATGTATTTTCTTTTAATTAAATTAATTAATTAGTCATTAATTAGCTTTAATTTCATTTTAATTACGAAAAAGACCAAAAAATCAATTTCTTTTCTTAAAAGGGTCAACACCCTTAGGACATTCCGATTTAGTTTTTATTCGCGCACGGTTTATTATTATGTAATTGCTTCCAAGACATGTAATAGTAATTAGGACTTTTACTGTTTTTATTTACTTTCCGTACTCATTTACTAAAAAACGGGTCTTTGTAATTTTTGGCGATGTATAGACCCGCGCCTTGTAATAGCGTAGGATTTATGTTTCCGCAATTTACTTTCCTCACCCCTTAACTGCTAAACTTGCATGAAAGAATGTATGTAAATAAAAAACAACTCGTAGCTCACTAGTTACAAAGACAAACATAACATGAAAACAACACACAATGCATACACCACTTCTAGGGTACGCCTCACTCGTTGCCTTCGAAACGTGGTTGTCAAGTATAGGACGTCTTAGCGGTCCTTATGTCCATGATCCAGTTGCCTCGAAACAGTTGCCTCGAAACAGTTGCCTTGAAACAGTTGCCTCGGAACAGTTGCCTCGAAACGGTTGCCTCGGATTAAAAAGGGATCAAGGACATAAGGGTAGCTTCTAAGGTGTCCTACTGTTGCTTCGATGACCACACTGTCCCTACACTCGAATTGACCCGAACACCTCCAACGGTGGTGCTAACTACCTCTCAATGGTGGGATGGCACTACCTAAAGGACACTTACACAGCTTAATTCCTTAGGGTAGGTAGATGACTCATGGGTACTTGCTCTTTTCAAAAACAAACAAAATACTTTTCACACCTTACACTTTCAAAAAGTTTTCAAACAATACTTCATACACTCTTGAGGACTGATACAAGAGTTACCTAGAAGTTTTCAAACGAACTATTTCAAAACCCACACACACTTGAAAAGCAAACAAATTTTGAAAACATAAGAGCAAGTACCTAAGAGCCCATGGATAACCATGGATAGAAAGAGTGCTAACACCTTCCCTTTCTATAAATCTACCTCCCGAACCGAGAAACGTTCTCATAAGGAATTTTGCTGTGCTTTTGCCCTGTCCATGTTGGATAAAATAAAAGACGGTGGCAACTCTTGCTTCCGTGACATTTCGTGAAACCAGCTAAAAAACAGTCAGTTCTATTTCCACCGATCACACATTCCATGTGCAAAAAGATTGGATTTTGGACAAAATTGGAAGGTTATCAATGGTGAATCAAATCAAATCTCCAAGCATTGATGCACAAGGATTCAGTCCATAAAAGTTAACCTAATACATTGCGTTATACATATACAAGGAAAAGGGCACGAATTGGAGGGCTAGAGGCTGCAGAATCATTAAAAGCAAAACTTGGAAAATTGCAAAAAAGTGTGAAACTGAAATTGTGCATAGAGGCAAATTCAAAGGCATATCTCAACACCAATCCATTGTTGGGTATCCACTGAACCTCCTGCAATCAAAAGCAAGCTCTCACACCCTCTCAATCGCGCTGTAAGTATCTCAAAATACCGCCCTGTATTTGAAATCGTAACCTCATGTTCTTGCATTTTTTTTGACAAATTATTGGCATATTCATGATGCTTGTTCAATTTACAAGCTTTCTGAATTATTTGATTGCATTAATATGGCCTGTAACCCCCTAGCCGAATCTAGGGTTCGTGGATTGTTTTTTTTTTTGTGTTTCTTTTTCAGGAAAAATCAGACCTATTGTGGACATGGATGTAACCAGGGGAGAGACACGAGCATGACCATGTGCTTGGAATCAATTTCCATGGCCTAGAATGGATTTTAGGACGCTCATACGAATTTAGCTGCGGATATAAATCCGTAGGTAAATTTACAGGGACGAACGAAGAAGACGATGACGCGTCTCTCCCTGGTTGGCCCATTCAAATACTTGGCGCGTGTTTTTTAATTCTGGCATATTACCATGTTTTCCAATATTATGTTTTATTCTTATTAAATTAACAAATGAAGCACATTGGTTCAGTGGCAAAGGTGTGTCTCCAAATACCAACAGGACTTGGGTTCGAATCCCAGGTCCCCCATGCATTTGCATTATTTTTTCACAAATTATCCAGTACAAGCCAAGGCTTAAGACCTATCATATGCCCTCAGATCTCAAAGTGCCAGATGGCCCCAGGCCAGATCTGGTGGTCCAGAAGTGATGCCCACCATACTCCCTAGTCAAAGTGCCACACTGGAATAAGAAAAGTCAGCCAGCCCAATGGATTAATGGGCCACAAAATTGCTAATCTCGCCTCTTTTCAGGCCCAAACCTCCTAAACTCTCTCTTTTCTTTTATTATTTTCTTTTATTTATTTATTGTTATTATTTTTATTATTTAACTAACCAATTAAAACTTTTTCTTAATAAATTTAAAAACCAAAAAAAATATATTCTTTATTAAAATTAATTTTCAGTATTTTATTTTTGTTAATAAATATTAATTGAATTAATTTAGTTTTAATTAGGATTAACTTTTAACACATTTTGCAATAATTAAAATTAACTTAGATAATTAGGTTTTATTAACCTTGATCAAATTATTTTTATTTATTTGAATATCAAAAATCCAAAAATATTTTTATTAATTAATTTATTTATTAATTTAATTTCTTTCTTAATTCAAAAATAAACCAAAAAAATCTTTTTCTTTAATAATTAAAGGGTCAAAACCCTAGAACTCGCCCGATTTAATTTCCCACACGTGACCCATTTCATTTCAATATTGTATCTGTTTCCCAGAATGTAATAGTTTAATAGGACTTTACATATTTTTACCGCTTTATTTATTTTCCGCATTTTAATTTCAAGGGTTGCTTTTGGCGATGTAAATACCCGACGCCTTGTAATAGTTAGTTTAAATTCCGTAATTTAATTTCGGCAACTTATAAACTGTTAGATGTTTTATAATAGGGAATTCATGACAAGATCAAATGTTTAAACCTAAAATCAACATAGATAACCATTGACATGTACAAAGATAAAATAAACTGAAAACAACACACTCGCACATGCGCACTCTTAGGGTACACCTCACTTGGTTGCCTTCGAACGCGGTCATTGAGTATAGGAAGTTTTAGAGGTCACCCTCTTGTCCAAAGATCATAGTTGCCTCGAAACGGTTGCCTCGGAAAAATGACCTAAGACATTAGGGTTACCACTAAGGCGTCCTAACATTGCTTTAGTGACCGCACGTCCCTTAATTGAATTGACCCTTAAAACTCCAACGACGATGCTACCAACTCATCAATAGTGGGATAGCATTGTCTAAAGGACATTAGTACAGATTGATTCCTTTTTTCGAGTAGGTAGATGGTTCTTAAGTACTTGCTCTTTCCAAAGATAAAACTTTTCGCACTTACACCTTTCAAACAAAAACTTCTTTCAAACCCCCAAATACAAAGAAAAGCAAATTTTGAAAACACTTTGAGCAAGTACCTAAGAGCCCGTGGATAACCACAGATAAAAAGGGTGCTAACACCTTCCCTTTCTATAATCTACCCCCCGGACCCTAGAAACATCTCGAAAAAGGAATTTTTCTGTGCTTTTTTCCTTTCCTTGTTGGATAAAATAAAAGACGGTGGTGACTCTTGCTTACCGCGACATTTTGCGAAAACAAACGCAAAACGCGAACCAACATTCCAAGAAACAGTCAGTTCTCTCCCACCGTATCACAGAACTGGCGACTCTGCTGAGGAACTTAATAAGTGGGGTGTACCTTAGGATTAGATCATTGTGTTTTCAATTGCTTGCTTTGTATGATTTATATTTGTGGGCTTGTATCGGAGTTACTATAGATCCTAACCCGGATCTGAGGAACACCCTTTAGGTAAGTAGCAATAAATTGTGAGGGAACTGTACGGCGTAGACCGATATGGTTGAAGCAGTAGCTACGTTGGTGTGGCACTTTAGTCTGTACCGATATCCCTTGTGTTGGAACGAGGAGAATATGGGTCTTCTAAGGGGTCATTAAGCACCAACTGACCTTAGAACCTTTAAATTGACCAACTTGGCCATAGAACAGTAGCAGTATGCTACACTCATTGAGACTAAACTCTCGCGATGATTTCGGCTGCAAGAAAAGGTTGCTAAACTGGAATTATGAACGATCGAGGGTAGTCAGTGATATTGAGATCCTCTATAACCCGGTTACTATTTTCAGGACAGGTTTAAACCAACTGAACTGAAAGAGGGTAGTACCTAAGCTCCTTGCCAGCCTGAAATCTAAGGGCTCTCTGTGTGACTTGTGTGCCTTTACCATGTTTGCTATTTGTGGATACTTGTGGTGTGCTTTCTATCATGACATCATAACATTGCATACATCTTGCATTGGACTAACCTATTTCAAAGATAGGAGGGATTAATCTTTGTTCTGTTTTGTAGGTCATGATGCCCATGCGTAGGAATACCATCCGGATCAACTTTGTCCAGGTTCCCGCTATGCTTAAAGAATTGATTGCAAAGATGCCAGATACCACCTCCTTCATCAGGAGACATGGTTACCTCTTGGGTTTGGTCACTTCTAAATTGGACGAGCAGATGATGAGTGTCCTAGTCCAGTTCTATGATCCGTTGTACCATTGCTTTACTTTTCAGGACTACCAGTTGGTTCCCACCTTAGAAGAGTTCTTTGATCTTCTCGGTATCTCTATTCTGGAGCAGACCCCGTTTACTGGTTGGGAGAAGATCCTTAGGCTAGAAGAGATTGCTTTATCCCTTCATTTGACCAAGGATGAGGTAATGGCTAATTGGGAGACTAGAAGTGGAGCAAAGGGCTTTCTGACTAAGTTCTTGGTTGGTAAGGCTAATTACTTCTGGGATAGTCTAGACTTCAAGGCATTCGAAGATATTCTGGCTCTTCTGATATACGGCTTGGTATTGTTTCCGAACTCTGACTCCTTTGTTGATGTGAATGCGGTGAAAATCTTCATCTCTCGTAATCCTGTATCCACCCTCTTGGGTGACATTCTTCATCAGCTTTATGCTCGTACGGCCCGAAAATGGGGAACCTTGATGTGCTGTGCTCCATTATTGGAAAGGTGGTTTATTTCGCATCTCCCCAAATCAGTGCTGAAGAACAAAGAAGGCATGGGCTGGGCTTATAGGGTTATGTCTCTCTCTCACAATGATATCATTTGGACTCTTAAGGGTTTGGACGAGGTGGCCGTTATTGATCGTTGTGGGGAGTACCCCAATGTTCCACTGATAGGAACCCATGGAGGAATTTCTTACAATCCATGTTTGGCCTTATGTCAGTTTGGGAGAGCCAGAAGAGAAGGACCTCATGAGATGTTAATACCTAGTATCATCTTTGATTTTCAAGGGGATAGCGACGAGCAACGCCGCAGATTTATAAGGGCTTTGGATAGAGTTCACAGATCTGATCCACATGAGTTGGGTCCAAAGACTTCTCTTCTGATGGAGCCATATCTCAGATGGGTCTGTATCCGTGCCCAAAAGCTGGGTATGCCATATGAAGCCGTCCTGCCTATCATTGTTGAAGTTGCTAATGAAGATGGGGTTCTTTCTACCATCCTCCATCCTTACATGCCCACTGACATTGGGGCATTGAAAAGGTCTTGGATGCAGCTGAGAGAAGAATGGGATGCTTACCGAGAAAAGTTTAACGAGCAAGAGTAGAAGATCCAGAAGTTTAACGAGCAAGAGTAGAAGATCCAGAAGTCTAAATGACTATGTCCGCACCGAAAAGAAGCGACCATGGGAGCACTGATTGTCCTTTGATTATTTCCTTTCCAGTTTTATTTACTTTTCAGTATTTCCTTTCTTGTAACGCCTTAAAGGCAATTTGTTGAAAAATTTGAATTTCAAAGTTTACCTAGTAAAAGTGTGTTTCATTTCTTATTTACAAATTTGAATCTCTCAATTGTCTTTGAAATCATATCATACGCATTTCATCCCATGCACTTCATAACAGGTACCCATTACAGGTCTCTTATCTTCTTCGCTGTTTATTTCAGCACTTATCATGTCTGCTGAACCATCAACTGAGCAAGCAATCAAGGCCCTACAGGCCCAGAATGCCCAATTTCAAGAGCTGTTCATGAATCTAGCTAAGGGTCAGCAAGATCTGAAGACCCTGATTCTGAAAGAGAAGAAGAAGAAGAAGAAGAAGAAGAGGACAGTCCTGTTTAACACAGGTCACAGGTTTGGCAACAGGCTACCGGATGAAGTTGATTTGACCACCTCATCTGGAGGGAAAGACAGTCAAGAGGAAAGAAGGGCTCCTAGCCCTATGGTCT
Source organism: Vicia faba (assembly GCA_948472305.1). Classification (NCBI taxonomy): domain Eukaryota; kingdom Viridiplantae; phylum Streptophyta; class Magnoliopsida; order Fabales; family Fabaceae; genus Vicia; species Vicia faba. The sequence continues at coordinate 1,589,663,715 of OX451738.1, forward strand.
CAGATAACGAGACGGACTTCGACGAAGACCAGTATCCTCCTGCTGAGGATAGATACAAACAACTGGAAGACCGGTTAAGTGCGATGGAAGTTCAGAAAGTGCCTGGTCTAGACTTTGGTGATCTGGGTCTATCATCTAGGGTGGTGATTCCCCACAAATTCAAGGCACCATCCTTTGCTAAGTATGACGGAGTTTCTTGTCCGAAGCTGCACCTCCGGTCATATGTAAGGAAGATTCAGCCGTACACCGCTGATAAGAACCTATGGATCCATTTCTTTCAAGACAGTCTCTCAGTGACTCAGCTTGAATGGCTTTATCAATTGGACGGAGCCAGTATCCGCAGTTGGGAAGATTTGGCTACTGCTTTCTACAGGCAGTACCAATGCAACTCCGACCTCGCTCCCACGCATACCCAACTCCAGGGTATGTCAATGGGAATGGGTGAAGGTTTCAAAGATTATGCTCAAAAGTGGAGGGACCTCGCCGGAAGAGTACAAACACCCTTGGCTGATCGGGAGCTTGTGGATATGTTTCTGGGGACCTTGTCTGGTCCATTTTTCAACCATCTGATTGGAAGCTCTTCGTCTGGGTTTACAGAGCTAATTATGACCGGTGAGAGGATTGAGGCTGGTATTAAGGCTGGTAAGATACATAAGGGTGCTTCATCAAGCAACAAGAAGAAGCCTTTTAAGAAAGAGTCCATTGATGTCTACAGTTTGAAAAGCCAGAATAGACCCGAACACCGCCAAACTGTTAATGCGGTTGTTATTTCAAGACCTGCTGGTGCTCCTTAGCACAACAATCAACAAAAGTACGAGAAACTGCAAAGGCAATTCACCCGTCTCAGCATGACTCTGTCTCAGATTCTGCCACAGTTATTGAAAACTAACCTAGTGATTCCAAGGGAAGCCCCGAAGAATCCAAATACAACCTCACCAAAGTATAACCCTAATGCCCGCTGTGCTTTTCACTTTGATAGCCCGGGGCATAATACAGATGATTGTTGGTCTTTGAAGAATAAGATACAGGACTTAATTGATGCTAAGGAGATTGAGTTTGAGGCGTCCGAGAGGCCTAATGTTGTAACTGCTCCTATGCCCAAGCATGGAGTAAATGCTCTAGAAGAAGACTTGTTTGTAGTTTCTTTGGATGAAATTGTTACCCCTCTGTTAATGGTAAAGAAGAACCTTTTGCTAGCCGGTTTATTTTCGGGTTGTGGCGAAGGTTGCCGTATGTGTTCTGCCCTACCTACCGGTTGCCATCTTTTGAAATCAGGTGTCCAACGCCTGATGGATAGTAAAGAGATTCTGTTTGAGAAGACGGTTGTTCCTTTAGTTCATACTGAAGAAGTTGCTATTATTACCATTTTCGACAATTCTTCCAACGCTTCCTCGAGAAAGCCTGTTAGAATTATATCTGTTCCAAGAACCACACCATTGATCATCACTGTTCCCGGGCCTATCCCCTACACCTCTGATAAAGCTCTCCCTTAGCATTACGGGGCCGATGTTTATTTTCATGGAGTTAAGCAAGAATTGGATGCTGATACTGACGTCAGCAATATTGTTGGACCTGCTAAAGTCACCCGCAGAGGAAGACTTTTCTCACCTGTTATTTCTCCGCCGACTGCCTGAAAACCTATTGTTATTACACCTGCCAGTGTACCTGCTACTATTCATGTTCAAGTTCCTATTCTTACCCCTGTCACCGAGTCATCTAACACTCGGGGCAAAGGGATCACCAGTGAGCCTGCCCAGACGGAGGCACCGAAGACGATTACTGTTGAAGCTTCTAGACAAGAGATGGAAGAGATTTTAAAGATCATCAAAAAGAGTGACTACAATATAGTTGAACAGCTGGGGTAAACCCCGTCCAAAATCTTTATGTTGTCACTGTTGCTATGCTCAGAGGCCCATGCCAAGGCTCTGATTACATTTCTAAAGATTGCACACGTACCACAAGAGACATCAGCTAATCAGTTTAAAGATTGCGTGGCCAATCTGATTGCTGATAATGGGTTGGGTTTCTCTGACGCCGACTTGACTGCTAAGGGGAAGAATCACAACGATGCCCTGCATGTCTCCATTGAATGCAGGGGCACTACTCTTGCTCGTGTACTAGTGGATACTGGTTCCTCATTGAACGTCTTGCCTAAGAAAGCTCTAGACCAGTTGGATTGTGAAGGGTTGGAGCTGAAACCAAGAAACATTATTGTTAGGGCCTTTGATGGGTCTAAGAGAATGGTGCATGGAGAAGTGAATATTCTAATTAAGGTTGGTTCTCAGGTTTTCAACTCTATGTTCTATGTGATGGACATTCGGCCATCTTATTCTTATCTGTTGGGTCGCCCATGGATCCACAAAGTTGGGGCCGTAACCTCAACGCTCCACCAGAAGCTGAAGTACCCGATCAAAGGGAAGATTGTGACAGTACAAGGAGAGGAAGAGTACATGGTTTGCCACCTCAACTCTTTCCGATATGTAGATATGGATGGGGAGATCATTGAGACCCCATTTCAGCATTTTGAAGAGGTTCCCCAGATGTTGGCATCAACTGAGGCTGTTGTTGAAGATTCTCCTATGAAGATGGCTTCCTTTAAGGATGTCCGGGCTGTTGTCGAGAAAGGTGGGTGTGCAAATTGGGGCAGACTCCCTGATTTTACACAGAAGACTAATAAGTTTGGTTTGGGTTTCACTGCAGAAGCTCAAAAGGTTGTTCGGAATGCGCGGATCGGAAGACCTCCCGTGTTCATCAGCAACTCGAGAGTGAATGCCATTGAAGACGATGTGGAGGAGTCTGAGTTCGACAGCTGGATCTATCCTATGACCGACGGTGGACCAAGAAACTAGACAGCAAAGGACTTCATCCCTATTTCTTTTGTTACCCAGTAATGAAAATTTTTGTTTTGAATATGTAACAGACAATGTTTTAAACTTTACGGCCCGGTGTCTTACCCGGGGCACTGTGGCTTCATTTGTGAGGGCTTTATGTGTGTCATTTTCATATATCATTAATAAAAGCTTTAGACGTTTCTTGCATTTCAAATTTTGCGCTCCTTGTTTTTCTTTTATTATATATTGCAAAACAGCTATTTTACACACACTCACATATACAGGTCTACATCCACTCTGGATCTCACTGGTAACGACTCTGCTACTACCAGTTATGACTTTGAAAATCCGATCAACTTAGCCGAAGATGAAGGTGAAGATGATTGCGAAGTGCCTGGTGAACTTGCAAGACTGTTACTCCAAGAAGAGAGGGCTATTCAGACACACGAAGAGTCGGTGGAATCATTGAATCTAGGTACAGAGATAGACAAGAAAGAAGTTAAGATCAGTGCAAATTTGGAGCTTAGTGTGAAGCAACGGTTGACTCAGATGCTGTGTGACTATGTTGAGATCTTCGCCTGGTCTTATGAAGATATGCCTGGTTTGAATACTGATATTATGGTTCATCGCCTGCCTACCAAGGAAGACTGTCCTCCAGTGAAACAGAAGGTTCGCCGAATGCGCCCGGAGATGTCTGAGAAAATCAAGGCTGAAGTTATGAAACAGTTTAACGCCGGTTTTTTAGCAGTTACTTCTTACCCGCAGTGGGTGGCCAACGTGGTTCCGGTTCCGAAGAAGGATGGTAAGGTTCGAATGTGTGTTGACTATAGAGATCTGAATAGGGCAAGTCCCAAGGATGATTTCCCTCTACCTCATATCGACGTTCTGGTTGACAACACCATCCAGCACAAGGTATTCTCCTTTATGGATGGTTTCTCCAGTTATAATCAGATTAAAATGGCTCCCGAAGACATGGAGAAGACAACCTTTGTTACTCAATGGGGTACCTTTTGCTATAAGGTCATGCCTTTTGGATTGAAGAATGTTGGGGCAACGTATCAACGTGCCATGGTTGCTCTGTTTCATGACATGATCCATCATGAGATTGAGGTATACGTCGACGATATGATTGCAAGGTCCCAAACTGAGGAGGAACACCTTGACCACCTTCAGAAGTTGTTTGACAGGTTGAAGTTGTACAAGTTGAGGTTAAACCCGAACAGGTGCACCTTCGGGGTGAGATCTGGTAAGCTACTGGGTTTCGTCGTAAGCGACAAAGGTATTCAAGTAGATCCGACAAAAGTAAAAGCTATACAGGAAATGCCCACTCCCAGAACAGAGAAAGAAGTCAGAGGCTTTCTGGGATGTCTAAACTACATTTCCTGATTCATCTCACACCTGACTACTACTTGTGAGCCAATCTTCAAGCTGCTGAAGAAAGATCAAGTATTACATTGGAACGAATAATGCCAGGCTGCCTTCGAAAGCATCAAAGAGTATCTCCAAGAGAAACCCATTCTGATGTCTCCAGTTGAAGGCAGGCCTCTGATCTTATACTTGACAGTACTCGATAACTCAATGGGGTGTGTGCTGGGTCAACATGACGAGTCTGGCCGAAAAGAGCATGTTATTTATTACCTTAGAAAAAAGTACCGATTGTGAGACCCGATACTCACTGCTCGAAAACACTTATTGCGCTTTGGCATGGGCTTCTCGTCGGCTGAGACAATATATGTTGACTCACACTACTCTGTTGATATCAAAGATGGATCCAATCAAGTATATCTTCGAAAAGCCTGCCTTGTCCGGAAGAATAGCAAGATGGCAGATGATCTTGACTGAGTATGACATCCAATATATGACCCAAAAGGCAATCAAGGTAAGTGTGTTGGCGGACCATTTGGCACATCAGGCAATGGATGATTACCAGTCTATGAACTTTGAATTCCCGGATGAGAATATCATGTTGGTAACTGATTGTGAGACACCTGGACCAGATGAAGGACCTGAGGAAGGATCCTGATGGTCTATGTACTTTGATGGAGCTTCGAACGCTTTGGGTAATGGCATTGGCACTGTGATCATATCTCCTAAAGGCTCTCATACTCCGTTTACCGCCCGACTATGTTTCAACTGCACCAATAATATGGCGGAGTATGAAGCGTGCATCATGGGTCTTCGAGCAGCAATTGACCTAAGGATTAAGTTTCTAAGTGTCTTCAGAGATTCTGCTCTCGTGATCAGTCAGATCAAAGGCGAGTGGGATACGAAACACCCAAATCTTATCCCTTACAAGGAGTATGTGTTGACATTGCTTCCCCATTTCGAGGAGATAACTTTTGAACACTTCCCTAGAGAGGACAATCAGTTGGCGGACGTGCTAGCTACGATGTCTTCTATGTTCAAGGTCAATTGGGACAACGAAGCTCCCCAGATCATCATTAAAAGACTGGAAGAACCTGCACATTGATGTGACATTGAGACTGAAGAGGTAGCAGATAAACCCTGGTTTCACGAAGTAAAAAGGTATCTTGAGGCTCAGGAATACCCCAAGGGTGCATCTGTTAATGACAAGAAGTTTCTGAGGAGGTTCTCGGCGAAGTTCTTCATCAACAATGGCATTCTTTACAAGCGTAACCATGATTCGACCTTACTGCGTTGTGTGGATAAGAATGAAGCGGAAAGGATCATGGCGGAGTTACACGAAGGTACTTTCGGAACTCATTCCAGTGGACACACCATGGCAAAGAAAATCCTTCGGGCAGGATATTATTGGTCCACAATGGAAGCTGACTGTTATCAGCATTCTCGGACATGTCACAAGTGCTAGGTCTATGCTGATAAGGTGCACATACCTCCAGTTCCTCTGAACGTCTTGATAGCTCCTTGGCCTTTTGCAATGTGGGGCATTGATATGATCGGCGATATCAGACCTACGGCATCCAACGGGCATCATTTCATCCTGGTAGCAATTGATTACTTTACGAAGTGGGTTGAAGCAGCTTCCTTTACTACAGTAACCAAGAACGTCGTGGCACGGTTCATTCGGCACAATCTGATCTGTCGGTATGGTGTACCAAAGAGGATCATTACGGATAATGGTACCAATCTCAATAACAAGATGATCACTGAGCTCTGCGAGCAATTCAAGATACAGTATCACAACTCTTCTCCTTACCGGCCGAAGATGAATGGGGTTGTATAAGCGGCTAATAAGAACATTAAGAAGATTGTGCAGAAGATGACGGTGACATACAAAGACTGGCACGAGATGTTACCATTCTCTCTTCATGGGTATTGTACCTCAGCAAGGATGTCAACAGGGGCAACACCCTACTCCTTGGTATATGGCATGGAGGCAGTCTTGCCCATTGAAGTTCAGATACCCTCTCTTTGGATCAGAGGATGCAGGTTTGAGCAAAGATGACTGGATTCAGACCCGGCTTGATCAGCTGAACCTAATTGACAAAAAGAGACTTACTGTTATTTGTCATGGTCAGACGTATCAAAAACGGATGATTAAAGCATTTAACAAGAAAGTTAGACGACAAGAGTATCAAGTTGGGGATCTGGTAATCAAGCGCATTATCCTACCTCAAGGTGATCCCAGGGGAAAATGGACCCCTACTTACGAAGGTCCATTTGTGGTTAAGAACATTTTCTCAGGAGGAGCTATGATTCTAACCACCATGGACGGTGACGACCTTCCTCACCCCGTCAATACAGACATAGTGAAAAGATACTACGCATAATCAAAGACCCGCTAGGTTGACTGGCCTAGGCAAAAATAAGGGCTTCCCAGTGAACCAAAAGGGTTCGGGCAAAAATAAGGGATGAAAATGAAAAATCTCTACACCCGACAAGTCAAAAACATGAAAAGGCGGCTTGGGCAAAAAAGGGTATCCCGGTGGACTAAAAACCCAGAGGGGAGGTCCAGGCAAAAATTAGGGATCAAAGCGTAACACTATGTCTCATTGGACCACCTTGCATTCAGACTTCGGTATTGACTATCAAGATCAGACGGCACTAATCAATCTTATCTACTTTCAACCAAGTAGCAAAGTGATGAGATGCTCGAAGACATAAAGGCAATAGCAGAGTTGGAACCCATTGGGATCATTCACATAGCTGTTTTGTTTAGTTTTTCACAAATTGTGTAAATTCTATTATTCGGCGGCGTTCTCTTACTAGGACGTCAGCCTCTTGTACAAAAACGCCTATTTACAGGCCAAACTTCAAAATCAATACAATTCATTTTCAGAGAAATTTCAAACTGTTTTTCCTTTACCTGTTTTGATTTGCAAAGAACGTCCAAGGTTCATTTTTGATATATGCATTTGACATTAATTGCTGCTCATAAATATTTACACGCGAAACAAAAATGATTACTGGTAATATCAGAAACAGGGGAAATAAGAATTGTCCAAGCTGTATAGTTGCTCTGTCCACCAGGTACAAAGGTAGATTCAGCTGGAGAATATGGCTAAGGTACTTTCACTCCCCGCAAAGTAAGATAGTAATGGGAGCTCTCCCCCCAGCTGAGACTTGCAACTGTGAATGTATCAGCAATGCTCTCCCCAAGAAGAGTTGATCCACCATCAGCACTAAAAAGGCTTGGTATCCCCGACAGTCTTAAATATTCCCCAATGGAGTATAAGATTGTTCCCCGGTAGAATACAAGATACCCCCAGTGGAGTTAAAATTTTCCCAGCGCAGTCTGAAAAAGCTTCCCCAACGGAGCCGAAGAATCATCCCCAGTAGACTCTAGAAGTTTATCCCCAGCGGAGAACAAAATAAATCTCCCCAGCCAAGTTCAAAGGATCCTTCCCAGCATAATTCAGAAGATTATCCCCACAAGAGTCTAACAGGGTTATCCCCAGCAAGTCGCAACCGAAAGATCATCCCCAGCGAAGTTCTTTCCTTTCACAAACAGGAATTCAATTCTCAACAAATTCAATATCACTAGCAACGATAATTCATCCCGACGGAGTTTATCAGTGGAATCCTCATCAGAGCATCTTTTCCCCACAGAGTAATCTCCTCATCAGTTTATTCCCCAACGGAGTTATCTTCTCCTGCAGGTTTATTCTCGCAATCATCTTCGTTCGTCATCCCCAGCGGAAACGAAGAATTCAACTCTATTCTCCAGCAGCTATCTGGGATTTATTTTCCCCAGCTAGAAACATTACATTTCCATACATCATGATACATACATATATGCATCATACCACACAATCTCATTTATTTTGAGAGCATCATTGCTTGATCCATATCATGCATTGCATATGACTGACCTTTACCTTTCAGGAAAGATTCAGTTAAGTTCTCAGCTATGTCGAAGACCTCCTCTGGTTCAGTCAGATCGACGTGAAGATCTCCCTGATTCGTATTCCAGTTGAAGTTATTCCAAGACTTTCGTCTGGTCTAGTTAAATCGATTCGAAGATTTTTCTGATGCCGATCCAGCCAAAGTTAATCCAAGACCTCCTCTGGTTCAGTCAGATCGCCGCAAAGATCTCCCTGATTCATATTCCAGTTGAAGTTATTCCAAGGCTTTCGCCTGGTCCAGTTAAATCGATTCGAAGATTTTTCTGATGCTGATCCAGCAAAAGTTAATCCAAGACCTCCTCTGGTTCAGTTAGATCATCGATAAGATCTCCCTGATTCGTATTCCAGTTGAAGTTATTCCAAGGCTTTCGTCTGCTCCAGTTAAATTGATTCGAAGATTTTTCTGATGATGATCCAGTCAAAGTTAATCCAAGACCTCCTCTGGTTCAGTTAGATCGCTGATAAGATCTCCCTGATTCGTATTCCAGTTGAAGTTATTCCAAGGCTTTCGTCTGGTCCAGTTAAATCGATTCGAAGATTTTTCTGATGCTGATCTAGTCAAAGTTAATCCAAGACCTCCTCTGGTTCAGTTAGATCGCTGATAAGATCTCCCTAATTCGTATTCCAGTTGAAGTTATTCCAAGGCTTTTGTCTGGTCCAGTTAAACCGATTCGAAGATTTTTTTGATGCCGATCCAGTCAAAGTTAATCCAAAACCTCCTCTGGTTCAGTCAGATCGACGCGAAGATCTCCCTGATTCATATTCCAGTTGAAGTTATTCCAAGACTTTTGTCTGGTCCAGTTAAATAGATTCGAAGATTTTTCTGATGCCGATCCAGTCAAAGTTAATCTAAGACCTCCCCTGGTTGAGTCAGATCGACGATAAGATCTCCCCGATTCCTATTCCAGCCGAAGTTCCGACCACCTATCAACAATCTCCCAAATGGCATCTGTAAGCCCATTCCCGACATCACAATGCTGATACCACTTCATGCGAGTGCAAATTTCTGGGCACTCTAGTGTTCAATCATCTTCCACCTTCGGATCACGAAAGGCCCGAAAGCCAATCTACATCCTCAGGTTTAAGAAAATTGAACAGGGGAAGCTGTTGTACCCCAAAATTTGCCCTCTCGTATTTCTCAAGACATTCCAAGAAAAATCTCCAAGTTGCTCAAGATTGCTCAAGAGTTGGACAGTCAAGTCATCTCCTAAGGCAATCAATCCCAAATTAGGGTTTTGTGTTGCATCAAAGTCCTTGCATACAAATGATCTCAAGTCCTTCCCAATGTCCTAATATGTTCTCAAGATCATCCATGTCAAATTTCAAGCCTTGTAGAGCAAGTTTGCTCAGTAAATTACTCAAGGGGTCCAAAAATCGACTGTGTTAGGGCAAAAGTCAACTGTGACCTACAAATAGTCAAACTTCAATATTTTTTGTCAACATTCTCATTTTGAAGGATATTTAATCATTTGATCAAGGGTTGATCATGATTCATCAAGGATTGCACAAAATTCATCAAGACTAAAAAGTTGTTAAATTAGGGTTTTGTAGGAAAAGTCAACTCACCTTTGACCAAGCATAACTTTCTCATACTTTATGATAAATGACCCATCTAAAGCTCATTTTGAGGAGGATGCAATTTCCTACAATCCATCTTCATACCCCAAGATCAGAAAATCCACTCACAAAAAGTTACAAATTTGGACATTATAGGTCATTTTTGAAAGTCAACAAAAACACCTTTTTTGTCAAAGCTTATAACTTGAGAATGGAATATAAAAATGAGATAAGACAAAAAGGGTTATTTATATGACATCTCAAGCTTTCTAAAAAGTCCAATAAAACTTCCAAAAGTTCAAAATTGAAGAAGTTATGCATTGTTGAAGTTGGGCATTTTTGCAAAATTGCCAAAAGTCAACTATCCCCTAAACTTAAAATTTTGTCAAATGGGCCCATTCTTTTCCACTTGATTTGATCTTTTCACACTACACACGTGTCCTAGCTTCAGCCTTGTGACCATTTGTCAATTTTATTATTTAATTTGATTTTTAATGAATTATTTCATTTTAAATCAATTTAAATCAAATAAAATCCAAACATTGATTATTTGATCTCTTTTTGGCTATTTCAGGACCTAATCATCATCATCAAGTGAATCAAATTCGTATCATACATTCCATGTGCAAAAAGATTGGATTTTGGACAAAATTGGAAGGTTATCAATGGTGAATCAAATCAAATCTCCAAGCATTGATGCACAAGGATTCAGTCTATAAAAGTTAACCTAATACATTGCATTATACATATACAAGGAAAAGGGCACGAATTGGAGGGCTAGAGGTTGCAGAATCATCAAAAGCAAAACTTGGAAAATTGCAAAAAAGTGTGAAACTGAAATCGTGCATAGAGGCAAATTCAAATGCAAATCTCAACACCAATCCATTGCTGGGTATCCACTGAACCTCCTGCAATCAAAAGCAAGCTCTCACACCCTCTCAATCGCGCTGTAAGTATCTCAAAATACCGCCCTGTATTCGAAATCGTAACCTCATGTTCTTGCATTTTTTTGACAAATTATTGGCATATTCATGATGCTTGTTCAATTTACAAGCTTTCTTCATTATTTGATTGCATTAATATGGCCTGTAACCCCCTAGCCGAATCTAGAGTTCGTGGATTGTTTTTTTTGGGCGTTTCTTTTTCAGGCAAAATCAGCCCTATTGATGGACATGGATGTAACCAGGGGAGAGAGACGAGCATGACCATGTGCTTGGAATCAATTTCCATGGCCTAGAATGGATTTTAGGACGCTCATACGAATTTAGCTGTGGATATAAATCCGCGGGTAAATTTACAGGGACGAACGAAGAAGATGATGACGCGTCTCTCCCTGGATGGCCCATTCAAATACTTGGCGCGTGTTTTTTAATTCTGGCATATTAACATGTTTTCCAATATTATGTTTTATTCTTATTACATTAACAAATTAAGCACATTGGTTCAGTGGCAAAGGCGTGTCTCCAAATACCAACAGGACCTGGGTTCAAATCCCAAGTCCCCCATGCATTTGTATTATTTTATCACAGATTATCCAGTACAAGCTAAGGCTTAAGACCTATCATATGCCCTCAGATCTCAAAGCGCCAGATGGCCCCAGGCCAGATCTGGTGGTCCATAAGTGATGCCCACCATACTCCCTAGTCAAAGTGCCACGCTGGAATCAGAAAAGTCAGCCAATCCAATGGATTAATGGGCCACAAAATTGCTAATCTCACCTCTTTTCAGGCCCAAACCTCCTAAACTCTCTCTTTTCTTTTATTATTTTCTTTTATTTATTTATTGTTATTATTTTTATTATTTAACTAACCAATTAAAACTTTTTCTTAATAAATTTAAAAACCAAAAAAATTATTTTCTTTATTAAAATTAATTTTCAGTATTTTATTTTTGTTAATAAATATTAATTGAATTAATTTAGTTTTAATTAGGATTAACTTTTAACACATTTTGCAATAATTAAAATTAACTTAGATAATTAGGTTTTATTAACCTTGATCAAATTATTTTTATTTCTTTGAATATCAAAAATCCAAAAATATTTTTATTAATTAATTTATTTATTAATTTAATGCTTAACCTAATTTAATTTCTTTCTTAATTCAAAAATAAACCAAAAAAATCTTTTTCTTTAATAATTAAAGGGTCAAAACCCTAGAACTCGCCCGATTTAATTTCCCGCACGCGACCCATTTTATTTCAATATTATATCTGTTTCCTGGAATGTAATAGTTTAATAGGACTTTACATATTTTTACCGCTTTATTTATTTTCCGCATTTTAATTTCAAGGGTTGCTTTTGGCGATGTAAATACCCGACGCCTTGTAATAGTTAGTTTAAATTCTGCAATTTAATTTCCGCAACTTATAAACTGTTAGATGTTTTATAATTGGAATGCATGACAAGATCAAATGTTTAAACCTAAAATCAACATAGATAACCATTGACATGTACAAAGATAAAATAAACTGAAAACAACACACTCGCACATGCGCACTCTTAGGGTACACCTCACTTGGTTGCCTTCGAACGCGGTCATTGAGTATAGGAAGTTTTAGAGGTCGCCCTCTTGTCCAAAGATCATAGTTGCCTCGAAACGGTTGCCTCGGAAAAATGATCTAAGACATTAGGGTTACCGCTAAGGTGTCCTAACATTGCTTTAGTGACAGCACGTCCCTTAATCGAATTGACCCTTAAAACTCCAACGACGATGCTACCTACTCATCAATAGTGGGATAGCATTGTCTAAAGGACATTAGTATAAATTGATTCCTTTTTTCGAGTAGGTAGATGGTTTTTAAGTACTTGCTCTTTCCAAAGATAAAACTTTTCGCACTTACACCTTTCAAACAAAAACTTCTTTCAAACCCACAAACACAAAGAAAAGCAAATTTTGAAAACACTTTGAGCAAGTACCTAAGAGCCTGTGGATAACCACGGATAGAAAGGGTGCTAACACCTTCCCTTTCTATAATCTACCCCTCGGACCCGAGAAACATCTCGAAAAAGGAATTTTTTTGTGCTTCTTTCCTTTCCTTGTTGGATAAAATAAAAGACGGCGGCGACTCTTGATTACCGCGACATTTTGCAAAAACAAACGCAAAACGCGAACCAGCATTCCAAGAAACATTCAGTTCTCTCTCGCCGTATCACATTACCCACCCGTTCTTCATGATGTCCTTCAGTCATATGCTCAGTTAATTGCGCATTTAGAATCCCGATTGAGTCCTGGAGTACTGTCCTTGATGTTTCAATGATGGTTCGGATATTGAAAGTCCATTTTGAATAAGCAGTCATTTTAGTAGTCTTCTTTCTGTTGAGGATTTGTAGGACCTCTTTCTTTTTTTATTTTGTTATCCCTTCTTTTTCCTGAAATGTTTCTTTTTGTGATTACAGTCAGCGGGATGCCCCAGTTTTTTCTTAAGTCCCTTTCATGGGTTTTGACTTAACGGGCTTTTCTTTTGCAAAACAATGTCTGCCTGCTTTGATGATTATGCGGAACCATCACCATCTTCTGATTCGGAAGGACGTCTTCGAGGCTATTAATTGTGTGTGAAGAGGAAGATTGCAGCTGAATGCGCCTCTGAATTAACTGAGAAAACTACCCTGCCCCAGGTTATGATTAAGGGTTTTAATTTGTGTGAAAGAAAACCTCCTACTTCTTTGGCTCAAAGGGGTTGACTAGGGATTATCTTTCTTATAACTCCACTATTTGGGATTTGAAACAACGCCTGTTCATCGTTAGCAAGGTCTGTTCAAAAGCATACTGTAGAGATTGTGGTATCGTTTTCGTCATCCTCCCTCTAAGGCTTAGAGCTTTTAATCGAGAGTTGAATATCATGAAAAGGAAGTATAAAGAAGTTTAAGCATAATGAAACAAATTAATTCAAGACAAACATGTGTAACCCATTAATGAAATAACAAAGTTTTGACATGACAATAATTGTCCGAATAAACATAGAAAATACAACTTGAGAATTCAAATGAACAAAAATGCTTTCAATCCTAGCCGTGATTTGGCATGGGAGCAGTGATCACGTTGGGAGTCTCGGGAGGGTCGAATTCAATCTCCTTGGCGTCAATCATATTCTGAATCTTGTATTTCAACGCCCAACAATCGTTAGTATTGTGCCCCGGGCTGCCAGAATGATAAGCACACCTTGCCTCCAGATTGTAGTTAGGAGAGGAAGTCTTAGGGTTTGGATGAGGGTCTATCACCGTAATCAGATTCATCTCCAACATGTGTTGCAATGCTTGTGACAATGGCATGTTGATTTGGGTGAACTGCCTTTGAGGTCTTTTTACCCTTGGCTGATTGTTCTGTTGTTGTGGTTGTTGTGCGTGTGCCGAATTAGAGGCCAGCACTGCCCCCACAGATTGGTGGTAGTCTGCCTTATTACGCCCCTTCTGGCCGTGCACAGCATTGTCTTCCCTCTTACCACCAAATGGCTTCTTCTCAGTACTAGAAGATGCAGCCATCGGGATCTTCCTGCTCTTGATACCATTTTCGATCCTCTCTCCGGTTAGAACCATATCTATGAACCCAGATGAGGAACTCCCAATCAGCAAATTGAAGAATGGTCTTGTCAGAGTGCCCATGAACATGTCTACCATTTCGCAATCAGTCATAGGAGGTTGTACTCTTCCAGCTAGATCCCTCCATTTTTGTGCATATTCCTTGAACCCTTCTTTCGAGCCCATGGACATATTCTGCTATTGTACTCGAGTTGATGCCAGGTCAGCATTGTATTGGTACAGCTTGTAGAAAGAAGTAGTCAAGTCTTCCCAGGTATGGATGTTGGTTCCTTCCAACTGATAGAACCAATCTAGTTGAGTGTCGGCCAAACTTTCTTGGAAGAAATGGACCTATAACTTTCGGTCAGCAGTGTGAGGCCGGATCTTCCTCACATAGGAACGGAGATGAAGCTTGGGACAAGACACCCCATCATATTTTGCAAATACCGGAGCCTTGAACTTTGGTGGAATAACAACCCCAAATACCAAACCCAGCTCTTCAAAATCCAGCCCTGGTATTCTTTGGATCTCCATTGCGCTCAGACGACCCTCTAGCTGTTTATATCTATCCTCGGCCGAAGGATACTGTTCATCATTGTAATCAGTGTCATTATCAGAAACCTCTGGGCTAGGGTCCTCCTCCCTTGTCTCTCCCTCTTGATTCTCCCCTTCTTTGGATGAGGAGGTCATATCAACCAGTTGCTTCAACAGTCCCTTGAATCTTCTGCCCAGATTCAGGACACTAGCGGTCTTTTTCTTCTTCTTTTTCTCTTTCAGAATAAGGGCCTTAAGATCATCCTGCCCTTTTGCCAAAGCTATGAACATTTGCTGAAATTGGGCATTTGGTGCCTGGAGATCCTTGATACTTTGCTCAGAAGTCATTATTGCTGAAATAAACAGCAAAGACGGTGAGAAACCTATTATGAAACTTGTTTATGTAATGTCATGGATGGTATGCGTATGCAATGATTTCAAGGACTCTTAAAGGCTCAAGTTTTCTTAACCAAAAGAAACACACGTTAATTGTACTAATAAGTTTGAATTGTTACAAAGGGTGCCTTTTAGGCTTACAATCAAACAAAATAGAACTTAAAGCAAAAAAGAAAATTAGGTCTCTCATGAGCTCATCCTCGTTGGTGCAATGTAGGCGTTTATATTCCTCTCTTCATGAAGTAGCCTAGTGAGTTCCAGGACCTTCTTCTCACTGGTGTAGAATTTAGTTTCAAACATATCTCGCTCCTCTTTAAGTTGAACCCAGGATTTTTGTAATTCCTCATGATCAGTTGGCATGTCAAGATGGAGAACAAGATAAGAAGTGTCTTCTTCAGCAATCGGTTCCATAATCGTTGGTAGGACAGCAGGGTAAGGCATCATAAGACTTTGGGCATGGGCTCGTACCCATTTGAGAAAAGGCTCAAGAGGGATTGAGTTCTTGTGCCCCAGTGTCTTGCTATCAACTCTATATACCATGCCCCAGGCTTGCATGAACCTTTTACGATAACCCTGAGCATCATTCTCGTAGTCGAAGATGATTCCTTGGATAAGTGTATCATGAGGACCATCCCTTCTCGCATATCCAAATTGTCGTAGCGCCAAACAAGGGTTGTAAGTGATTCCTCCCATAATGCCTAAGAGAGGGACATTAGGGAATTATCCACATCGACCAATGATGGTAACATTCTTCGAGGATCGAGGACACCAATGAATACCTGAATGTGTAAGAGTCATTAGCCTGTGAGACCATCTCAAACCCTGTTCATTCTTCAAGACGGATCAGGGTAGGTGCGAAGTAAACCACCTAGAAAAAAGAGGAGTGCAACACAGAAGGGTCCCTCTTCTCTTTTTAGTGTGAGTATGTAGAGAATGTAGGATATCTCCAAGCAAAGTAGGTACTAGATTGCGTGACAGCAAAACCTTAACCGCATTCACGTCTATGAGATGGTCCGAATTAGGAAACAGTAATAACCCATAGATGAGAAGGGCTAACACCTCTTCAAAAGCTTGTAGGATCAGGGTACCCCAAAATGATGAGCTTTCTCAAACAAGAACTTAGCCAAAAAAAACCTTGACACCTCTCCTGGTTTCCCAA
Source organism: Vicia faba (assembly GCA_948472305.1). NCBI lineage: Eukaryota > Viridiplantae > Streptophyta > Magnoliopsida > Fabales > Fabaceae > Vicia > Vicia faba. The sequence goes on from OX451738.1 coordinate 1,589,680,035, forward strand.
TTTGTAACTACATCAACCCGTTGTAAGGATAGAGCTTTAGCAATATCTTCAGGTTTAGGGTATCTTTCCATGCCATTGAAAGGTACCTTGTTAAGGATAGGCACCCCCAGTAACAGAGAAAACTCCTCCATAGTAGGCACTAACTGGTAATCTGGAAAAATGAAGCAGTGATGTAGAGGGTCAAAGAACTGAAAGAGCACTTTTAATATTTCTTCATCCGGATTTGAGGTGACCAAGCTAAGAAGTCGGACATGTCTTTCAGTGAAGGGAGAGCTTTCAGGAACCCTTGATATCAATTCCTTAAGCTGAGGAGGTACCTTTACCAGACTGGCTTGGATAGTGAATCTGCGGGCGAGGGCCATGTCCTACAAAACAAGACAAAAGTAAACCCTAATAATCCTTGAAATGGTTAGTATGATATGCTATGTTATGATGTCATGATTATGCTCAGATATAGCAGATATAGCACACACAGGCAAATCACACAGAGACCTTAGGTTTAAGGCTTACATGGATTTTAAGGTATACCCTCTTAAAGTTGGATTGACTTGCCACCAAACAAAACTCAAGAGTCAAACCTCAATGAGTGTAGCATCGAGTATCAACCGACTTTGGGTTTACACCAAAGATGGCTATCTCACTACGTCCTAAAATCCAAGTTGGTCAATTAAGGTGCTAAGGTCAATTGATGCTTTATGACACCACGCAGAGGCCCCGTATTCTCCTTGATTACTCAATGGCTACCGGTACACACCAAAGTATCGCATCAACGTAGCTACTATTTCAACCGTGTCGGTATACCCCTCACAGCTCCCTCACAGTTTATTGCTACTTACCTAAAAGGAATTCCCCGATCCGGGTTTAGGATCCAAACAACCCAAACAGATACCCTTAAAAATAAATCAGACAAGACAAACTAAAGAAGCAATTTAAGAATGACCTAAATCCTAAGGTGAACCCCACTTTATTATAAATCCCCAGCAGAGTTTCCAGTTTTGTGATACGGTGGCAGAACCGACTGTTTTTGTTAATACTAGTTTTGCGTTTTTTTGTTTGCAAATGTACGGTAAGCAAGAGTCGCCGCCGACTTTTATTTCATCCAACAAAGGAAAAGGGAAAAGAACAGAAAAAACCTTTTTCGATATGTTTCTGAGTACGGGGGGTAGATTAATGAAAGGGAAGGTGTTAGCACCCTTTCTATCCATGGTTTTCCATGGGCTCTTAGGTGCTTTCTCATTCTTAAATAGCTTTTATGCTTGTGTTTTTGCAAAGTTTTGAAATTTTCCTTAGTGTGGCGTTTCACTTTATGGTAACCCTTGTATCAGTCCTCAAGAGTGTGATAAAATGTTTTTGAAAACTTTGTTTAGAAAGCTTGTTTGAAAGTGTATGTGTAAAAAGTTTACTTGAGCAAGTACCTAAAAGTTTCTACCTACTCGAAAAAAGTATGTTCATTTTCTTAGTTCCTTTAGACAGCACTATCCTACTATTAAGGAGTAGGTAGCTCCACCGTTGGAGTTTAAGGGACAGTCGAAAGGGACGAAAGGGACAATTACGATCACTAAAGCAATGGTTTGGAAACCTTAGTAATTACCCTAGAGTCCTAAAGATATTTTTGAGGCAACATTTGAATGGGTCATTTTTTATCTTTTGGGACTAGAGGACAACAACTAAGACTCCCTATACTTCATGATCGTTTACCGAAGGCAACCGAAGTGGGGCAAACCCTAGGAGTGAGCATGTGCAAGTGTTTATTTTTCAGTTTATTTATCTTTGCACAATTAGGGTTTTCTATGTTCATTTAATCGTTATATTTCCATACAATCCTATTAGCCATTCATCTAAGCAGTTTATCGTGCGGAAAATAAATTGCAGAAAGATAAGGGTTCCTAAACTATTACAAGGCCTTGGAGCAGTTACATAATTAGATGCAGAAATTTAAACCTAATTAAATTATTACAAACCAGGAACAATTACATAAATGACAAAAATAATACAGCAGAAATGATAAACCCGCGAAGGATAACGAAGCGTCTAAACCCTAAAACGCGCCTACGTTAAGAGAAAAGTATTTTTTGTTGTTTTTATCTGGAAAAAGTTAAATAATAAAAAGATTAATTAATTAATGGAAAAATGATTAATTAAAAATTAATTCTAAATAAAAACTAATATTTTTGATATTTTTAAAGAAAAAATATTTGAAGTTCAATCCTAGATTCTAATTGATTTTATTCTTAAAGAAAACAAATCAAAATATTTAAATCAAATTAATTTTAATAAAAAAACTAAATTCAATTTTTTTTTTGTGATTTTATTGATTTATGATTAAATTAAAAAAAAATGATTTTTGAAATAATTAAAATAACAAAGAAGAAATTAAAAAACAGAATAAAAAAAGATAGAAATGGGCCTATTACTGTTTCCAGCTTGGGGTGTGAGTGGCAATTTGCTAAGCCCATATTTGTACAAGCCCAATTGCCTCAGTGAGATCTAGTGCTGAGTATGCCTGAGGGTCCACCATGGGGACATGCTTGCAGAGTGCTGGATCTGACCTTGTAGTAATCTGACGGATGACATCTGGAGATGCATGGTGGACACGCTGGAACCCAAGGCACATGAGCTGCAAACCATTATTAGGAAAAATAAAATGTAGGAGGCAGGGGTTGAACCCCTGACCTCCTACACACGAACATCCTAAAACCCTTCGCTTGTACCACTGAGCCAGATTTCTATTCATTGATATACACAAACAACAAATAATATATTGAATAATGAATCAAGGTTATAGGAAAAACGCGCGAGATTCAAATTGTCCACCCACGCCTTGACACGCATTCATCTTCTTTAAAGAAACTATCATTTTAGACTCAGGGTTGTACCTACAGACACGTACATTGCTATAAACCTGTAATCCTCAAAAATCATATCCAGGCAACATAAATCAAATCCAATTACACATATCAATTAGGTTTAATCTCATGAATGCAATGGTATCCATCTTTGGCCTGGTTTTTTCCTAAAACACAAAGCCCTAAAAAGCAACCTTAAACCCTAACAATGGCATTTCATCACACACACATTAAAACACGTAATTAAATAGGCAAACACATTCTAGAGGATGATACAAACATGAATATATACTTATAAATCATCTATCATGCGTGAATAGCAAAAATAAAATTCAAGAATATGAGCAAACTGTGGCACTGGTACGTGCGATTTCTGAAGGTGTTGATGCATGCAAGTGATGTTGTTAGCTTCAGGAGGTTGCCAGGAATGGATTATTGCCTTGAAACACCTTGAACCGCCTGGTAGAGAAAAATCCGATTACCTATTTCTTTGTCAAAAGTTGAGTTTTCTTCTCTCAATCCACACGGCAAAACCTCCTTTCTTTGATCTGGGAACATTATGGATATATAGTAGAATGAATTAGGTTAACAAAAACTGATCATTGTCTTAGGAGGAGGATTTGTCTGGTCAATCCTTAGCTAACTTGAGCAATTAAGAACCTCTAGGGGTATTTTTTTGAGTAAAATGAGAGGGAAAATTTTGGGGTACAACAATTTTCCTTATCTCTTCCACACTTCAAGTTAGTGGAGAGGTAGTGGCATAAAGCATTTTCATACTGTGTACTATTGTACCATGTTACTGTTATATTATTTCCTTCTGCACTTCAGAGGCTTCTGCGAGCATGAGGTTAGAAGAGGGAACATAATATAAGGTCTTCAGAACTTCAAGTCTTCAGAGTCTTCAGAACTTGGTCGTGAAAACCCATTGTAGCGAACCTTTGGATCAGAAGAGCTTCAAGTATTCAGAGTCTTCAAAGCTATGTCTTTAGAGTCTTCAGCACTTGGCCTTGAGAACTTATTGTAGATAACCTTGGACCTTTAGAACTCCAAGTCTTTGGAATCTTCATACCTTCTGTCTTTAGAATCTTTAGAACTTGGTTCTTTAAGAATCCTTGTCTTCAGAACCTTGCTATTAGAAACACAAAGTCTCCAGCATCTAGACTTCAGTTAGAAACATTGCCTTCAGATCTTTTAACTTTGTCTTCTTTGAAACAAGTTGTCTTTTAGAAACTAAGTTTTTAGCATCTGAACTCCAGTAGAAACTTTGTCTTCAGATCTTATAACTTTGTTTCTTTGGAACACTCTGTCTTTTAGAAACGCGAGTCTTCAGCATTCGGACTTAAGTTACAACTTATGTCTTCAGATCTTCTGACTTTTTCCTTAGAACACGTTGTCTTTAGAAGCTTAAGTCTTCAGCATCTTGATGTAAGTAACAACTTCTGTCTTCAGATCTTCTTATTGTTTTCTTTAGACAAATATCATGGCTTACACTTCAGAGTCTTCTGGAGTGTCTTGCTATTGTTCAACAGAACCTATGTAGCGTAGAAGCCGAATCAATTCCCTTCTAATGTCTTGGCCAATCCATCCATCAGAAACAAAACTTATTTGTTAAGTACTCAACAATAACAAACATTAGAGTATCAAAATTGTTCATACAAACATACTCATTTGTTATCATTAAAACTCAGAGATAATGTTGCAGAACCAAATCTTGTTCTTACATAATAAAGACAAATTCTAATTTTATATAGTGTATCTAGCCAAAATATGTTAGGATTCAAAACTTATGCGTTCAACCTTGTTTATTTGTTAGACAAATTAGTCAATTTATATAGCTTACAATGCAAGGATCCAACAATTGAAAATCTATTATAACTAATTTAATAGATTTTCTACCAACTAACTAAATTGTTTTTCAACAAACTAACTAAGTTGCTTGACAACCAACATACCATTCCTTAAACACAAGTTGTGTAAGAAACTGGTTTATAATATATTAAAGATTAAAAAAACAACACTTAATTCATATTATGTACCTCACCTACTCCAAGCAAATTCCTACACTCCTTTCAAAGAGATTTAGCTTTTGAGGTTTAGTCATCATATCTTCCAATTGATCTTGTGAGGCACAATATATCAACTCAACTACTCTTTTCATGTTATGGTTACTTATGTCTATATGTTTACTTTTTCCATGCATGTCTAAGTACTCTCTAAATTTAATTGTTGAACTATTATTACAAAAAAAGTCAAGCATTTGTCTTGCTTGAGCCTTAAGCTTTTCAGAATTCTATGCATTCATATACCATGAAAAACACAATGAGATGCGACTATGAACTATGCTTCAGTTGTTGATAAAGTCACAATTGATTGTTTTCTTGATTGTTTTCTATCATGTACTTCTCATTCATAACCACTATCAAAGTAGAAAATCAAGTCAGAAGGCCCTCCCTTCTTATACACGATTATAGGCTCTAGCTTGTATCCCTTTTAAGTATATAGAATAAGTTTAGCATCAATTAGGTGAGTATCTACAAGGTGCTTGATAAATATACTTATCATACTTATTGAAAGCATCAAACCTGGCCTAATATTAGTTAGATACATTAAACTTCCCACAACCCACTTTAATTTAGTAGGATTAACTTCGTCTCTTTTTTCATGTCTTTATACTTTGATTCCTGCTACTATAGGATTGCACATAACATTATATAATTATGTCCATCCTAAACTTATTAAGTATTTCTTTGACATATCTTTGTTGACATATGATATTCCTTGACTATCTTGCACAACTTCAATTCCTATAAAATGTCTCACTTTTCTCAACTCATACATGTCAAAGGTGTTCATCATGGATTCTTTGAAACATTTAAACATTCTATTATCATTTTGTGTGAAAATCAAGTTACATAAATAGAGATTAATGATCAACCGGTTCCCTTCCTTATCTTCTTTTACAAAGAATGTATGCTCACATGAGGGAATTTAACAAAACCTCCCTTATCAAAATACTGTTCTATCTTGTTATACCAAGCCTTTGGGGTTTGTTTTAACCCATAGAAAGCTTTATGCAGATTATATACTTTACTTTTTTCCCCTTTTCATATAACCTAAGGGTTACTCAACATAAACAATTTCAATTAGCTCTTCATAAAGAAAGGCACACTTCACATCTAATTGAAACACACCCCGTCCTTTTAGAACTGCTACAGTTAACATGATCCTTATAGTATCCCACACAGCCACTGATGCATACATTTCCTTATAGTCAATTCCATATTTTGTATTGTAGTCCTTAGTAAACAACCTTGATTAATGCTTCTCTATTTATCATTTCTCATTAACATTTTTCTTGTAAATCTACTTTAATCATATTATTATTTTTCTTTCGAAAGTGTACTTAATTCCCACGTATTGCTCATTTTTGTGGTGTCAATCTCATCATCTATAATCTTTCTCATTAATTTTTTTAACTTCCTCATAGTTCGTAGGATCTCCATTCATACATGGGTCAAATATATCTGGATTAAACATGTTTTCATCAGAGTTGAAATCGTCAGTGTGGTATCATAATTGTCAAGCCAAGATGGCGGACTCCTAACTCTCCCTTGATCTAATGAGTTAGAGGCACTTTTTTCTTATTTATTTGCAATTTCTTCAAAAACTTTAAAGAACTCAACTTCTCCAAATTTCTATTTACCTCCTCAAAAAGATTTTATACCTCCCTTGTGAAGATGTTCTTTTCAAACCTATACTTTTTATTGAATACTTCAAAGTGAAGTAAGAAAACATAGGATAAATCTTTTAGCGGAAGAATTTAGAAATTTACTAGATCTCCTTCATGAAGACAAACTCATTGAACTAAAAGACAAAGCAAATAGGTACAGCTACATCATCGTAACGTCATCCTTAATGAGAAGGCTATTATCACACATACATTATCCATTCACAACTGGATACATCCTCCCTAAAAGTATGGTAACTCACTATGTGATGACTTACATCGTCTTTCCTAGACAAGAAAATTTTGGCCTCCTAATCCAAATAGATGTATAAACAATTTGATTAATAGAAAACAAAGTCAAGATGAACTGGGTCCAATAAGTAATTGACTTCATGCTGGAAAAAAGATCAAAAGGAACAAACCTTCCACATGGAAATATGATCACAAAAATACTGGAAGAAACATGGTACATATTTAAAGATGAAAGGGAGTTTAAGGAAGGATTAAATGTGATAGGAATTTGTGTCCAACCCTTAATAAATTATGAATGAAAATGTAGAATGCTCATCGAAAAGACACCATCACATAAAAATAAAGGAAGGCCATAAGTCAGGAGACATCCATAGAAATCAAAAGCTCAGATGACTCCTCTCACATACTCACAACCATAGACCTTCTGAAAATTATAAGTGGAAAGATAGATTTACTCAATGAAAATATAGAATTTATAGCACACCACTTCATTCTTGACTAAAACAAATTAACACCTCACCTTTTCCACCCTGATGATCTTGATGAAGAATAGTCTCACTTGAGTTTTCTAGTTAAAATATGTTATGCACTTGTTTGAAAATTTCCCTTTGTACTTTTAATTCGATCAATTTCCCTTTTTATCTTGAATTTTAGTAATAATATGAATGTGATGTTCTTATAATGTCTAAAATGCTTTTGTTTTACATATTTACTTCTCGCAGTACATCTTTACCTGCCTTTTTTTATTTTGACAAGGGAGAGAAGTATACTCTCAGTGAGGGTATATTCTCTATCTAACTCGGGGAGAGTTTTATAACTCTGAATATATATATATATATATATATATATATATATATATATATATATATATATATATATATATATATATATATAGCTTCAACTTTCCCTGAGAGATGTGTTGTCATGATAAAAAAGGAGAGATATGGAACCGTGTTTTGCATGTAATATATCTTTAATCAAGGCATCAACTTCTAATGATGACAACTAAGGAAAATTAATGATAACCCAAGCACATCGCTTAAACAGTTAAAGATGACAACCTAAATGTCATGGTTTGATAAACTTGACTATCTAGAGAAGGCAAAGAAAGTGGAGGAAACCTAAAGTCATGTTGGAGGAACTTGACTATCTGAAGAAGGCAAAGTGAAAAGTATCTAAAGCCTCAAGGGATCTCAAGCAGTGTCAATGTAAAGATAGTGTGATACGGTGGAAGAACCGACTGTTGTACTAGTTTTGCGTTTGTATTCATAAATATTGCGGTAAGCAAGAGTCTCCACCGACTTTTCTTTTATCCTACAAAGGAAAGGGTGAAAAGAACAGAAAAAGACCTTTCAAGATTTATTTGAGTAAGGGGGGTAGATTATGGAAAGGGAAGTTGTTAGCACCCTTTCCATCCGTAGTTATCTACGGGCTCTTAGATTCTTAGCTCATTTTGAAAATACCTTGTGCTTTGTGTGTTTGAAAAGTATTTTAAAAGAAAGTGCCTTAGTACGGAGAACTTTGTAATGTTTCTTGGATTGGTAGAGAACGTATACAAAGTGTTTTTAAAATGTTTTTGAAAGAAGTTTTAAGTATTTGTAAAAATTTGCTTTGGGCATAGCATCTAAGAACTATCTACTTTTACTTGAACGGTTATTCTTTTACTCTTTTCCTTTAGACAATGTTATCCTACTATTAGTGAGTAGGTAGCCCTAGCCGTTGGATATTTAAGGGACATTCGAAGGGGCATCGTATAGTCACAAAGGAAACTGGGTAAGAAACCTTAGTAACTACCCTAGGGCTTTAAGATCACACTGAGGCAACATCGAGAGGGTCATTTTTTATCTTTAAACCAGAGGGTAGCCACTAAAGTCTCTCACGTTTCAAGAGTTGTGACTATTTTTCAAAGGCAACCGAAGTAGGCATACCTTAGAGGTGTATATGTGAGAGTGTGTTTGTATTCAATTATTTTTGTCTTGTGTTAGGTTTGCTAGCGTTTGATTATTATGTTCTTACCATACAATCCTATTAGTCATGCATCTAGATAGTTTAAAAGTTGCAGGAATTTAAAGTGCGGAAATGTAAAATCTAGCTATTAGAAGGCTTCGGGGAGGGGATTATTTACAAGTCCAAAATTTGAGGAAAGTAGAGCAGTAGAAGTAAAAGTCCTAGTTATTATCTATTACATCCCAGTAGGCAATTACAATAATATGAAAAAAGTGTGAAAGTAAATAAGCGCGCGCGAAATGGAAATGACGTTTAAAACCCTAGAAAGTTCTAAGTAAAATAAAATTCTTTTTGTTTGTTTTTGATTTTACATTAAGAAAATAGTTGAATTAAAAATAATTAATCTAGATCTATATTTAAAGAAAAAAATTTAATTATAAAAGAAAAATTAAATTAAAGAAAAGAAATTAATTTCTAAGTTTTTTGTTTGGTATTAAAATCCCAAGTCTATTTAGTTTTAAATTAAAGAAGATGGTTTAAATAATTATTACTTAATTTACAAAATTAATTTAACTGAGAAAAATGCTAACCTAATATTTTTATGATTTTTATTTGATTTTTATGTTGATTAAAAAAAACAAACTAAAAGAAATAAACAAAAACAAAATAAACAAATATAAATGGGTCAGGCAGTAAATGGAAAAAGGGGGTGTAAAGTGCAAAGCGCATGCCCATATCAGGAAGAGAACCAGGTTTCCTTTTGATCTAATGAGGGCTTTTGTTGAGAGTGCATAATGGACTGCACGTTGAGGACACTGGATCTGGATGGTCCAGCATCTGGCAGAAGGGGAATGATGGTGTATGGTGCATGCTCGTGATTGAGACGTATTGAATCTTAGAAGAATTATTAGAAAAATAAAAATGCAAAAAGGCTGGATCAAACCCAGCCCCTTGAGACTAACACCCTATCACGCTTGTCTTTACTAACTGATCTAGATGATTCAACTGTTAGTATAATAGAACGATAATAATATAATGGTAACCCAAATTTAGTCCTAGTTGTCATACGCGCACCTTAACTAATTTGAATGGACCAATGATGAAATGGCACCTGGGTCATCGAAGTCTTCCCTAGTCAACAGTGTCGGAGTCAAACTCCGGTTACCATCTCCAATTGGCCCAAAACTCGTCCCTGCGAAACAAGCGATTTAAGATAAAACAAAGATCCTTATCCTACATAAAATCATGCCCTAGTCACGAATCTGGCCTTAGATTGGCCTGAAAATCCTTGTATTGGTGAAAATGAAACACGCCAGGAGCTTTGCCCTAACCATGGCAAATCTCCTTCCTTGCGTTAAACCCTGCATGTAATGACCCTAAACAGCCACAATCATCAGTATAATCACATATATGCATGCATAGTTCATTTATATTGCGTAATAAAAAGGTTTGATTCAAAGAATTTCAAAAAACCGGTGGAATGGCGTGAGGGAGTTCAGGCGTGCGTTGGGCTTGGATGAGGGCAGGTATGGGCTCCTGAGAGTCTCAGGAACACGAAACTGGTATTTGTTTGGACTGAGGGAGCTTGTAAAGCTTGTTTCAAATTTAACAACTTTGTGAAAATTTTGCAATTTTCGGTGTGCTTTTCTGAGGCAGTGTGTGCGTGTCCTAGGCTTGTAGAAGTGTTGTGTATTTATAGAGGAAGGAGAGAGGAAAGAAACATGGAAATAATCTCCCTCATAACTATTGTAATGAAGCCATGATTTCAACTTTGAAAACTTTCCAAAAATGATGATTTCATGCCATTTTGAGCCTTGAGTGAACCTGGACAGGTTTTGCACGAGTACATGGGCCTTAAAACAAATCCAAACATCAGCCCATATTGCCATAATCATTTTATGCAATTTTATTTTGTATTTATTTGAATAAAACAAAATAAATATGAATAAAATAGATAGATATGGCAAGGCAAGGTAAAAATGGTTGTAGAGGTTCCTCATAAGGTCATGAAGATGCTTTAATTTCAAAAAGATAGGCCATTGACCTAAAATTTTAAGTTTGCCCAATGCACATTTCTTGAAATTTCTCAAAATTCCCCAACTTGTGCAAGCCATAACTTGCTTAATTTTTATCCAATGAAGAAGATCTTTGACTTTTGGAAAGCCTAAGATGTCCTCTACAATCTCTATGTTTACCATTTTTGCATTTGGAGAATTTATCTTGATGTAAATGGTATTGGAAAAAAGTGTCTTTTGTTGACCTTTTGAAAATGACATGTAATGTATGAGCTTGTATCTTCCAAATGATGCATTTCCTGAACTTGAGGATAAAAGAGAAGTTGTAGAGAATTGGATTCTCTTCAAAATGAGCTTTGGTTTGGGAAAATGGATGAAGTATGTGAAAGTTATGCCTGGTCAAAGTTCAATTGACTTCTCCTATAGAAACCCTAATTTAGCAATTCTTGACTTTTCATAAATTAAGAGCATTCTTTGAGGAATCATGATTAAACATTGATCAAATTATTATTATCAACTTCAAAATTTTGATGTTGACAAAAAATATTGATGTTTGACTGTATATTAGCCACAATTGACTTTTGACCTAGTATAGTTGATTTTTAAACACTTGAGCAGTTGACTAAGCAAACTTGTAGTGTAAGGCATGAAATTTGTCATGGAAATTCTTGAAGACATATTAGGGAACATGGAAATCAATTGGCGCCTTTTCAACCAAAACATCTTGGTGAAAAGTGAAACCCTAGTTGGAGGTTCATTGCTTAGGAGGAGAATTTGTCTGGTCAATTCTTGGTCATTCTTGAGCAATTGAAGACCTCAATGAGCATGTCTTAAGTAAAAATAGGAGGGAAAATTTTGGGGTACAACAGCTGCCCCTGTTCAATCTTCTTAAACCTAAGGATTTAGATTGACTTGTCTGCCTTTCGTAATCTGAAGGTGGAAGATTATTGAACACTAGAGTGCCCAGAAATTTGCACTCACATATACCTGAGGTAATGCTGCTGGTTGATGATATCGGTAATGGGATTACAGATTCCATTTGGAGAAGATGACTGAGATTCGTCGGAGATGGGCTTAAATATGCCACCTAAAGTAGATGCTGACTTCATAAGAGGTCTCTTTGTTGGGGAATGTTGATTTCTGTTTGTGGAATAAAGTCTAGGAGCTTTAGTTGTCCATTACTCTACTGGGGAAATATCTCTTGACTAGAGAGATGAAAGTTAGTTGTTATCGTGTCGAAATCTAGGCTTTATAGTAACTTGCTGAGGATAATAAAGTTGACGGCTATCTGGTTGTATTTCAGGCTTCACAGCGACTTACTGGGGAATATGAAATTATCTGTTATCTGTTCGATTTATAGGCTTCACAGTAACTCAAAATGTTATCTGGTCAAAATCCAGGCTTCACAATGACTTGAATTGTTATCTGGTCGGGTCCAGGCTTCAGTGATTTGAACTGTTATCTGTTCGGGTCCAGGCTTCAGTGATTTGAACAGTTATTTGTTCGGGTCCAGGCTTCAGTGATTTAAAGAAATAAAGTTTTTATTTGGTCGGATCCAGACTTCAACTTGAATTTGAGGTATATTGTTATCTGGTCAGGTCTAGGCTTCACAGTGTTGTAAATTATATTGTCATCTGGTCAGATCCAGGCTTTATAATAATTGACAGAGTAAACTGCTATCTGGTTGGACTCCAGGCTTCGCAATAATTTGACAGATTGAACTGCTAATTGGTCAGATTCCAGGCTTCGCATCAACTTATATTGTTATCTGGTCAGATTTCAGGCTTCACAGTGTCTTGAATTTTAGATTGACTGTTATCCGATCAGATTCTGGGCTTCAGCAATGATGTTAACTGCTATCTGGTCGGGTCCAGGCTTTACAATTTTGTAAAAGTTTTACTGTTATTCAGTCGAATTTCGGGCTTCAATAATGATGTTGACTGCTATCTGGTCGGGTCCAGGCTTCACAGTGTTGTAAACTTCTATCTGGTCGGATTCTAGGCTTCGCAGTAAATTGTATTTGATGTTGACTGCTATCTGGTCGGGTCCAGGCTTCATAGTGTTGTAAACTATTATCTGGTCGGATTCCAGGCTTCACATTAAATTCTATTTGATGTTAACTGATAACTGGTCGGATCCACGCTTCACAGTGATTGATAAGTTGTTACTTCATATAGTTCCCTGACTTATTTCAGGAATTAATCTAGAACTTGCTGAAAGTTGATGATGATATTTGTTTGTTGATCTTTCCTGAAAAGGTAAAGAATTAGTTGTATGCAATGTCATGATGCATGACACACATTGTGTAATGATGTTCTCAAAATAAATGAGATTGTGTTATATGTATTTTATATGCATGTTTGTAAAATGATGTATGAATGCAATATATGAACTGATCAGTTGTTCTTTGCAGCATTGTTGAATTAAGGGAAAATAAATCCCTGACTGCTGTTGGGGATGAAGAATTTGACTCTTCATTATTTGTTGAAGTTGAATTGTTGGGAGATGGATTCCGTGGATAGAGAAATAAACTCTACTGGGGAAAGAAAACTTCGTAAACTGCTTGGGGATTTTTATGAAGCCCTGTTGGGGAACCCAAGAAGTTTATGAACCATGCCAAGGAATTCTTCAATATGCTGGGGAGATGGCAGTGACTTCGCAGGAGGACGTCTCTATCTCTGTATCTATTGTGGGATGTATCCGCCGGGATTTGCAGATAGCTTTTTTAGACATTGTCTCGTTTCTTAAAGCCATTAGTAACTGTGTTTCTGTTTTTATGTGTGTATTTGTAAGTGGTGATCATATTTAAATGCATATGTTAAAAATAATCACTGGACGTTTTTGAAAAACAAAACAGAAAAATAAAAACAAATAGTTTTGGTGCTTTCAAAGAGATAGCTTTTGTATTAATCTGAAGAAGTCTGCCTATAACAGGCATTTTTGTACAAGGAGACGGACATCCTAATAAGAGAATATCGTCATAAGAATGAAAACCATATAAAGTAGTATACAAATAAAAACAGCTATGTGAAATGATCCCATTGGGTTCCCATTCTGCTATTTCCTTTATATCTTTGAGCGTCTCATCACTTTGGTGCTTGACCTAAGTTGACTGGATTGATTAGTACCATTTGAACTCGACACTTGTTACTGAAGTCTATCTATGAGGTGATCCAACGGGACATAGTTGTATGCTTTTAATCCCTAACTTTTGCCTGGACCTCCCTTTCGGGTTTTCAATCCACCGAGATACCCTTTTTCCCAAGCCACCTTTTCAGGTTTTTGACTTGTCGGGTGTACATATTTTTCCATATATATATCCCTAACTTTTGCATGAACCCTTTTGGTTAGCCATGATGCCCTTATTTGTTCCTAGGCCAGTCAACCTAGCGGGTCTCTGTTCATGCGTAGTATCTTTTAACTATGTTCGCGTTTACAGGGTGCGGAAGGTCGTCACCGTCCATTGTGGTTAATATCATAGCTCCACCATAAAATATGTTCTTGATCACAAATGGTCCTTCGTATGTAGGAGTCCATTTTCCCCTAGGATTACCTTGCGGCAGGATGATGCGCTTGATTACTATGTCACCCACTTGATATACCTGACGCCTGACCTTCTTGTTAAAAGTTTTGATCATACGTTTTTGGTACATATGACCATGACAAACAGCCGCGAGACTCTTCTTGTCAATCAGGTTCAATTGGTCAAGTTGAGTCTAAACATATTCGCCTTCATTCAAACATGTGTCCTTCATGATTCTCAAGGAAGGGATCTGTACTTCGATGGGTAGGACAACTTCCATTCCGTATACAAGAGAGAAAGGAGTTTCCCCTGTTGACGTGCGTACTGAGGTACGGTAACCATGAAGAGAAAATGGTAACATCTTGTGCCAGTCTTTGTATGTCACCGTCATCTTCTGTATGATCTTCTTGATGTTCTTATTAGCAGCCTCTACAACGCCATTCATCTTCGGCCGGTAAGGAGAAGAATTATAATGCTGGATTTTAAATTGTGTACAGAGCTCGGTGGTCATAGTATTATTGAGATTGATACCATTATCTGTAACAATTCTTTCTAGGATACCATACCGGAAGATAAGGCTATGTCTGATGAGCTGGGCCACGACGTTCTTGGTACAAGAAGTAAATGAGGATGCCTCGACCCACTTTGTGAAGTAATCAATGGCAACCAGGATGAAGCGGTGCCCATTAGAAGCGATAGGTCTAATCTCTTCGATCATATCAATGCCCCACATTGTGAAAGGCCAGGGAGCAGTCAATACGTTCAAGGGAACCGGAGGAACATGTAATTTATCAGTATAGATCTGACACTTGTGACAAGTTCGGGAATGCTGATAACAGTCTGCTTCCATAGTGGACCAGTAGTACCCTGCCCTCATAATCTTTTTAGCCATTGTATGTCCACTAGAATGAGTGCCAAACGTACCTTCGTGCATGTCCTCCATAATCTTCTTCGCTTATCTTTTGTCCATACACCGCAGTAAGGTAGAATCATGGTTGCGCTTGTAGAGAATTCCGTTTCTCGGGAGAATTTGGCGGAGAACCTTCTTAAGAACTTTTTGTCATTGACGGATGCTTCCTCAGGTTACTCTTGAGCTTCGAGATACCTTTTCACCTCGTGGAACCAAGGCTTGTCCACTACTTCTTTAGTATTAACCTCATAACAGTATGCCGGTTCGTCCAATCTCTTAATAGTGATCTGAGGAGCTTCATTATCCCATCTGACTTTAAACATGGATTACATGGTGGCTAGCGTGTTCGCTAACTGATTTTCTTCTCGTGGAATATGTTCAACGATAACTTCTTCAAAGTGTGGAATCAGTGTCAACACATGCTCTCGATAAGGGATGAGATTAGGATGCTTCATGTCCCATTCTCCTTTAATTTTACTGATTACCAGGTCCGAGTCTCCAAATACACTCAAGAATTTGATTCTCAAGTCGATGGCAGCTTTGAGACCTATACTGCATGCTTAATATTCAGCCATATTGTCGGTACAGTTGAAAAATAGCCCGGCAGTGAAGGGAGTATGGAAGCCTTCTGGAGATATGATCACATCACCGATGCCATTCCCAAGTACGTTGGAAGCTCCATCAAAAACCATAGTCCATCAGGATCCTTTTTCAGGTCCTTCATCTGGTCCATGTTCTTCACAATCAGTCACTAACATGATGTTCTCATTCGGGAACTCAAAATTCATGGATTGGTAGTCGTCCATGGCCTGATGAGCCAAATGATCACCTAGTACACTTCCTTTTATTTCCTTTTGAGTAATGTACTGGATGTCATATTCGGTCAGGACCATTTTCCATCTTGCTATTCTTCCGGAGAGAGCAGGCTTCTTGAATATGTATTTGATAGAATCCATTTTAGATATCAATAAGGTAGTGTGAGTCAACATATACTGTCTTAGTCGACGAGCAGCCCATGCCAAAGTACAACAAGTTTTCTCGAGCAGTGAGTATCTTGTTTCACAGTCGGTAAACTTTTTGTTAAGGTAGTATATTGCATGCTCTTTTCGACCAGACTTGTCATGCGGCCCCAACACACACCCCATTGAATTCTCTAATATTGTTAAGTACATGATCAGAGGTCTTCCTTCAATCGGCGGCATCAAAATTGGAGGTTCTTGAAGATACTCCTTGATTCTGTCAAAGGCAGTCTGGAAGTCGTCATTCCACTTCACTACTTGATCTTTCTTTAGTAATTTGAAGATTGGCTCACAAGTAGCGATTGGGTGGGAAATGAATCTGGAAATGTAGTTTATTCGTCCCAAGAATCCCCTAACCTCCTTCTCAATGCAGGGAGCTAGCATTTCTTGTATAGCTTTAACCTTTGCAGGGTCTACCTCAATACCTTTGCCGCTGACAACGAAACCTAATAGCTTACCAGATCTTACTCCAAAGGTGCACTTGTTTGGGTTCAATCTTAACTTGTACTTCTTCAGTCTTTCAAACAGCTTTTGCAGGTGATCAAGGTTCTCTTCTTTAGTTTGAGACTTGGCTATCATATCATCAACATAGACCTCTATCTCATGATGGATCATATCAAGAAATAAAGTTACCATAGCACGCTGATAGGTTGCCCCGGTGTTCTTCAACCCAAATGGTATGACTTTGTAACAGAAGGTGCACCACTGTGTGATGAAAGTTGTTTTCTCCATGTATTCAGGCGCCATCTTGATCTGATTATAACCAGAGAAACCATCCATGAAGGAGAATATCTTATGTTGTGCAGTGTTAACCAGAACACCAATATGGGGAAGCGGAAAGTCATCCTTGGGGCTCGCCCTATTCAATTCTTTGTAATCCACACACAAACATACTTTACCATCCTTCTTAGGTACCAGATCAACATTAGCAATCCATTGTGGATAAGAAGTAACAGTTAAGAACCCGGCGTTAAACTGTTTCATAACTTCAGCCTTGATCTTTTCTGACATCTCAGGACGCATACGGGGAACCTTTTGCTTCACTGGAAGGCAGTCTTCCTTAGTTGGCAGATAATGAACCACAATATTAGTATCCAGCCCCAGCATGTCTTCGTACGACCAGACGAAGATCTTAACATAGTCACGTAGCATCTGGATTAACTGCCCTTTGACACTATGCTCCAAGTTGGCAGCTACCTTGACTTCCTTTTTATCCTCTTCAATACCCAAGTTTACCGTCTCGACTGGCTCTTCATGAGGTTGTATTTCTCTTACCTCCTGTTGTAACCGTCTAGCCAGTTCTCCTGGTACTTCACAATATTCCTCACCTTCGTCCTCGGCTTGGTAGATTGGATTTTCAAAGTCATAGTTGGCAATAGCAGAACCGTTATCAATGGGATCCAGAGTGGATGTGGATCTGCAACTTGATATGTGGGTGTGTGTAAGAGAGCATAGCTATTTTGATAAAGTAAAAGCAGAAAAGAAAGACAGAGCGTAAAATATGTATGCAAAACTTCCAATGATTTATTTATGACATATGAAAGTGAAATGATAACCCTCACAAATAAACCATTGTGCCTCAGGTAAGACACAAGGCTTTAGAGTTTAAATCATTCAAATATTACATATCCCAAAAAGCAAAAAGACAATTACTCATGGATGAAAGTAATAGGAATAAATTCCTTGGCCCTCCAATTGTTGAGTCCGCCGTTGATAGTTGGCAAGATCCAATTGTCTATGTCGTTGTCACTGTCACTGTCCTCCAAAGCATTGATTCCATGGTAACTGATGTGTAGTGGTGGTCTTCCGACACGAGCACGACGAACAGCTTTCTGAGCTCCTGAAGTAAAACCCAAACCAAACTTGTCAGATTTGTATGGGATGTAAGGGAGCTAGCCCTAGATAGTAACCCCACCTTCTTCAGCTACAGCTTCGGCATCCTTCAGAGAAACCATCTTCAATGGAGGTCTGGCAACTTTTGGAACAATGGTAACAGCAATCGTCTGAGGAACCTCTTCAAAATTATGATAGGCGGTCTCAATGAACTCGTCGTCCATCTCGACATATCTGAAAGAGTTCAAATGGATCACCATATACTCTTCTTCACCATGGACTGTAATAATCTTTCCATTAACCGGATACTTTAACATCTGATGCAAAATGGAAGTGACAGCATCACCTCATGAATCTAAGGGCGTCCCAATAAGCAAGAGTAAGACGGGTGAATGTACATCACATAGAAAGTAGAGCCAAAATTTTGGGAACCAACTTTAATAGGAATGTCCACCTCCCTGTGTACCATTCTCTTGGAACCATCAAAAGCCCTCACCACAATATTGTTGGGCTTCAATGTAAGTCCTTCACAGTCCAATATGTCCAAAGCACCTTGGATATAACATTTAGTGATGAACCTGTATCAACTAGAACATGAGCCATGGTAGTGCCCATGCACTCAATAAAGACATGCAGGGCATCATTATGCTTTCTTCCTTTGGACATCAAATCAGCATTGGAGAAACCAAGTCCATTGTTAGCAGTCAGACTAGCAACACAGTTCTTAAATTGATCGCAAAAGTCTCTTGCGGCACACGAGCAAACTTTGGGAACTTCACCAAAGCCTTAGCATGGGCTTCGGAGCATAACAACAGGGCCAGCATTGAAATTTTTGAGGGGGTCTGCCCCAATTGTTCCACCACACTGTAGTCACTTTTCTGTATAATCTTCAGTATTTCCTCCATTTCTTTTTTAGAGGCTTCAGGAATGGCTTCTTTAGGTGCCTTCGTCCGGGCAGGCTCAACCAGTACTTCTTTGCCCCGATTCTCAACTGACTCAGTAGCAGGAATAACAATAGGAGTGATAGTAGGAGTAGCAACAGGAGTAAACAAAGGAGTGGCAACAGTCTTTGGAGATATTTCGGGAGAGAAAATCCTTCCGCTTCTGGTAATCTTACTGGTCCCAACAACATTGTCAATATTAGGATCAATATCTTCAGTAGCTTCATTCTTGATAACCAATAGGTCTTGCTTGACGCCATGGTAGTAGACGTCAACTCCATAATTCCAAGGAACAGCCTTGTCGGAGGAATATGGTATTGGCCCTGGAAAGGTGATAATTAAAGGAGAAACCTTAGGAGTGGATGTAATCCTAACAGGTCTTTTAGAGGAGACCCTGGGAGGATTGTCGGAAATGGTAATAGTTGACACATCTTTACACAAACTTCTTGTAGAAGGAGTCTTCTCAAACATAATTTCCCTATCATTCATCAAGCGTTGGACACCTATCTTCAACAACAAACAACCATTAGGAAGAGACAAACACAGGTGGCAACCTTCACCACATCCTGGAAATAAACTGGCTCGTAATAAATTCTTCTTAACAATCAGAAGAGGAGTATTCAAATCATCCACATAAGAAACAAATAGAACATCATCAACAACATTAATACCCTAGTCATGCTTGGGAGTTGGTGCAGTTATCACATTGGGGGTTTCCAGAGGGTCAAATTCAATCTCCTTTGCCTCAATAAGATCCTGGACTTTATTCTTCAGAGCCCAACAATCATTTGTATCATGCCCTGGACTGTTAGAGTGGTAGGCACACCGAGCATTTGGATTATAATGGGGAGATGTAATGTATGGATTTTGAGGAGGCTCCCTCAGAGTGACCAAGATAGCCTTCAATAGATGCTTCAATATCTGTGATAAGGGCATGTTAAGTCTGGTAAATTGTCTTCTATGAGCATCCTGCCTGTGCTGATTGTTTTGTTGTTGAGTCGATGCAGAGTTGGAAATCATCACAACTCCTACCGTTGGACGGCGTTCAGTTTTACCCTGGTTTCTTTGGTCATAAGCAACATTGGCCTCTTTCTTCCCAGTGAAAGGCTTCTTCACTGTACTTGAAGATGCATCCCTTTGAATCTTACCGCTCTTGATACCAGCTTCTACTCTTTCACCTGTCAATATTAGCTCGGTGAACCCGGCTGAAGAGCTTCCAATCAAGTGGTTGAAAAATGGGTCGGAAAAAGTACCCAAGAACATATCTACCAGCTCTCTATCAGACAGAGGAGGTTGGACTCTTCCTACAAGATCTCTCCACTTCTGGGCATAATCTTTGAAGCCCTCACTAGAACCCATAGACATGCTTTTAAGTTGTGTATGGGTTGGAGCAAGGTCAGCAGTGCATTGGTACTGGTTGTAGAAAGCGGAAGCCAGATCCTCCCAGTTGCGAATCTTGGTTCCCTCTAGCTGATAGAACCATTCCAATTGAGTCCCCGATAAACTTTCTTGGAAGAAATGCACCCACAAATTCCTATCAACGGTGTGAGGTTAGATCTTCCAGACATAAGACCTCAGATGTAGTTTAGGACATGAAACCCCGTCATATTTAGCAAACATAGGAACCTTGAACTTTTGTGGAATGACCACTCTAGAAACTAGCCCTCATTCTTCAAAATCCAGACCGAGTACTCTCTGGATTTCCATGGCATTCAGACGATCCTCCAACTGCTTGTGTTTGTCATCAGTAGAAGGATATTGCTCTTAAGCATAATCAGCCTCTTCTTCATCATACTCTGGACTGTGGTCTTCTTCTTTTGGCTTCTCTTCCTGATTATCCCCCTCAATTGACGGAGTTGCGAATTCTAGAGCTCGCTTGGTCAGTCCTCTGAATCTCCTTCCCATATTCAGGACACCCACTAGTTTCTTTGTATTTTTCTTCTTGTCTTTGAGAATAAGAGCCTTTAGGTCCTTTTGTCTCTTAGCCAGAGCCAAGAATATCTGTTAGAATTGAGCATTTTGGGCTTGAAGGTCCTTAATATTTTGTTCAAGAGACATTTCTTTTTGCTGAAATAAACAGCGAAAAGATAAGAAATCGGCCTTTGAAATACCTGTAATGATATGTATGCCATGTTTCTGAGATGTTTTCAAGGATCTCGCGAGGTAAACACAAGAAAATGTTAGAAATCGACTGCAGCTTTTATTGAATAACTTTTGTATCGTTGAACGTCCTTCTACGAGAATCAAGCTCACCATGTCAAGTGCGTCATAGCCTCTGACTCAAGTTGTCATAGTTTGGTATTTTAATGGCATTGGCTAGAGTAAAATAAATCCCCTTTCCCCTTGCTAGACCTCTGGTTCATCATAACCTACATTACATGCCCTAGAGATCCTTGAAATGGTTAGTGAAATGAGAATGGATGTTATTATGCATGATGTTATGTTTGAACAATTTAATCACACACAAGACCTCAGGTTTAGGCTTGCATGGGGTTTATAGGCAAGTATCCTCTTGAAGTTTAGTTGGTTCAACCTATCCTAGAAAAGTAATCGGGTTCTAAGGAGTCTCAATATCACTGATCTTTCTTTATCAGGCATTGTTTCAACTCAGGCGATCTTTTCTCGCGGATGAAATATCCCGAAAGTCCGATCTCAATGAGTGTAGCATCGAGTAACAACCAATCCTCAACTTTATACCGAGGCTGACTATCTCACTACTTTTCTAATGGACAAGTTTGTTCAACTAAGGTTCTAAGATCAGTTAGTGCTTTATGACACCACACAATGACCGCGTATTCTCCTCGATTTAACACAAGGGATATTGGTACCAACAAATGTGTCACACTAATCCAGCCATTGTTTCAACCATATCGGTCTATGCCGTACAGTCTCCTCGATCTATTGCTGCTTACCTAAAAGTGCCCCAGATCCGGGTATAGGATCTTTACAAGTAAGACCCAAATAATCCCTTAAAGTAAAGCAAGCAAAGCATACAAGGAAAGCAAAGTAAATATGATCTAGCTCTAAGGTAACCCCACTTTATATAATTCCCCAGCAGAGTCACCAGTTATGTATACGGTGGCAGAACCGACTATTGTACTGGTTTTGCATTTGTATTCGCAAATGTTGCGGTAAGCAAGAGTCACCATCGACTTTTCTTTTATCCTACAAAGGAAAGGGTGAAAAGAACAGAAAAAGACCTTTCGAGATTTATTTCTGAGTAAGGGGGTAGATTATGGAAAGGGAAGGTGTTAGCATCCTTTCCATCCGTAGTTATCTACGGGCTCTTAGATGCTTAGCTCATTTTGAAAATACCTTGTGCTTTGTGTGTTTGAAAAGTATTTTTAAAGAAAGCGCCTTAGTACGGTGAACTTTGTAATGTTTCTCGGATTGGTAGAGAATGTATACAAAGTGTTTTGAAAATGTTTTTGAAAGAAGTTTTGTGTATGCGTAAAAATTTGTTTTGGGCATAACATCTAAGAATTATCTACTTTTACTCGAAATGTTGTTCTTTTCCTCTTTTTCTTTAGATAGTGCTATCCTACTATTAGTGAGTAGGTAGCACTAGTCGTTGGATGTTTGAGGGACATTCGAAGGGACATCGTATAGTCACAAAGGCAACTGGGCAAGAAACCTTAGTAACTACCCTAGGGCTTTAAGATCATACCGAGGCAACATCGAGAGGGTCATTTTTTATCTTTAAACTGGAGGGTAGCAACTAAAGCCTCTCATGTTTCGAGAGTTATGACTTTTTTCCGAAGGCAACCGAAGTAGGGATACCCTAGAGGTGTATATGTGAGAGTGTGTTTGTATTCAATTATTTTAGTCTTGTGTTAGATTTGCTAGCGTTTGATTATTATGTTCTTGCCATATAATCCTATTAGTCATGCATCTAGACAGTTTAAAAGTTGCAGGAATTTAAAGTGCGGAAATGTAAAATCTAGCTATTACAAGGATTCGGGGAGGGGATTGTTGCACCCCAAAATTTTCCCTCTCATTTATCAAGTATTTTCTCATAAGATCTCCTTTGGTTCAAGACTGCGCAAGGGTTGATCAGCTCAAGACACCTCCTTAAGCACTGATGATTGAAATTAGGGTTTGAGATTGCACAAGGATAATTGAACTTTTAATGCCTTATTTAACTTTCATGGATCATTTTGGACCCTCAATATTGTTCATGTCAAGTTTCAAGTCTTGGATCACTTTTTTGCTCAGTCAGTTGATCAGTTGACCTAAAAATCAACTGTATCGGGAAAAAGTCAATTATGGCCAATTTACAGTCAAACTTCATAATTTTTTATCCATATCAATATTATGAACTCACATAAGTCATTTGATCAAGTTTGGAACATAATTCCTTAAGAAATTTGACCAGATCATCAAAAGGGCAAAATGGTCAAAATTAGGGTTTTGATTGAGAAAGGGCAAATTCTGATTTTTGACCTAGCAAATGGTTAATTGGATTGAAACATGATCTAAAGTATTCAATTGCATCAATTTGAAATAATGGAATGACTCAAAAAATTTCTCAAAGTCATTTGATTGATAATTGATTTTTCAGTCAACTAATCAAAAGTCAATTGTACACTGAAAAGTCAAAGTTTGACTTTTTTGTCAAAATCAAGTGTCAAAGATCACAATTAATAAAAACATGTCAAAATATGGAACTTGTTCATCAAGAAATCAAAAAGTCAAGATTTCATTTTGAAAAGTCAAAGTTTCCAAACTTAGAAATTTTTCTAAGTGTTGAAAACTTCATGTTTTTTCACAACTTTGAGCCATTTTTTCACCATGATGCAAGATGATTCAAAGGAAACTTTCAACATGAAAGTTTTAGATCTCAATGAAATCTAAAACTTTTATTTACACAACTCCTCCTATAAATGCTTGGATCTCATGTTATTAATCCATGAAGTCATGGTCATGAAACTAAAACATTTGGTGAAATTTTGAGCATTTTTGGTCAGGATTTTGACCTAACTTCTAGAATAAGTTTCATATAGTTACATTTGGATTTTGCAAAAGTGATTCAAATAGGGGTCGTAGAGAACATTACAAGATTTCCAAAATGTCCAAGAACTCCTTAAGATCATTTGTGAGTAAGGAGAATCGAAGGCCAGAAGTTAGGGTTTCAAGTTGTTTTGCAAGGCAAAATTTGTAATGCAACCTGAACCAAATCCATATCCATGTTGAATAATCTTCACTTTTCATGCCTTAAACTTGTTTTTCACTTATTAATTAAATGTTTACACAACATATGGAGTCATTGTCCAAGCATTTGAATCATTATCCAAGTTGCATTTTTATTTTTGGAAGAAAGGCACCATTGATATTCTTGAAAAGTGACTTTAATCACAAAGTCAACTTGTATGGAGCTTCACAATTGTTCTTTCTGCACAAGCATACTCTATAAACTCAGAACAAACATTTTTAAAGTTTCTAGCCACCACATATGCCTTGCATTAAAACCATGTTTGTCAAGATAACTTCAAAAAACAAGTCAAGAACTCATAACATGTGATTCTTTGTTTCTGATCATTTCAAACCTCAAAACCTTTCCTCTATAAATAGATATATTATTTGCAAGAGAGCCCACGCATACACAAGCCCTAAAACACACAAGAACTCAGAATTGTATCAAAAATCACCATTGTTGCATAATCTGACCATAAACTTGAAACTCACATCTCCCTCGTGCGTTTCCAAGCCTTTTGGTTCCTAAAGCTTCTAAACATCAAATACAACTCATCCCTGGCCCTGTTTCATAACAGTAACACCTTCATCATCAAGTTCCATTTTCAAAAACAGGCGTCTGCAAGTGGACTTCTCCAGAACTCCTCAGCCACTTTCAGCTCAAACCAAGCTTACATTAGCTTCCTGGGAACTTGAGGAAGCTAACCCAACCACTGGGACTCATTGAAAGCTGCTCAATCTCAAAACATGATACCCTCTTGCAAGGTAAGTATTCTGACTTTTGAACTCTTCATATAGGCATCATTTGGTTTCCATTTTTGAAGATAAAATGTAGACATCATAGTCCTGAAACTAACCATGTCCTTAGAATTCATTTATGTTTCCTGAGTAGTGAGAATTTTATATTTGAATTTTCTGAAAAAATTAGGTCAGAAACCCCCCTGATTACTTATCCATGCGCAGGCCCATTCACCTTTTTTATTATTATTTATGATTCACAAAAAATCTAACTTGGGTCTGGACTCCCTTTTGCTAATATTCACACCCTTTTCACTTTCTAACCCCCCTGACTTTAATTTTATATTTTTATTTTATTCTATTTCCTTTATTATTATTATTATTAATATTATCATTATTATTATTATTATTATTATTTTAATTAATAAAAACCCAAAAAATATTTTTTTTTTACATTTATTTAGTTTATTTTGTTTTATGAAACTAAAAAGAACAAAAACATTTCTTAATAAATTAATTTCTTTCTTAATAATTAATATTTAGGTTTAATTATATTATACTATTTTCTTGTAAATTAAAATCAATTTAGAACTTAGGACTTTTATTTAATTAATTTTATTTACTAATTTAATCAAATTCACAAAAAAACCTAAAAAAATTTGTTTTCTTTAATAAATTAATTTCTTTTATTAACTTAATTTTAATTTTCTTATTCTATTCAATTATTTTATTTTAATTTAATTAGATCAAAACTTTTAATACAAAAAAATCCACTCCTTATCTATTCATACTTGTACATTATATTCATTTCATTTCTTGCACATTTATTCAAGTTCAATATGGTTGTAATAGATAATTAGGATTTTAATTTCTTACAATTCCCCATTTGTAATTTGTATATCCCCTCCCTAATGATGTAATAGCTTAGTATTTTTATTTCCCTCAATTTAATGCTTTATATAAATTCTAGTAAATTAGGGTTTGTATGGAAAGATAAAATCAAAGTTTAGAAAACCCTAATCAAGACAAATCAAGCATGTAAATCAATACACTTGCACACTTAAACCCTTAGGGTAAATCCAATTTGTTTCCTTACAAAATGGACATATTATGCATGTGAGGTATCTTAGCAAAAACAAACAAAATACAAGATCATAGTCCCTCGATGACGCTATCAAAGTTGCCTTTCAAAAATGATTTTAGTCCCTTAAAGAAAATGCTAAGATATCTTACAACATTGCTAATCATGGCTATACGATGACCTATGCCCGTCCCTTTTACATCCAAAGATAGGTTTTCTTACCAAATCAATGGTAAGATAACAATGTCTAAGGAAAGAGGAAATAAACATGAAATACTTTTGAGTAGGTAGAATATTCCTAATTGCTTGTTCATTTCAAACCAAAACATCCTTGCTATTTTCAAAACAAACACCAACACTTTCAAAACATATTACAAATTTGAAACATTTTTAAAAGTTAAAGCACTTTGTACGTGTTCTTATAGAAACGAGAGCCATTACAAAGAAAACCCTTTTCAAAATCACTTTCAAAAACACACTCCACAAACACCTTTTTGAACTACTTTCAAAACAACACTTTATACACGTTCTTATAGAAACGAGAACCATTACAAAGACATTTTTAAAACATTTTCAAAAAACCATACAAAGCACATTTTCAAACAAAAGAAAGTGATCTAGCAAGCAACTAAAAGCCCGTAGATAACTACGGATGAAAAGGGTGCTAATACCTTCCCTTTTCATAATCTACCCCCCAAACTCAAGAAAACATCTCTAAAGGTCTTTCCTGTTCTTTTTAGCCTTTCTTTTAGATAAAAGAAAAGTCGGTGACGACTCTTGCTAACGGCAACATTTTCAATCAAACGCAAAACAACCAAGTCAGTTCTCCCACCTTATCACAGAACTGGCGACTCTTCTGGGGAATTATTTAAAAGTGGGGTTACCATAGGGCTAGATCACATTTACTTGCTTTCTTTGTTTGACTTGCATGCTTTACATTATGGTTCCTTGTTTGGGTTTGCTTTGATCCTACACCCGGATTTGGGGCACCTTTCTTAGGTAAGTAGCAATAAAATGTGAGGGAACTGTGCGGGGTATACCGACATGATTGAAATAGTAGCTACATTGATACGATACTTTGGTGTGTACCGGTAGCCCTTGAGTAATCAAGGAGAATACAGGGCCGTTGTGTGGTATCATAGAGCGTCACGTGACCTTAGCACCTTAATTTACCAACTTGGCTTTTAGGACGTAGTGAGATAGTCGTCTTTGGTGTAAACCCAAAGTCGGTTGATACTCGATGCTACACTCATTGAGGTTTCACCCTTGAGTTTTGTTTGGTGGCAATTCAATTGTCTATCGAAATGAGATTTGGGGGAAATACCGGTGATATTGAGATCCCTTAGAACCCGGTTACTATATTTAGGACAGGTTGAACCAACCCAACTTCAAGAAGGTATCACCTTAAAATCCATGCAAGCCTTAAACCTAAGGTCTCTGTGTGAGTTGCTTGTGCTTGCTATATCTGCTATATCTGAGCATAATCATGACATCATAACATAGCATGTTATACTAACCATTTCAAGGATTCTTAGGGTTTATTTTTGTCTTGTTTTGTAGGACATGGCTTTCGCCCGCAAATTCACTATCCAAGTCAGTCTGGTAAAAGTACCTCCTCAACTTAAGGATTTGGTATCAAGGGTTCCTAAAAGCTTTCTATTCACTGAAAGACATGGTCGACTTCTCAGCTTGGTTACCTCAAACCCTGATGAAGAAATGTTAAAAATGCTCTTTCAATTCTTTGACCCTCAACATCACTGCTTCACTTTTCCGGATTACCAGTTAGTGCCTACTATGGAGGAGTTTTCTCTGTTGTTGGGGGTGCCTATCCTTAATTAGGTACCTTTCAATGGTATGGAAATATACCCTAAACCTGAAGATATTGCCAAAGCTCTGTCTTTACAGCGGTCTGATGTAGTAGCCAATTGGGAAACCAGGAGAGGTGTCAAGGATTTTTTGGCTAAGTTCCTGTTCGAGAAAGCTCATCATTTTTGGGATACCTTAGACTTACAAGCTTTTGAAGAGGTGTTAGCCCTTCTCATCTATGGGTTGGTATTGTTTCCTAATCTGGACCAGCTCATGGACGTGAATGCGGTTAAGGTTTTCCTTTCATGTAATCCGATACCTACTCTTCTTGGATATATCCTACGTTCGTCGTATACTCGCACTATAAAGAGGAAAGGAACCCTTATGTGTTGCACACCTCTTTTGGCTAGGTGCTTTATTTCGCACCTACCCTGATCCGTTTTGAAGAATGAACAGGGTTTGAGATGGTCTCATAGGTTGATGACTCTTACACATTCAGGCATTCATTGGTGTCCTCAATTCTCGGAGAATATTACTATCATTGATCGATGTGGAGAATTCTCTAATGTTCCTCTCTTAGGCATTAGGGGAGGAATCACTTACAATCCTTGTTTGGCACTGCGACAATTTGGATATGCAACAAGGGATAGTCCTCATGATGCACTTATTCAAGGAATCATCTTCGATTACGAGAATGATGCTCAAGGTTATCGCAAAAGGTTCATGCGAGCTTGGGGCATCGTACATAGAGTTGATAGCAAGACACTGGGGCACAAGAATTCCATCCCTCTTGAGCCTTATCTCAAATGGGTACGAGCTCGTGCTTAAAGTCTTATGATGCCTTATCCCTCTATTCTCCCAGTTATCATAGAGCCTGTTATGGAAGGAGATGTTCCATACACTATCCTTCATCCTAACATGCCTACCTCTCTCAAAGACTTGCAAAGGGATTGGATACAGCTTAAGGGGGAGCGAGACACTTTCGAGGCCCAATTCTACGCCAGCGAGAAGAAGGTTCTGGAACTTACCAAGCATTTTCATGAGGAGCGGAGTCTGAACGCCTACATCGCACCAAAAAGGATGCGCTTAACTTTTTTATCTTAGTGTTTTGTATTTTTCATTTCTTTCATTGTAAGCCCAAAGAGGCATGATGTACTCAATCTTTGATTTATTAATATAATGTGTGTTCCTTTTTATCTAAAGCAAATTTAAATCTCTAATTTCCTTGAAATCATTGCATACGCATCTTCATTCATCATAACACAAACAAGTCTCTTACAAACAGGTCTCCTTATCTTTATACTGTTTATTTCAGTAAGATGGATCTTGAGCAGACATTAAAAGATCTTCAGGTGCAGAATGCTCAGTTTCAACAAATGTTCTTAACTCTGGAGAAAGGACAAGAGGATTTAAAAACTCTGCTGATCAAAGAAAAGAAGAAGAAGGCAAAGAAATCAACCGATGTTTTAAATCTGGGAAGAAGGTTCTCGGGGCCACCCAGACGGACCCTAGACTTTGCAATATCATCAGGTGAAAAGGATAATCAAGAAGGGGAAAACAAGGAAGTGATTGCCCATCCAGAATCTGAATAGGAAGAAGAAGACGATTACTCTGAAGAGTAGTATCCTCCGGCTGACGACAAATACAAACATCTGGAAGAGCGTCTAAAAGAAATGGAGATTCAGAAAGTGTTCGGGTTGGACTTTGAAGAGTTGGGTTTGGTGTCTAGGATTGTCATTCCACCAAAGTTAAAGTCACCATTTTTTGCTAAGTACAACAGATTTTCGTGTCCCAAGATGCACCTCCGATCTTATGTGAGGAAGATACAACCTCACACTACTAACAGAGATTTATGGGTCCACTTCTTTCAGGATAGTCTATCAGGGACTTAGCTAGATTGGTTCTATCAACTGGAAAGGGCCAATATCCATAATTGGGAAGACCTTGTCGCTGATTTTTATAAATAGTATCAGTACAATGCAGACCTTGCTCCCACCCTACTCAACTCCAGAGTCTGGCTATAGGTTCAAGCGAGGGTTTCAAAGACTACGCTCAGAAATAGAGGGACTTAGCAGGAAGAGTCCAGCCTCCCCTGTCAAGCAGAGAGTTAGTGGACATGTTTCTGGGTACCCTGTCTGGCCCTTTCTAATCATCTAATTGGAAGCTCCTCAGCCGGCTTCATTGAATTAATCTTGACCGGGGAAAGAGTGGAAGCTGGGATTAAGAGTGGGAAGATCCAAAAGGACGCATCCTCCAGTGCCATAAGAAAACCATTTATTGGGAAGAAAGAAGTTGGTGTTGTGTAACCTCAAAGGAATCAGGACATAATTGAACGCCATCCAACAGTAGGGGCTGTCATGATCCCTAAGCCTGCAGCTATTCAACAAAGGAACAACCAGCCTAGAACAGAAAGATCGGTAAGACAACTTACCTGGATAAATATGACATTGTCTCAAGTCTTGCCACATTTGTTGAGATATAATCTGGTAACCTTGCGGGAAGCTCCGAAGAATCCCAACACTGCCTCTCCCCGTTACAACCCAAACACCCGTTGTGCTTACCATTCAGATAGTCCAGGTCATGATACAAATGATTGTTGGGTTTTGAAAAATAAGTTGCAAGACCTTCTCGAGGAAAAAGAAATTGAATTTGATGCCCCTGAGATCCAAAATGTTATCACTGCTCCTATGCCCAAGCACGACCATGGTATCAACGATGTTGAAGATTATGTGTTTGTTACTGTTGTTAATGAGCTTGTTACCCCTCTCCTGATCGTCAAGAGGAACCTGTTGAAGGCCGGTTTATTTCTGGGTTGTGGCAAAGGCTGCCACCTCTGTTTATCTCTATCGACTGGTTGTCATTTATTGAAAGCAGGTGTCCAACGCTTGATGGAGACAAAGAAATTTTGTTTGAAAAGACTCACATTCCAACCATTTCTTACAAATATGTTTCAATTGTAACCATTTCCGCCAATCCTTCCAGGGTCTCCACCAAAAGACCCGTTAGGATTACATCTGTTCTGAAGGTGACTCCACTGATAATTACTATTCCAGGACCAATCATGTACTCCTTAGATAAAATTGTCCCTTGGAATTATGGGGGTGACGTCTACTACCACGGTGTCAAACAAGATTGATTGGCTGATGAAGACTCCATTTTTAAGAAGGCTGACCCCGACATCGGCAACATTGCGGGGACCAGCAAAATAACCAGAAGTGGAAGAGTGTTCTCTCATGAGATCGCTCCTCCGAAAGTTGTTACCAGTCATGTGATAATCCCTGCTTCTGTTCATGTTGATACTACTACTACAGTTCCTGTGGATACCCCTACTAACGCCCATATCACTGAGTCGACCGAGACTCGGGGCAAAGGTATTTTGGTTGAGCCTGTCCGGATGAAGGTGCAATCAGTATCTATCCCAGAGGCCTCCAAAAAGGAGATGGAATAAATTTTGAAAATTATAAAGAGAAGCGACTACAATGTAGTCGAACAGCTAGGGCAGACTTCGTCAAAGATTTCTATGCTAGGTTTACTGTTGTGCTCTGAGGCTCATGCGAAGGCCTTGGTGAATTTTCTTAAAACTGCCCATGTACCACAGGAAACCTCTGCTGACCAATTCAAAGATTGTGTGGCCATTTTGACCGCTGATAACGGGTTAGGCTTTTCTGATGCTGACTTGACACCTAGAGGGATGAAACACAACAAGGCGTTGCATGTCTCTGTCGAATGTAGGGGCACTACATTGGCTCATGTCTTGGTTGATACTGGTTCATCCTTGAATGTGCTACCTAAGAAGGCTCTTGATAGACTAGACTGTGAAGGTCTGACCTTAAAACCCAGTAATATAGTGGTAAGGGCCTTCAACAGTTCTAAGAGAATGGTGCATGGGGAGGTGGACATCCCCATTAAAGTTGGAACTCAAACCTTTGATTCAACTTTCTATGTAATGGACATTCGCCCTTCCTATTACTGCTTATTGGGCCGACCTTGGATTCATGATGCTGGTGCCGTCACCTCTACATTACATCAGATGCTGAAATACCCAACCAAGGGAAAAATCATTATTGTCCATGGAGAGGAGGAATATATGGTCAGTCACTTAAACTCTTTCAGATACGTGGAAATGGGTGGTGAATTCATCAAAATTCCGTTTCAGCATTTCGAGGAAGTCCCACAAACAGCGGAAGCAACCAAGACTATTTCCCAAGTCCCGAAGATTACCAGACCTCCGCTAAGGATGGATTCACTGAAAGATGCCAAGGCAGTGGTCGAAGAAGGTGGGTGTACTATTTGGGGCCAACTTCTGGATATCCCTTATAAATATGACAAATATAGTTTGGGTTTCACTTCAGGAGCCCAGAAAGCTATTCGTCGTGCTCGTACCGGAGGACCACCTTTGCGGATCAGCAACCATGGAGTCAACACAGTGGAGGATAGTGATGACAGTTGTGACCTAGAAGGTTGGATTTTCCCAACTATCAAAGGAGGACTCAACAACTGGGAAGCCAAAGAATTTGTCCCTATTACTTTTATCCAACAGTAATTGTCTTTAAATTTTTGTCGGACTTGTAATAATTAAACAATTCAGACTTTTAAAACCTTGTGTCTTACCCGAGGCACAACGGTCCATTTGTAAGGGTTGTTACTTCATTCTCATATGTCATCAATGAATCATGGACATTTTTGCATGCAAACTTTACGCTCTTTGTTCTTCTTTTTCTACATTTTATTTCTTCAATGATAGTTATGCTCTTACACACACTCACATATTAAAATGTAGATCCACGTCCACTCAGGATCCCATGGGTAACGATTCTGCTATGGCCTTTTGTGACTTTGAAAATCCGATCTACCAAGCCGAAGACGAAGGTGAGGAAGATTGTGAAGTTCTAGGGGAACTAGCCAGGTTACTACAACAGGAAGAGAGGACCATACAGCACCACGAAGAACTGGTTGATACAGTTGACTTAGGTACCGAAGAGGACAAGAAAGAAGTTAAGGTAGGAGCCAATATGGAACCTAGTGTCAAGAAGCACCTAACTCAGTTACTACATGACTATGTTGAAGTCTTTTCTTGGTCATACGAAGACATGCCAGGACTTGACGTTGATATCGTGGTCCATCGTCTACCGACAAAAGAAGACTGCCCTCCGGTAAAACAGAAAGTCCGTCGCATGCGGCCAGACATGTCAGAGAAGATCAAGATTGAAGTCATGAAGCAATTCAACGCCGGATTCTTATTTGTCGCCTCCTATCCACAATGGGTCACCAATGTTGTTCCAGTGCCTAAAAAGGACGATAAGGTACGTATGTGTGTGGACTACAGAGACTTGAATAGGGCAAGCCCCAAGGATGACTTCCCGCTTCCCCACATCGATATTCTGGTTGACAACACCGCACAACATAAAGTATTTTCCTTCATGGATGGTTTCTCAGGCTATAATCAAATCAAAATGGCATCTGGGGACATGGAGAAAACGACCTTCCTCATACAGTGGGGCACATTCTGTTACAAGGTTATGCCATTCGAGTTGAAAAATGTTGGGGCAACTTATCAGCGCGCCATGGTAGCTCTATTTCACAACATGATCCATCACGAAATAGAAGTCTATATGGACGACATGATAGTCAGATCTCAAACTGAAGAGGGACATCTTAACCATTTGCAGAAACTGTTTGAAAGGCTAAAGAAATACAAGCTAAGGTTGAACCTGAGTAAATGCACATTTGGAGTGAGGTTCGGTAAACTCTTAGGCTTCATCGTCAGCGGTAAAGGTATCGAAGTGGACCCTGTAAAGGTAAAAGCAATACAAAAAATGCTTGCTCCTCGCACTGAGAAGGAAGTCAGAGGATTCTTAGGATGGCTAAACTACATTGCCAGATATATTTCTCACTTAACCGCTACTTGTGAACCAATCTTCAAATTATTGAAGAAAGATCAAGCTGTCAAATGGAATGATGAATGCCAGGTGTTGTACCCCAAAATTTGCCCTCCCATATTCTTCAAGAAATTGCCAAGTCATGCTTCAAAATCTCCCCAAGGGTTGCACAGTTCAAGGGCCTCCTAAACAGTCAAAATTAGGGTTTTGGTTCTGATCAAGAAAATGAAGTTTCCAAGGGCCCAATCAAGTCTCACATGCCTATAAACATGGTCAAACATCCTCATACCAAGTTTCAAGACTTTCAGCACAAAATTGCACAGTCAAAAACCCTAATTGCACTACAGTCAACTGTAGGGGCAAAATGGTCATTTGACAGTCAAAAGTTCAAATTTTTGGTCAACATCTCATTTTGAAGCCACAAACATCATTTGATCAATTCTTGATCATGATTCTCAAAGCTTGGCTCAAAAATCATCAGGATGCAAAAGTTTCCTTATTTGGACAGTTGAAAAAGTCAACTGTAAATTGACCAGGGCATAACTTCCACATGGATTATCAGAAAAATCCCATCCAAATCTCATTTTGAATATAAAGACATTTCCTACAACTCCTCTTCATACTTCAAGTCCAAGAAATGCTCTCACAAAAAGTTATCAATTTCAACATTATAGGTCATTTTCAAAAGTCAACAAAAAGGGACTTTAAGTCAAAGGCCATAACTTGAGATTGGTAAATCAAAATGACATGGGACCAAAGGCATTGGTTATAGGACTCAAAGTCCTTTCCAAAATGTCCAAGAACATGAGCAAAGCTTAAAAATTGAGCAAGTTATGGCTTGAGGAAGTTGGGAAATTTTTGGATATTTTGAAAAGTCAACATTGATTCAAATGACCTAAAATTGCTAATGGGCCTCTTTTTCTTCCATAATTCATTATCCAAGGCATGTGCACGACCATTTGGCCCAAAGGGAAGTTTTTTATCATTTTTATTTATTTATTTGGATTTTTAATTATTAATAATTCATTTAATTAAATTAAATATGTGAAAAATACTAAACCTAATTTGTTGAATCTTTTTGTGCATGAAATAATTTCAAGATATTGTGTATAATCAGATTTGGAAAGAATCTTGCTAATTGGTCATGATTTGGTAGAAGTTTGCATGAAAAAGATTTGAAAGCTAATGCCATAAAAATCAAATATTTGTTTCATCAATTCATGGATTTCTTTTGATCAAATTCTTAACCTAATCACTCCTATACATACACAAGCAAACCCTCGTGCCCATTACCAAAAAGCTGCGCCATATACCAAGAAACAAACTTGAATTTTTTGCTTGAAAACTCAAATCTGAAAACCAAGTTCCAGGTCGATTCAAGCCACGATACTTATTCCATTGGCTTGCTGAGGCTTCAGGGAAGAAATTTGGATCAAAACCACAAGCTTCCACCCCCAGAAACGTGAGAACGATCTCACCCTGTACAGAAAATATTTGATACTCTTGCATCTCGATTCACACATTTTTCATAATTTTTTATGCTTGATTTGTGTTCATTATATGATTCTGATGCTAACTATATAATTTAATTATGTTTTTGTGCACTCTATGCGATTTCACCATTGTTGGACATTAGGGTTTTCCAAGCTGTGAATTGGGGTTTTTCATTTAAGGAAAAATTAGCACTCGAGACCTGGACCATTGAATCAAGCATGCTTGGACGAAGAGAAACCAACCCTCGCGCCTAATTTATGAGGCCATATGGCCTATTCGCTATTTTCTGGAATAATGCCTTTTAGAACGGTTCAAAACCGTTGCTTATGGTTTTGTGTTTCAGGGAAAAGTAAACGAAGAAGAAGAAGATGATGCGTGGAAGAGTGCCATTGGAGCATTCAAATTTTGCACGCTAATTTTCCACTAACCATTATTTTCTCTTATATTAATTATTTACTATTATATATTCAAACGCGCTAGGTGGCTCAGTGGAAAGCAATTGTGTTGGTGACCTTCAGGACCTGGGTTCGATCCCAGGTCCCCACCCCCTTTCATATTATTTTTCATCCAATGCTTATGTGCAGTTTCAGCGTGAAGACGCATCATACATCCTCAACATCAATCCGTCCACGTGCCTATTGAGATGGATCATAGGGTTCTAATTGGAAGAACATGATGGATGTTGGCCAACGCATATGCATACTTCCTGGAAAGTCAATCAGGCCAGAACTTATTGGGCTTAAAATTACTGGACTTCACTTCCACTTGGGGACAGCACCCCCCTCTAGTTTGTTTCTTTTACCCTTTTTTTTTATATTTTTCTTTTCTTTATTTTAATTAATTTCTTTTAAATTATTATTTTCATAATATATAAAAAACACCAAAAAATCAGAAAAGATAAAAAATAATAAATATTTTTATTTAACTAGTATTTTTGTAAATAAAGTTCATTAATTAACTTAGTTTTTTAATTTAGGTTTTAACCTTAACTTTTTTAATAAAAATCTAAAATTGGTAGAATTAGGGTTTGTAATAATTTTTATCCTTTTTTCTTTTCTTTCATAATAATTAAATATTTCCTATTATTTATTTTTGTAATTAAATTGCATGTAAATAATTAGATTAAGTTTAGGTTAAAACTTAATTCTTTCTTAATAAACTAAAAAACAACTAGAATTAGGGTTAGCATTTTATTTTTCTCATAAAAATCATAAAGTACAAAAATACCAAAATAATTTCTTTTTCTTTCATTTAATTAATCATTTAATTTAATTTCATTAAAAAGGGGTCCAACGCCCTCGTTTCTAATTTTATTCCAATTCGCATATTTATTTCTTTTTCGTATAATGCTTATGTACCTCTCCCAAAGCCGTGTAATTTCATAATCTCTCGCACTTTTATTTTAATTCTTTATTTTTCTGTCAAATCGGGTTCTGGAAATTTTGGCGATGTGGACCCGCGCCTTTTGTAATAGTTTAGAACTTTACCTTTCTCGCAATATTTTAACTGTTAAATAAATGCATGCAAGAATGAATGGACAAAAATAAAAAACAAAAACGTAGATCACCCATAATATGACAAGACAAAATATCTGAAAACGACACACAAATCACACACCACCCCTAGGGTACGCCTCACTGTTGCCTTGCCTCGAAAGGTGATCGTCGAGTAGAGGATGTCTTAGTAAGTCCTCATGATCCGGGAACCTGGCATGAGGGTAGCTTCTAAGGTGTCTTCCCATTGCTCTGGTGATCACCATGTCCCGAACCTCGAATTGACCCGAACACCTCCAACGGTGGTGCTACCTACCTCTCAATGGTGGGATGGCACTACTTTAAAGGACATTTACACAGACGAATTCCTTAGGGTAGGTAGGTTCTCGTGGATACTTGCTCTAATTCAAAACAAAACAAATCAAAAATACTTTTCACACCAACACATTTTCAAAAAGCTTTCGAAAGCAATTTTTTTCAAACACTCTTGAGGACCGATACAAGAGTCGAACTGAAATTTTCAAAGAATTTTTTTAAAACCCACAGTTGAAAAGCAAACAAACCATTTTTGAAAACACAATGAGCAAGTATCTAAGAGCCCATGGATAACCATGGATAGAAGGGGTGCTAACACCTTCCCTTTCTATAATCTACCTCCCGAACCGAGAGCAATCTCTTTAAGGAATTTTTCTGTGCTTTTGTCCTTTCCATTTGGAGAAAATAAAAGACGGTGGCGACTCTTGCTTCCGCGACATTTTGCGAACCAGCGTTAAACAGTCAGTTCCAGATCCACCGATCACAGAACTGGCGACTCTGCTGGGGAATTATTATAAAGTGAGGTGTACCTTAGGACTAAGATCACTGTGTTTTCAATTGCTTTCCTTGTGTGCTTTAAATTGTGGGTTGCTTGGGAGTTCTATAGATCCTAACCCGGATCTGGGGGATACCTTCTTAGAAAGTAGCAACAAGGCTGTGAGGGAACTGTGCGGGGTATACCGACATGGTTGAAACAGTCTGCTACGTTGATGTGGCACTTTGGTGTGTACCGGTAACCCTTGAGTTCAGTCAAGGAGAGTACGGGGCCTCCGCGTGGTGTCGTGAAGCATCAACAGACCTTAGGAACCTTAATTGAACTATCTTGGCCTCTTTAGGGTAGTGAGATAACTGACTTTGGTGCAGTCCGAGGTTGGTTGATACTCGATACTACACTCAATTGAGGGTTGCTTTCCTGGAATATTTCGGTCGCCAGTTCA
Source organism: Vicia faba (assembly GCA_948472305.1). Taxonomy (NCBI): domain Eukaryota; kingdom Viridiplantae; phylum Streptophyta; class Magnoliopsida; order Fabales; family Fabaceae; genus Vicia; species Vicia faba. Next base: position 1,589,717,985 of record OX451738.1, read on the forward strand.
GTGGCTAAATCGAAACGATGAACAATGAAAGCAATCCCGTGATATTGAGACCCTTAGAACCCGGTTACTTCTAATAGGACAGGTTGAACCCACCAACTTCAAGAGGGTAATACCCAGACCCCATGCTGGCCTTAAACCCTAAGGGCTTGTCTTGTGTGCCTTGTGTGCCTTACATGTTTGTCTTTGTAAATATCTGTGGCGTGTTTAATCATAGCATCATGACATCATCCAGCATCATATGCATTGACTAACCATTTCAGGGGTTCGAATCTTCATCTTTGTTCTTGTTTTGTAGGACATGGAAACTGTTCGCAGAAAGACAATTCAAATCATCCTTGTAAGGATCCCTCCTCAGCTTAAGGAACTTATATCCAGGATTCCCGAGAACTCTTCATTCAGTGAAAGACATGGAAGTCTCATCAGCTTGGTCAATACCAACATTGAGGAAGATATGATAAAGGTCCTGTTCCAGTTCTTTGACCCTCTGCATCACTGTTTCACCTTCTTGGACTATCAGCTGGTACCTACATTGGAGGAGTTCTCCCGGCTCCTGAAGATCCCTATCCTTAATCAACTACCCTACAACGGTACGGAAAAGGAACCCAAGCTTGAAGAGATTGCTAAAGCCTTGCACCTACAGTCATCTGACCTCAAGGGACATTGGGAAGTTAGAAGTGGGATCAAAGGGTTCTTAGCCAGGTTTCTGTTTGAAAAGGCCCATGAATGTTGGAACTCCCTTGACTTACAAGCTTTTGAAGAGGTTGTGGCCCTCCTTGTCTATGGTTTGGTGTTGTTCCCTAACCCAGATCAGCTTATAGATATCAGTGCTGTTCAGATCTTTATGTCCAGGAATCCTATACCTACGTTGCTGGGGGACATCCTTCACTCATGTTACACTCGAACCATGAGAAAAAGAGGTGTCCTTATGTGTTGCACTCCTCTCCTGGGAAGGTGGTTTATTTCGCACCTTCCACAATCAGTCTTGAAGAATGATCGGGGTTTGAGATGGTCACAACGGTTGATGACTCTTACACATGCAGATATACATTGGTGCCCTAGGTTCAGAGAGGATGTCACTATCATTGATCGTTGCGGAGAGTACCCTAATGTTCCTTTACTTGGAATCAGAGGAGGTATTACTTACAACCCATGCCTGGCTTGGAGACAGTTTGGTTATGCTCTGAGGGATGGTCCTCATGACATGTTAATTCCTAACATAGTTTTTGACTTCGACAACGATACTCAAGGACTTCGCCAGAGATTTATCAGAGCCTGGAGGATGCCAAGTAGGATAGACAGCAAGACGCTGGGGCACAGGAACTCCATCCCGTTGGAACCTTATCTCAAGTGGGTACGAGCCCGCTCCCAGAAGTTAGTGATGCCTTATCCCCATATGCTCCCTGTGATCAAAGAGCCAGTCTTGGAAGGAGAAGTGTCCTACACTATTCAGCACCCTGATATGCCCACATCTTGGGAAGAGATGCAGAAGAGCTGGATCCAGCTAAAGGAAGAACAGAATTCTCTTGAGACCAGTCTACATGCTAGTGAAAAGAAGGTCTTGGAGCTCACCCGCCTGTTGCATGAGGAGAGGAATCTCAACACTTACATAGCTCCAAAAAGGATGCGTAGTATATTTTGGGATTGATTTGCTTTTGTATTATTTTGCCCATGAGGCTTTGATGTACTGAACAATTATTTCCTTAATGATAACGTGTGTTCCTTTTTGTCTACAACAAATTTGAACTTTTGAACCCTTGAATGCATTGCATAAACACATATCATTCATCATGTGCATAGCAGGTTTTCCTCTTTTCAGGTTGCTTACAGTTCTTCGCTGTTTATTTCAGCATCATGAATCCTGACTCATCATCAACTGAGATGTCCATCAAGGCTCTTCAGGCGCAGAATGCGCAATTTCAGGAATTAATCATGGGTTTGGCTCAGGGCCAAGAAGAGCTGAAGGCTCTGCTCCTGAAGAAGGAAAAGAAGAAGAAGAGAAGAACTGTTCTGTTCAACTCGGGCCGAAGGTTTGGCAACACTCTGCAGAATGAAGAGGCTGGTTCTTCTATTGGCAAGAGTACTCCTCAAGCGGAAAAAGGTCCTAGTCCAGTAGTCTCCGACAACGAGACTGATTTTGATGAAGAGCAATATCCTCCGGCAGAAGACCGTTACAAGCAATTGGAGGACAGGCTGAATGCTATGGAGATACAACAGGTACCTGGGCTGGATTTTGGAGATCTGGGTTTGTCTACCGGTGTGATTATTCCTCGTAAGTTCAAGGCACCATCTTTCACTAAATACGATGGGGCGTCTTGTCCCAAGCTACATCTCAGGTCCTATGTTCGGAAGATTCAACCGTACTCAGTGGATAAGAATTTGTGGATCCACTTCTTCCAGGAGAGTCTTTCAGGGACTCATCTCGAATGGTTCTATCAGCTGGATGGGACCAAGGTTCGTAACTGGGAGGAGTTGGCTAATGCTTTCTATAAGCAGTATCAATATAATGCCGACCTTGCCCCTACACGTACCCAACTCCAGGGTATGTCGTTAGGTTCAAGTGAAGGTTTTAAAGAGTACGCTCAGAAGTGGAGGGATCTGGCTGGCAGGGTGCAGCCTCCGTTGACTGATCGGGAGTTGGTAGACATGTTCTTGGGGACCTTATCTGGGCCATTTTTCAACCATCTTATCGGGAATTCGTCTGCAGGGTTCACTGATCTGATTCTGACTGGAGAGAGAATTGAGGCTGGGTTGAAGTCTGGAAAGATTCTGAAGGGTGCATCGTCTAGTTCTGAGAAGAAACCCTTCAAGAAGGAGGCTAGTGCTGTATATGGCTCCCGGAGACGAGAGAAATCTGAGCGCCGCCAATCTGTCAGTGCGGTAATGATTGCCAAGCCTGCTGCCGCTCCTCGGCCAACCAATCCCCAAAGGGCTGAAAGACCCCGGAGAGAGTTTACCCATTTGAGCATGACCTTATCGCAGATCTTGCCACAGTTGCTGTCCACCAATCTAGTGACTGTTAGAGAGGCCCCCAAAGGTGTAAACATTGCCTCTCCGAAATACAATCCAAATGCCCGCTGTGCGTACCATTCTGATAGCCCGGGGCATTCCACTGATGACTGTTGGGCATTAAGGAATAAGGTGCAAGACCTTATCGACGCGAAGGAGATACAGTTCGAAGCGCCTGAGAGGCCGAATGTGGTGACTGCTCCTATGCCTCAGCATGGGGTAAATGCGGTTGATGAAGATGTTTACGCTGTTTCTGTGGATGATCTGGCTACTCCTCTGAAGACTGTCAAGAGGAACCTGCTGCTGGCCGGTTTATTTCCAGGTTGCAGTGAGGGTTGCCTGTTCTGTGCTGTTTCCCTATCTGGTTGTCCCTTGCTGAAGTTAGGCATCCAAAGCCTGATGGACAGTAAGGAGATTCTGTTCAAGAAGTCTGCGGTTCAGTTGGTTCCGGTAGAAGAAGTTTCTGTGGTTACCATCTTTAATAATCCAATCAAGGCTCTCCCGAAGAAGCCTGTCCAAATCATGACCGTCGCACCTGTTGTTATCACTGTTCCGGGGCCTCTTCCCTACATATCCGATAAGGCCGTCCCCTGGCACTACGGGGCAGATGTATATGTGAATGGGATCAAACAAGAATTCAACACTGGCACCAGTATCTGCGATATCACTGGTCCAGCCAAGGTTACCCGCAGTGGCAGGCTCTTCTCGCCTGACATTGCACCGCCCGCTACTCGAAGACCCCTCCTTATAACACCTACAAGTGTACCTGTTCCTGTTGCTGATCAAGTTGTTTCCCCTGCTGCCGAGTCGTCTAATGCTCGGGGCAAAGGGATTGAAGTTGAGCCTGCCTAGATGGAGGCACCTATACCTACAACTGCTGAAGCCTCCCAACAAGAGATGGAGGAAATCCTGAAAATAATAAAGAAGAGCGACTTTAATGTTGTGGAACAGCTGGGGCATACGCCCTCCAAGATCTCCATGCTCTCCTTATTGATATGCTCTGAGGCCCATGCTAAGGCCTTGATCTCATTTCTCAAGACGGCCCATGTGCCACAGGAGACATCTGCAGTCCAGTTCACTGATTGTGTAGCAAATCTGACAGCGGATAATGGCTTAGGCTTCTCAGATGCTGACTTGACTGCGAAGGGAAGAGACCACAATGATGCTCTGCATGTCTCTATCGAATGCAGGGGCACTACTCTGGCACATGTATTGGTGGATACTGGTTCTTCCTTGAATGTTCTACCAAAGAAGGCTTTAGACCGTTTAGATTGTGAAGGCCTGGAACTGAAACCCAGCAATATCATCGTCAGGGCCTTTGACGGTTCAAAAAGGATGGTTCATGGAGAGGTTGACATTCCTATTCGTGTGGGCTCTCAGGTGTTTGACTCTACTTTTTATGTGATGGATATTCGTCCATCGTACTCTTGTCTACTAGGTCGACCTTGGATCCATAAAGCTGGGGCAGTGACCTCTACCTTGCACCAGAAGCTGAAATACCCTGTCAGAGGGAAGATCGTCACTGTGCAGGGAGAGGAGGAGTATATGGTGAGCCATCTGAATTCCTTCAGATACATTGAGATGGACGGGGAGTTTATTGAAACCCCCTTTCAGCATTTCGAGGAAGTGCTTCCAATTTCAGCAGCAGCAGAAACAGCAGTTGAAGAGAATGTTCCTTTGAAGATGGCTTCTCTAAAGGATGCCCGGGCTGTGGTTCAAAAAGGTGAATGTGCTAACTGGGGCAGGCTTCCCGACTTTACACAGAAAACTGATAAATTTGGACTGGGTTTTACTACAGAGGGTCAGAAAGCTATGCGGAAGGCGAAGATCAGAAGACCTCTTGTGCTCATCACAAATCCAGGAGTGAATGCTGTTGGGGAGGATAATGAAGTGGATGAAGCAGAATTCAATAGCTGGATCTATCCGACGACTGAAGGCGGATTGACCAATTGGATTGTCAAAGACCATACTCCTGTTACTTTTCTTACGCAGTAATAAACTTTTTTGTTTTGTTATTTGTAATAAACAATAAATAAACTATGTGGCCCGGCGTCTTACCCGAGGCACCGTGGTTTCATTTGTGAGGGCATATAAATTGTCATTTCATATATCATAAATAAAAATCTTGGACGTTTTCTCGCATTTCAAATCTTATGCTCCGTTTCTGTCTTTTCTTCCTTTATATATATTTCAAAACAGCTGTATTTACACACACTCACTCATACAGGTTCCAATCCACTCTGGATCTCACCGGTAACGACTCTGCTACTGCCAGATATGACTTCGAAAATCCGATCAACTTAGCCGAAGACGAAGGTGAAGATGATTGCGAAGTGCCTGGCGAGCTTGCAAGACTGTTGCTTCAGGAAGAGAGGGCAATTCAACCACATGAGGAGCCAGTGGAAGTAATAAACTTGGGTACTGAAGCAGACAGGAAAGAGGTAAAGATTGGTGCCAACCTAGAGCTCAGCGTGAAGCAACGGTTGACTAAGATGCTACATGATTATATGGAGATCTTTGCCTGGTCCTACGAAGACATGCCCGGGTTGGATACCGATATTGTGGTCCATCATTTGCCTACTAAGGAAGACTGCCCTCCGGTGAAGCAAAAGGTCCGCCGTATGCGTCCAGAGATGTCGGAGAAGATTAAAGCCGAGGTTATGAAACAGTTTGATGCCGGATTCCTTGCAGTAACTTCTTACCCTCAGTGGGTTGCTAATGTGGTGCCGGTACCGAAGAAAGACGGTAAGGTCAGAATGTGTGTTGATTACAGGGATCTGAATAGGGCCAGCCCCAAAGATGACTTCCCCCTACCTCACATTGGTGTCCTTGTTGACAATACAGCTCAGCACAAGGTATTCTCTTTCATGGATGGCTTTTCAGGTTACAATCAGATCAAGATGGCACCTGAAGACATGGAAAAGACTACATTTGTTACTCAGTGGGGCACCTTCTGTTACAAGGTCATGCCTTTTGGACTGAAGAACGCTGGGGCAACCTACCAACGTGCCATGGTTGCTTTATTTCATGACATGATCCATCATGAGATAGAAGTGTATGTTGACGACATGATCGCAAGGTCCCAGACTGAGGAAGAGCACCTAGATCATCTGCAGAAGTTGTTTGACCGGTTGAAACTGTACAAGCTGAGGTTGAACCCGAACAAGTGCACCTTCGGGGTAAGATCTGGAAAGTTGCTAGGCTTCTTTGTAAGTGATAAGGGTAATCAAGTGGATCCTACCAAGGTGAAAGCTATTCAAGAGATGCCTGTTCCTAGGACAGAGAAAGAGGTCAGAGGCTTTTTAGGACGCCTGAATTACATTGCTCGATTCATCTCGCACCTGACTGCTACCTGTGAGCCAATCTTCAAGCTGCTGAAGAAAGATCAGGTAGTACGCTGGAATGATGAATGTCAGGCTGCTTTTGACAGAATCAAAGAGTATCTCCAAGAACCACCCATCCTGATGCCACCGGTTGAAGGGAGACCTCTAATACTATACCTGACAGTACTTGACAACTCAATGGGGTGTGTGCTGGGGCAGCATGACGAGTCTGGCCGAAAAGAGCATGCCATTTATTACCTTAGCAAAAAGTTTACCGACTGTGAGACCCGATACTCACTGCTTGAGAAAACTTGCTGCGCTCTGGTATGGGCTGCTCGCCGGCTGAGACAGTATATGTTGACTCACACTACCTTATTGATCTCAAAGATGGATCCTATAAAGTACATATTCGAAAAGCCTGCTCTGTCTGGGAGAATTGCAAGATGGCAAATGATCTTGACGGAATACGACATTCAGTACACGACCCAGAAAGCCATCAAGGGAAGTGTATTGGCAGACCACTTGGCACATCAGGCCGTAGATGACTATCAGTCAATGAACTTCGAGTTTCCGGATGAAAGCATCATGATAGTAACTGATTGTGAAGTACCGGGACTGGATGAAGGACCTGAGGAAGGATCCCGATGGTCTATGCACTTTGACGGAGCCTCCAACGCTTTGGGAAACGGTATCGGCGCTATAATCATATCACCGCAAGGCACTCATACCCCACTCACTGCCCGGCTATGTTTCAATTGCACCAACAACATGGCAGAGTATGAGGCGTGCATCATGGGTCTTCAAGCTGCGATCGACTTAAGGATCAAGTTTCTGAGTGTCTTCGGAGATTCCGCTCTCGTGATCAATCAGATCAAAGGAGAGTGGGATACGAAACATCCGAATCTTATTCCTTACAGAGAATGTGTGTTGACCTTGATCCCCCACTTCACGAAGATAACCTTTGAACATTTTCCGAGAGAAGAGAATCAGTTGGCGGACGCGTTAGCTACAATGTCTTCTATGTTCAAGGTTAAATGGGACAATGAGGCTCCCCGGATCATCATCTGGAAACTGGACGAACCGGCATACTGTTGTGATCTCGAGACTGAGTTGGTGACTGAGAAGCCTTGGTACCATGAGGTAAAGAGATATTTGGAAGCTCAGGAATACCCGGAAGGTGCATCTGTCAATGATAAGAAGTTCCTGAGGAGGTTCGCGGCAAAGTTCTTCCTTAGCAACGGCATCTTGTATAAACGAAACCATGATTCGACTTTACTGCGTTGTGTGGATAAGACTGAAGCAGAAAGGATCATGGAAGAGCTACATGAAGGGACCTTTGGTACACATTCCAGTGGACATACAATGGCAAAGAAGATCCTTCGGGCAGGGTATTACTGGTCCACAATGGAAGCTGACTGCTACCAACATTCAAGGACATGCCATAAGTGCCAGATTTATGCAGACAAGGTGCATGTTCCTCCAGTTCCTCTGAATGTTCTGACTGCACCTTGGCCGTTTGCAATGTGGGGCATAGACATGATCGGTGAGATTAAACCTACGGCATCCAATGGGCATCGCTTCATCCTAGTGGCGATTGATTATTTTACAAAGTGGGTTGAAGCAGCTTCCTACGCTACGGTAACCATGACGGTTGTGGCACGGTTCATTCGGCATAATCTGATCTGTCGGTACGGCGTCCCAGAAAGAATTATTACAGACAACGGTACCAATCTGAATAACAAGATGATCACTGAGCTCTGCGAGCAGTTCAAAATACAGCACCACAATTCTTCTCCTTACAGACCGAAGATGAATGGGGCTGTAGAAGCAGCAAATAAGAATATCAAGAAAATCGTGCAGAAGATGACAGTGACTTATAAAGATTGGCACGAGATGTTACCGTTCGCTCTACATGGGTACCGTACCTCAGCCAGGACGTCAACCGGGGCAACTCCTTTCTCCTTGGTTTATGGTATGGAGGCAGTCTTGCCGATCGAAGTGCAAATACCCTCTCTCCGGATAATGAAGGATGCAAATCTGAATGAAGATGATTGGATCCAGACACGACTTGATCAGTTAAACCTTATTGATGAGAAGAGACTTGCTTCTATCTGCCATGGTCAGACGTATCAGAAACGGATGATCAGGGCATTTAACAAAAAGGTCAGACCACAGGAATATCAAGTTGGGGATCTGGTAATCAAACGAATCATCCTTCCTCAGAGTGATCCAAGGGGCAAATGGACCCCTACGTACGAAGGGCCATTTGTGGTTAAGCATGTGTTCTCAGGAGGAGCCATGATTCTAACCAACATGGACGGTGACGACCTTCCTCACCCCGCTAATGCAGACATAGTAAAAAGATACTACGCATGAAGAAAAAAGACCCGCTAGGCTGACATGCCTAGGCAAAAATTAGGGCTTCCCGGCGAACCAAAAGGGTTCGGGAAAAATGAAGGGATGAAATAAAAAAAAATCTGTACACCCAGCAAGTCGAAAACCTGAAAAGGCGGCTTGGGCAAAAATGGGTATCTCGGTGGACTAAAAACCCGAAAGGGCGGTCCAGGCAAAAGTTAGGGATAAAGCGTAATACTATGTCTCATTGGATCACTTTGCATCCAGAATCCGGTATCTACATCAAGTTCAGACGGCATCGATCAGTCAGCTTCATCTTTGTTTAGGTCATCAAGTGATGAGACGCTCGGGGATATAAAGGCGATAGCAGAGTTGAAACCCAGTGGGATCATTCATTTCACACAGCTGTTTTATTTCCTCTTGTACAAAATTTGTATAAACTCTTTTTTCGGCGGCGTTCTCTTACTAGGACGTCAGCCTCTTGTACACAAAACGCCTATTTTACAGGCCATTCAAAATCAATACAAATATATCTTTCAGTTAAAAGTGCCAATTGTTTTTCCTTTTCTGTTTTGTTTTGCGAAGAACGTCCAAGGTTCAATTTGTGATATATGCATTGACAATAATTTGCTAACTCATAAATATTTGCATACAAAACAAAGAATTAATTACAGGTAACATTAGAAACAGGGGCAATAAAGGGTTGTCTACGCAATCTAATTGTTCTATCCACTAAGGTACAAAGGTAGGTTCAGCCGAAGAACATAACCAGATATCTTAATTCCCCAGAGAGTACGTCAGCAAGTCAATACACTCTCCTCAAGCGAAGCTACTATCAAACTTAAGGAAGTTGGGTATCCTCCCGCAGATCTCAACATTCCCCAGCAGCATATATATTCTTAACAAGCATCCCCGGCAGTCTGGGTCTAAAGATTGTTCCCCGACGGTATATCAAACATTCAGTGGAGTCACTTCCCCGATACAGCTCAAAACTTTCCCAAAAGAGTCCAATCCAGTATCCCCAGGAAAGTTGGAATCCATCTCCCCAAGTAGTAAGCTTATCCCCAGTAGATTCTGGAAGCTTACCCTCGCAGAGCGCGAACGCGTCCCCCGGCTTTATTCAAAGAGTTATTTCCTTACCAGGATATAACTGGGTTATCCTCAGCCAAAAGCCACGGAAAGAGCGTCCTCAACGAAGTCTTCTTATCCCCAGCGAAGTCTATTAACACTTCCAACACAACAATGGTATCACCAGCAAGTTATCTCCATCAAACTCAACAAAGTACCTCGCTCCCCACAGAGTATTGCTTCCCAGCAAAATCGCTAGAGTACTTTTCTCCCCGCAGAGTAATCCATTCGCCAAGTTTATTCCCCAACGGAGTCATCTTCTCCTACCGGTATACTTGCAACTATCATCCCCAGCGGAAGTAAAAGCTTATTCTTCAACATCAGCCCAGGAGTGACTTCCCGGCACCCGTCAAGGATTTACTTTCCTAGACAAAAAACATACATTCGTAAACATCACATACATCATTATAGCATGCATATACGCATCATATCTTACAAATCTCATTTATGTTGAGAACATCATTACTTGACCCATATCATGCATTGCATATGACTGACCTTTACCTTTCAGGAAAAGATTCAGTTAAGTTCTCAGCTATCTCAGGACCTAGACCGGATCAGTTAAATCGACTCCAAAGATTTCTCTATTTCTTATCCAGTCAAAGGCCTTCTCTGGTTCAGTCAGATCGACTCCAAAGATCTCCCTGTTTCTTACCCAGTTGAAGACATCCAAGACCTAGACCGGTTCAGTTAATCGACTCCAAAGATTTCTTATCCAGTCCAAGGCCTTCTCTAGTCCAGCTAAATCGACCCCAAACAGATTTTTCTGATGAAGACTCAATAGAAGTTATCCAAGGTTCTCTCAATGTTTGCTGTTGAGGTGGTAATCGCCTATGGTTCTCTCCCCGATACTGCGGAGATGATAATTCCATCCAAGGTTTTCTCAATGATTTCTATTGAGATTGTAATCGCCTATGGTTCTCTCCCCGATGCTGCGGAGATGATAATTCCATCCAAGGTTTTCTCAATGATTGCTATTGAGGTTGTAATCGCCTATGGTTCTCTCCCCGATACTGCGGAGATGATAATGCCATTCAAGGTTTTCTCAATGATTGCTATTGAGATTGTAATCGCCTATGGTTCTCTCCCCAATACTGCGGAGATGATAATTCCATCCAAGGTTTTCTCAATGATTGCTATTGAGATTGTAATCGCCTATGGTTCTCTCCCCAATACTGCGGAGATGATAATTCCACCCAAGGTTTTCTCAATGATTGCTATTGAGATTGTAATCGCCTATGGTTCTCTCCCCAATACTGCGGAGATGATAATTCCACCCAAGGTTTTCTCAATGATTGCTATTGAGATTGTAATCGCCTATGGTCCTCTCCCCGATACTGCGGAGATGATAATTCCATCCAAGGTTTTCTCAATGATTGTTATTGAGGTTGTAATCGCCTATGGTTCTCTCCCCGATCCTGCGGAGGTGGTAATCCCAAGACTCGCTCAACGATTGCTGTTGAGGTTAAAGTCATCCAAGGTTCTCTCACCGTTCCTGTTGAGGTAGTAACCATCTCTGGTTCATTCATCATCGTTTGAAGCTCTAGATTCAGCTCCTGTAACCAGTCAGGACACACCTGCACATCTATACCAAGCATCTGAAGACCAGCTCCTGCAACATGTCAGGTACTCATTTTTCTTTTGCAGGTACGCAAGTTCTCGCTAAGGAATCTCTTACGCGATCAACATCCAGATGGCATCTATAAGCCCATCCACCTTCCATCATCTCTTAGCATGGCATCTATAAGCCCATCATCCTATTCATCAATCTCCAAATGGCATCTATAAGCCCATTCCACCATCACACTGCTACTATATGAGCGCAAATTTCTGGGCACTCTAGTGTTCAATCATCTTCCACCTTCGGATTACGAAAGGCACGTCAGCCAATCTGCATCCTCAGGTCTAAGAAGATTGAACAGGGGCAACTGTTGTACCCCAAAATTTGCCCTCCCATATTCTTCAAGAAATTGCCAAGTCATGCTTCAAAATCTCCCCAAGGGTTGCACAGTTCAAGGGCCTCCTAAACAGTCAAAATTAGGGTTTTGGTTCTGATCAAGAAAATGAAGTTTCCAAGGGCCCAATCAAGTCTCACATGCCTATAAACATGGTCAAACATCCTCATACCAAGTTTCAAGACTTTCAGCACAAAATTGCACAGTCAAAAACCCTAATTGCACTACAGTCAACTGTAGGGGCAAAATGGTCATTTGACAGTCAAAAGTTCAAATTTTTGGTTAACATCTCATTTTGAAGCCACAAACATCATTTTATCAATGCTTGATCATGATTCTCAAAGCTTGGCTCAAAAATCATCAGGATGCAAAAGTTTCCTTATTTGGACAGTTGAAAAAGTCAACTATAAATTGACCAGGGCATAACTTCCACATGGATTATCAGAAAAATCCCATCCAAAGCTCATTTTGAAGATAAAGATATTTCCTACAACTCCTCTTCATACTTCAAGTCCAAGAAATGCTCTCACAAAAAGTTATCAATTTCAACATTATAGGTCATTTTCAAAAGTCAACAAAAAGGGACTTTAAGTCAAAGGCCATAACTTGAGATTGGTAAATCAAAATGACATGGTACCAAAGGCATTGGTTAGAGGACTCAAAGACCTTTCCAAAATGTCCAAGAACATGAGCAAAGATTAAACATTGAGCAAGTTATGGCTTGAGGAAGTTGGGAAAGTTTTGGATATTTTGAAAAGTCAACATTGATTCAAATGACCTAAAATTGCTAATGGGCCTCTTTTTCTTCCATAATTCATTATCCAAGGCATGTGCACGACCATTTGGCCCAAAGGGAAGTTTTTTATCATTTTTATTTATTTATTTGGATTTTTAATTATTAATAATTCATTTAATTAAATTAAATATGTGAAAAATACTAAACCTAATTTGTTGAATCTTTTTGTGCATGAAATAATTTCAAGATATTGTGTATAATCAGATTTGGAAAGAATCTTGCTAATTGGTCATGATTTGGTAGAAGTTTGCATGAAAAAGATTTGAAAGCTAATGCCATAAAAATCAAATATTTGTTTCATCAATTCATGGATTTCTTTTGATCAAATTCTTAACCTAATCACTCCTATACATACACAAGCAAACCCTCGTGCCTATTACCAAAAAGCTGCGCCATATACCAAGAAACAAACTTGAATTTTTTGCTTGAAAACTCAAATCTGAAAACCAAGTTCCAGGTCGATTCAAGCCACGATACTTATTCCATTGGCTTGCTGAGGCTTCAGGGATGAAATTTGGATCAAAACCACAAGCTTCCACCCCCAGAAACGTGAGAATGATCTCACCCTGTACAGAAAATATTTGATACTCTTGCATCTCGATTCACACATTTTTCATAATTTTTGATGCTTGATTTGTGTTCGTTATATGATTCTGATGCTAACTATATAATTTAATTATGTTTTTGTGCACTCTATGCGATTTCACCATTGTTGGACATTAGGGTTTTCCAAGCTGTGAATAGGGGTTTTTCATTTAAGGAAAAATTAGCACTCAAGACCTGGACCATTGAATCAAGCATGCTTGGACGAAGAGAAACCAACCCTCGCGCCTAATTTATGAGGCCATATGGCTTATTCGCTATTTTATGGAATAATGCCTTTTAGAACGGTTCAAAACCGTTGCTTATGGTTTTGTGTTTCAGGGAAAAGTAAACGAAGAAGAAGAAGATGATGCGTGGAAGAGTACCATTGGAGCATTCAAATTTTGCGCGCTAATTTTCCACTAACCATTATTTTCTCTTATATTATTTGTTTACTATTATATATTCAAACGCGCTAGGTGGCTCAGTGGCAAGCAATTGTGTTGGTGACCTTCAGGACCTGGGTTCGATCCCAGGTCCCCACCCCCTTTCATATTATTTTTCATCCAATGCTTATGTGCAATTTCAGCGTGAAGACGCATCATACATCCTCAACATCAATCCGTCCACGTGCCTATTGAGATGGATCATAGGGTTCTAATTGGAAGAACATGATGGATGTTGGTCAACGCATATGCATACTTCCTGGAAAGTCAATCAGGCCAGAACTTATTGGGCTTAAAATTACTGGACTTCACTTCCACTTGGGGACAGCACCCCCCTCTAGTTTGTTTCTTTTACCCTTTTTTTTATATTTTTCTTTTCTTTATTTTAATTAATTTCTTTTAAATTATTATTTTCATAATATATAAAAAACACCAAAAAATCAGAAAAGATAAAAAATAATAAATATTTTTATTTAACTAGTATTTTTGTAAATAAAGTTCATTAATTAACTTAGTTTTTTAATTTAGGTTTTAACCTTAACTTTTTTAATAAAAATCTAAAATTGGTAGAATTAGGGTTTGTAATAATTTTTATCCTTTTTTCTTTTCTTTCATAATAATTAAATATTTCCTATTATTTATTTTTGTAATTAAATTGCATGTAAATAATTAGATTAAGTTTAGGTTAAAATTTAATTCTTTCTTAATAAACTAAAAAACAACTAGAATTAGGGTTAGCATTTTATTTTTCTCATAAAAATCATAAAGTACAAAAATACCAAAATAATTTCTTTTTCTTTCATTTAATTAATCATTTAATTTAATTTCATTAAAAAGGGGTCCAACGCCCTCCTTTCTAATTTTATTCCAATTCGCATATTTATTTCTTTTTCGTATAATGCTTATGTACCTCTCCCAAAGCCGTGTAATTTCATAATCTCTCGCACTTTTATTTTAATTCTTTATTTTTCTGTCAAATCGGGTTCTGGAAATTTTGGCGATGTGGACCCGCGCCTTTTGTAATAGTTTAGAACTTTACCTTTCTCGCAATATTTTAACTGTTAAATAAATGCATGCAAGAATGAATGGACAAAAATAAAAAACAAAAACGTAGATCACCCATAATATGACAAGACAAAATATCTGAAAACGACACACAAATCACACACCACCCCTAGGGTACGCCTCACTGTTGCCTTGCCTCGAAAGGTGATCGTCGAGTAGAGGATGTCTTAGTAAGTCCTCATGATCCGGGAACCTGGCATGAGGGTAGCTTCTAAGGTGTCTTCCCATTGCTCTGGTGATCACCATGTCCCGAACCTCGAATTGACCCGAACACCTCCAACGGTGGTGCTACCTACCTCTCAATGGTGGGATGGCACTACTTTAAAGGACATTTACACAGACGAATTCCTTAGGGTAGGTAGGTTCTCGTGGATACTTGCTCTAATTCAAAACAAAACAAATCAAAAATACTTTTCACACCAACACATTTTCAAAAAGCTTTCGAAAGCAATTTTTTTCAAACACTCTTGAGGACCGATACAAGAGTCGAACTGAAATTTTCAAAGAATTTTTTTAAAACCCACAGTTGAAAAGCAAACAAACCATTTTTGAAAACACAATGAGCAAGTATCTAAGAGCCCATGGATAACCATGGATAGAAGGGGTGCTAACACCTTCCCTTTCTATAATCTACCTCCCGAACCGAGAGCAATCTCTTTAAGGAATTTTTCTGTGCTTTTGTCCTTTCCATTTGGAGAAAATAAAAGACGGTGGCGACTCTTGCTTCCGCGACATTTAGCGAACCAGCGTTAAACAGTCAGTTCCAGATCCACCGATCACACCAGGCTGCCTTCGATAAGATCAAAGAGTACCTACGAGAGCCTCCTTTTTTGATGCCACCAATCGAGGGAAGACCTTTGATCATGTATCTAACTGTCTTAGAAAATTCAATGGGGTGTGTGATGGGGCAGCATGACGAGTCTGACCGAAAAGAGCATGCTATTTATTACCTGAGCAAAAAGTTTACCGACTGTGAAACAAGATATTCACTGCTTAAGAAAACTTGTTGCGCTCTGGCATGGGTTGCTCGTCGGCTAAGACAGTATATGCTGACCCATACTACCTTGTTGATATCCAAGATGGATCCAATTAAATACATATTCGAGAAGCCTGCCCTTTCTGGGAGAATAGCAAGATGGCAGATGATCCTGACAGAATACGACATTCAATACACTACCCAAAAAGCAATAAAGGGCAGTGTGTTGGCCTCACCTTGCTCATCAGGTTGTGGATGACTACCAGTCCATGAAATTTGAGTTCCTAGATGAAGAAATCATGATGGTAAACAATTGTGAAGAACTCAGACCATATGATGGACCTGAACAAGGATCCCGATGGACCTTATTTTTTGACGGAGCCTCCAACGCACTCGGCAATGGCATAGGTGTTGTAATCATATCCCCTGAAGGATGTCATACTCCCTTCACCGTAAGACTTTGTTTCAACTGTACAAATAATATGGAAGAATATGAAGCGTGTATTTTTGGTCTCAAAGTTGCCATAGATTTGGGAATCAAGTCCTTAAGTGTATTTGGAGATTCAGCCTTAGTCATCAGTCAGATCAAATGAGAGTGGGACACGAAGCACCCTAATCTCATCCCCTATAAGAACATGTGTTGACATTAATCCCACATTTCGAGGAAATTACCTTTGAGCATTTTCCACGAGAGGAAAATCAACTAGCAGATGCGCTAGCCACTATGTCATCCATGTTTAAACTCAAGTGGGGTAACAAGGTTCCCTAGATTACCATTGAACGGATGGATGAACCATCCTACTGTCACGATATCGATACTGAAGAAGTAGTGGACAAGCCTTGGTTCCATGAAGTTAAGAGGTATCTCGAGGCCCAAGAGTATCCGGAGGGAGCTTCAATCAATGATAAGAAGTTCTTGAGAAGATTCTCTGCTAAATTCTTCCTCAGTAATGGCATCCTTTACACGCGCAACCACGACTCTACTTTGCTTCGTTGCATAGACAAGGTTGAGGCAGACAAGATCATGGCTGATCTACATGAAGGAACTTTTGGCACCCATTCTAGTGGACATACGATGGCTAAAAAGATCCTACGGGCAGGGTACTACTGGTATACCATGGAAGCAGATTGATATCAGCATTCACGAACTTGTCATAAGTTTCAGATCTACGCTGACAAAGTGCATATACCTTCAGTACCTCTAAACGTCCTGACTTCTCCCTGGCCATTCGCGATGTGGGGCATCGATATGATTGGGGAAGTCAAACCTACAACTTCTAATGGACACCACTTCATTTTGGTGGCCATTGACTACTTCACAAAGTGGGTTGAGGCAGCTTCTTTCGCTTCTGTTACCAAGAATTTTTTGGCCCGATTCATCAAATAGAATCTCATCTGTTGGTACGATATCCCGGAGAGAATCATCACAGACAATGGTATGAATCTCAACAATACTATGATCACTGCACTATACGCGCAATTCAAGATCCAGCACCATAATTCTTCTCCTTACCGGCCAAAGATGAATGGTGTTGTCAAAGCCGCAAATAAGAACATCAAGAAGATCATACAAAAAATGACAGTGACCTACAAGGACTGGCATGATATGTTACCATTTTCTCTCCACGGTTACCGTGCCACAGCGCGCACATCAACAGGGGCAACTCCTTTCTCCTTGGTATACGACATGGAAGATGTCCTATCAATTGAAGTCCAAATACCTTCTATGAGAATCATAAAGGATGCAGGGCTGAATGAAGACAAATGGATTCAAACTCAGCTCGACCAGTTGAACTTCATTGATGAGAAGAGGCTTACGGCTGTCTGTCATGGCCAAATGTACCAAAAATATATGATCAAAGCTTTTAACAAAAAGGTCATACGTCATGTATATCAGGTTGGTGATTTGGTAATCAAGCGTATCATATTGCCACAAGGTGATCCCAGGGGAAATGGACTCCTACATACGAGGGACCATTTGTGATCAAAAGCATATTCTCTGGTGGAGCAATGATCTTAATCACTATGGATGGCGATGACCTTCCGCACCATGTGAACACGGACATAGTCAAAAGATACTACGCATAAGAGATCCGCTAGGTTGACACACCTAGGAAAACAAGGGCATCCCGGCTAACCACAAAGGTTCGGGCAAAAATTAGGGATAAAATACAAAAACTCTATACACCCGACAAGTTGAAAACCCGAAAGGGCGGCTTGGGCAAAAAAAAGGGTATCCGGGTGGACTGAAAACCAGAAAGGGCGGTCCAGGCAAAAGTTAGGGAATTAAAGCGTACGACTATGTCCCATTGGATCACCTTACAGACGACCTCTAGCATCAACTAACAAATTCAAACGGTTCTAATCAATCCAATCAGCTTCGGACAAGGCGGCAAGTGGATGAGACGCTTAGAGACCTGAAGGCTATAGCAAAATGGGAACCCCGTGGGATTATTTCACATAGCTATCTTTTCTTAGTATCAATTTTCACTTTCTACGACGACATTCTCTTCTAGAATGTTCGTCTCATTGTACAAAAAATACTTATTCAAGTTAATACAAAGATATTCCTTTGAAGGTGCAAAATTATTTGTTTTTCTTTATTTTTTGTGTTTTGTTTGCAAAAATGTCCAATGATCATTTTGAACATATGCATTTGAACGTAACTATTGTTTAAAAATGAGCAAAAAAAATAGGAACAAAAAATAGAAAGACAATCACTAATGGCTTTAAGAAATAGGATAATACCTTTAGACTATTCCATAAAGTTCACGCAGGTACTTTTCCAGCAAGAGTGGCAACCACGACATCCCACTACAGGATCGCTAACATATCTCCAGTATACAGCCCAATGGAATCAAGTGCTCTCACATCCCCAGCGAAACAAAACTTTCAGTTACAGCTCTAAAGATTCCTCAGTGAAAGTCGCCCAATTTCTCAGGATTCCCCAGCAGGATTTCACAAAGTTCCACAAGCAATGCACGGCGTGTTTCCCTTACACAACAGAGTTTATTTCTCTAATTGAAAACTCATCCATCAACACTTCAACTTCAAAATATGAAGGCTTACATCCCCACCAGTACTCAGGGATTTATTTTCCCTAACTCCAGCAACACTGCGGCATAACAATTAACGTGTCCATACATTACATCCATACGTCATAGCATTGACAACACAGATACATACGACACAATCTCATTTATTTTGAGAACATCATTGCACCATGCATTTCATACATCGTGGCATTGCATGCAACTAACCTTTCATATTTTCAGGAAAGATCAATCAAACAGAAAATCATCGTCAAATTTTCAACAAGTTAACTACATATCAATTCCCAAGAAAGGGCTGGTTAACCGTCTACATAACAGATATTTCTTTCAGACCCCTGTCGATTCAGTTTAAATCTCTCAACAGTTTATCCTTATTCTTTCCCGCAGACGTCTTCTCTGGTTCAGATAAATCTCTCAAAGATTTGTTCTGATTCTTCTTCAGATCCCTGCCGGTTCAGTTTAAATCTCTCAACGGTTTATTCTGATTCTTTCCCGCAGACGCTTTCTCTGGTTCAGATAAATCTCTCAAAGATTTACTCTGATTCTCTCCAGTTAAATAAAAATCCAAAACCTCATTTGGTTCAGTTTAAATCTCTCAACGGTTCATCCCGATACTTTCTAAATGAACATCTCTGGTTCAGATAAATCTCTCAACGATTTATTCTGATTCTTCTCCAGATCCCTGCCGGTTCAGTTTAAATCTCTCCAGTTAAAGAATATCTAAAACCTCATTTGGTTTAGTTTAAATCTCTCAACGGTTCATCCTGATACTTTCCAAATGAACATCTCTGGTTCAGATAAATCTCTCAATGATTTATTCTAATTCTTCTCCAGATCCCTGTCGGTTCAATTTAAATCTCTCAACGGTTTATTCTGATTCTTTCCCGCAGACGCCTTCTCTGGTCCAGATAAATCTCTCAATGATTTGTTCTGATTCTTATCTAGATCCCTACCGGTTCAGTTTAAATCTCTCAACGGTTTATTCTGATTCCTTCCCGCAGACGCTTTCTCTGGTTCAGATAAATCACTCAAAGATCTACTCTGATTCTCTCCAATTAAAGAATATTCAAGACCTCTTTTGGTTCAATTTTAAATCTCTCAACAGTTTATCCTGATACTTTCTAAATGAACACTTCTGGTTCAGATAAATCACTCCAAGATTTATTCTGATTCTTCCCAGTCAAATAACATACAAGACTTCTGCTAGTTTCAGATAAGTCGCTCCAAAGATTTATTCTGATTCGTTTCCAGTTGAAGTCAAGTTCACACTTGGTCCAGTATCTGTCAACAGTCACCTTGGATGGCATCTACAAGCCCATCTCCAGAAAATCTCCATCATTCCTCCAAATGGCATCTATAAGCCCATTCACAATCCATCTTCAAGTGCAAATTTTTGGGCACTCTAGTGTTCAATCATCTTCCACCTTCAGGTCACGAATGGCCGATCCGCCAATCTAACTCTTCAGGTTTAAGAAGAATGAAAAGGGGAAGCTGTTGTACCCCAAAATTTTCCCTCTCATTTATCAAGTATTTTCACATAAGATCTCCTTTGGTTCAAGAAAGGGTTGATCAGCTCAAGACACCTCCTTAAGCACTGATGATTGAAATTACGGTTTGAGATTGCACAAGGATAATTGAACTTTTAATGACTAATTTGACTTTCATGGATCATTGTGGACCCTCAAGATTGCTCATGTCAAGTTTCAAGTCTTGGATCACATTTTTGCTCAGTCAGTTGACCTAAAAATCAGCTGTATTAGGGAAAAAGTCAACTGTGGTCAATTTACAGTCAAACTTCATAATTTTTTATCCATATCAATATTATGAACTCATATAAGTCATTTGATCAATTTTGGACCATAATTCCTCCAGAAATTTGATCTGATCATCAAAAGGGCAAAATGGTCAAAATTAGGATTTTGACTGAGAAAGGGCAATTTCTGATTTTTGACCTAGAAACTGGTTAATTGGATTGAAACATGATCTCAAGGATTCAATTGCATCATTTTCACCTAATGGCATGACTCAAAACATTTCTCAAAGTCAATTGATTGATAGTTGATTTTTTAGTCAACTGATCAAAAGTCAACTGTACATTGAAAAGTCAAACTTGGACTTTTTGGTCAAAATCAAGTGTCAAAGATCACAATTCATCAAAACATGTCAAAATATGAAACTTTTTCATCAAGAAATAAAAAATTCAAGATTTCATTTTGAAAAGTCAAAGTTTCCAAACTTAGAATATTTTTCAAGTGTTGAAAACTTCATGTTTTTTCACAACTTTGAGCCATTTTTTCACCATGATGAGGAAGATGATTCAAAGGAAAATTTTAACATGAAAATTGTAGATCTCAATGATATCTAAAACTTTTCTTTACCCAACTCCTCCTATAAATGCTTCCATCTCAAGTTATTAATCCATGAAGTCATGGTCATGAAACTAAAACACAGTGAAATTTTGAGCATTTTTGGTCAGGATTTTGACCTAACTTCTGGGCCAAGTTTCATATAGTTCCATTTGGATTTTGCAAAAGTGATTCAAAGAGGGGTTGTAGAGTACATTACAAGCTTTCCAAAATGTCCAAGAACTCCTTGAGATCATTTGTGAGCAAGGAGAATCTAAGGCCAGAAGTTAGGGTTTCAAGTTGTTTTGCAAGACAAATTTTGTAATGCAACATGGACCAAATCCATAGCCATGCTGCATAATCTTCACTTTACAGGCCTCAAACTTGTTTGTCACTCCTTAATTAAATGTTTACACAACATATAGAGCCATTGTCCAAGCATTTGAATCATTATCCAAGTTGCATTTCCATTTTTGGAAGAAAGGCACCATTGCTATTCTTGAAAAGTGACTTTAATCACAAAGTCAATTTGTATGGAGCTTTGCACTTGTTCTTTATGCATAATAATACTCTATAAACTCATAACAAACATGTTTAAAGTTTCTAGCCACCCTACAAGACATGTACCTTGCATTGAAACCATGTTTGTCAAGATAACTTCAAAAAACAAGTCAAGAACTCATAACATGTGATTCTTTGTTTCTAATCATTTCAAACCTCAAAACCTTTCCTCTATAAATAGAGATACTATTTTCAAGAGAACCCACGCATACACAAGCCCTAAAACACACAAGAACTCAAAAATGTATCAAAAATCGCCAATGTTGCATAATCTGACCATAAACTTGAAACTCACATCTCCCTCGCGCGTTTCCAAGCCTTTTGGTTCCTAAAGCTTCTACACATCAAATACAACTCATCCCTGGCCCTGTTTCATAACTGTAACACCTCCATCATCAAGTTCCATTTTCAAAAACAGGGGTCTGCAAGTGAACTTCTCTAGAACTCCTCAGCCACTTTCAGCTCAAACCAAGCATCACATTAGCTTCCTGGGAACTTGAGGAAGCTAACCCAATCACTGGGACTCATTGAAAGATTCTCAAACTCAAAACACGATACCCTCTTGCAAGGTGAGAATTCTGACTTTTGAACTCTTCATATAGGCATAATTGGGTTTCCATTTGTGAAGATAAAATGTAGACATCATAGTCCTGAAACTAACCATGTCCTTAGAATTCATTTATGTTGTCTGAGTAGTGAGAATTTTAGAGTTGAATTTTCTGAAAAAATTAGATCAGATTTGGTACCATTCAAAATTCATTTTCATTTTTTATTTATAGCTTTAGTTATTTATATGACTGAATTCGTGATGAAATTTGGAGCAAGTTTCATGTTTATACTTTTGCAAATGGTTGAGAAATGAAAGATATAACAATTTCAAAAAAATCATGTTGAATGGTCTGGAGCGAGGTTGAAGATGATACAGGCCTAGGAATGTGTTTCAAATATATATTCTTGGTTTTGTATTAATAAACTGATGTATATAGCCACCCCAGTGATAGAGGAATGCGCTTGTGACTATAGGGACCTGGGTTCGAGCCCCAGTGGTACCCTTTTTATTTTTTATGTTTTATTTTTACAGATCCTGTGGAGGCAGTTTCTACACGTGTATGGTACACTCTTCAATCATCACCATCTGATCATGATACAAGGCAGATCCAACACTCCTGGAAGCTATCCCCATGGTGAACCTCAAAGGGCCTCCCCCACTGGATCATAAATTAAGCGCTTGAGCCTCCTTGGTTTGGGCTTTTCCATTTATTTGTTTTTTTGCTATGTTCCACCCCCCTGATTACTTATCCATGCGCAGGCCCATTCACCTTTTTTATTATTATTTCTAATTCACAAAAAATCTGACTTGGGTCTGGACTCCCTTTTGCTAACATTCACACCCTTTTTACTTTCTAAACCCCCTAACTTTAATTTTATATTTTTATTTTATTCTCTTTACTTTATTATTATTATTATTATTAATATTAATATTATTATTATTATTATTATTTTCATTAATAAAAACCCAAAAAATATTTTATTTATTATTTTTTTACATTTATTTAGTTTATTTTGTTTTATGAAACTAAAAAGAACAAAAACATTTCTTAATAAATTAATTTCTTTCTTAATAATTAATATTTATGTTTAATTATATTATACTATTTTCTTGTAAATTAAAATCAATTTATAACTTAGGACTTTTATTTAATTAATTTTATTTACTAATTTAATCAAATTCACAAAAAAAATCTTAAAAAAATTTGTTTTCTTTAATAAATTAATTTATTTTATTAACTTAATTTTAATTTTCTTATTCTATTCAATTATTTTATTTTAATTTAATTAGATCAAAACTTTTAATACAAAAAAGTCCATTCCTTATCTATTCATACTTGTACATTAAATTCATTTCATTTCTTGCACATTTATTCAAGTTCAATATGGTTGTAATAGATAACTAGGGTTTTAATTTCTTGCAATTCCCCATTTGTAATTTGTATATCCCCTCCCCTAATGATGTAATAGCTTAGTATTTTTATTTCCCGCAATTTAATACTTTATATAAATGCTAGTAAATTAGGGTTTGTATGGAAAGATAAAATCAAAGTTTAGAAAATCCTAATCAAGACAAATCAAGCATGTAAACCAATACACTTGCGCACTTACACCCTTAGGTTAAATCCACTTTGTTGCCTTATAAAATGGCCATATTATGCATGTGAGGTATCTTAGCAAAAACAAACAAAATACAAGATCATAGTCCCTCGATGACGCTATCAAAGTTGCCTTTCAAAAATGATTTTAGTCCCTTAAAGAAAATGCTAAGATATCTTACAACATTGCTAATCATGGCTATATGATGACCCATGCACGTCCCTTTTACATCCAAAGATAGGGTTTCTTACCAAATCAATTGTAAGATAACAATGTCTAAGGAAAGAGGAAATAAACAAGAAAGACTTTTGAGTAGGTAGAATGTTCCTAATTGCTTGCTCATTTTCAAACCAAAACATCCTTGCTATTTTCAAAACAAACACCAACACTTTCAAAACATATTACAAATTTGAAACATTTTTAAAAGTTATAGCACTTTGTACACGTTCTTATAGAAACGAGAGCCATTATAAAGAAAACCCTTTTCCAAATCACTTTCAAAAACACACTTCACAAACACCTTTTTGAACTACTTTCAAAACAACACTTTGTACGCGTTCTTATAGAAACGAGAACCATTACAAAGACATTTTCAAAACATTTTCAAAAAACCATACAAAGCACATTTTCAAACAAAAGCAAGTGATCTAGCAAACAACTAAGAGCCCGTAGATAACTACGAATGAGAAGGGTGCTAATACCTTCCCTTTTCATAACCTACCCCCCGAACTCAAGAAAACATCTCTAAAGGTCTTTCCTGTTCTTTTCAGCCTTTCCTTTTGGATAAAAGAAAAGTCGATGGCGACTCTTGCTAACCACAACATTTGCGATCAAACGCAAAAAAACCAAGTCAGTTCTCCCACCGTATCACATGGATTATTTACAAGTCCAAAATTTGGGGAAAGTAGGGCAGTAAAAGTAAAAGTCCTAGTTATTGTCTATTACGTCCCAGTAGACAGATACAATAATATGAAGAAAAAAAGTGCGAAAGTAAATAAGCGCGCGCGAAATGGAAATGACGTTTAAAACCCTAGAAAGTTCTAAGTAAAATAAAATTCTTTTTGTTTGTTTTTTATTTAATATTAAGAAAATAGTTGAATTAAAAATAATTAATCTAGATCTATATTTAAAGAGAAAAAAAGTTAATTATAAAAGAAAAATGAAATTAAAGAAAAGAAATTAATTTCTAAGTTTTTTGTTTGGTATTAAAATCATAACTCTATTTAGATTTAAATTAAAGAAGATGGTTTAAATAATTATTAATTAATTTAAAAAATTAATTTAATTGAGAAAAATGCTAACCTAATATTTTTATGATTTTTATCTGATTTTTATGTTGATTAAAAAAACAAACTAAAAGAAATAAACAAAAACAAAATAAACAAATATAAATGGGCCAGGCAGTAAATGGAAAAAAAAGGGTGTAATGTGCAAAACGCTGGCCCGGATCAGGAAGAGGCTCAGGTTGCCTTTTGATCCAGTAAGGGCCGTTGTTGAGAGTGCATGATAGACTGCACGTTGAGGGCACTGGATCTGGATTGTCCAGCATCTGGAAGCAGGGGAATGATGGTGTATGGTGCATGCTCGTGAGTGAGATGTATTGAATCTGCAGAAGAATTGTTAGAAAAATAAAAATGCAAAAGGGATGGATCGAACCCAACCCCCTTGAGACTAACACCTTATCACGCTTGTCTTTAAAAATTGAGCCAGATGATTCAACTGTTAGTATAATAGAAGGATAATAATATAATGGTAACCCAAATTTAGTCATAGTTGTCATACGCGCGCCTTAACTAATTTGAATGGACCAATGATGAAATGGCACCTGGGTCACCGGAGTCTTCCCTATTCAACGATGTCAGAGTCAAACTCCGGTCACCATCTCCGATTGGCCCAAAACATGTCCCTACGAACCAAGAGATTTAAGATAAAACAAAGAGCCATATCCTACATAAAATCACGCCTTGGTTACGAATCTGGCCTTAGATTGGCATGAAAATCCATGTATTAGTGAAAATGAAACACGTCTGTTGTTTTTCCCTAACCATGGCAAATCTCCGTCCTTGCATTAAACCCTGCATGTAATGACCTTAAACAACCACAATCATCAGTATGAGCATATATATGCATGCATAGTTCATTTATATTGCGTAATAAAAAGGTTTGAGTTCAAAGAATTTCAATAAATTGGTGGAATGGCGTGAGGGAGTTCTGGCATGCGTTGGGCTTGGATGAGGGCTGGTATGGGCTCTTGGGAGTCTCAGGAACACGAATCTGGTATTTGTTTGGACTGAGGGAGCTTGCAAAGCTTGTTTCGAATTTGACAACTTTGTGAAAATTTTGCAATTTTTTGGTGTAATTTTCAGAGCCAGTGTGTGCGTGTCCTAGGCTTGTAGAAGTGTTGTGTATTTATAGAGGGGAAGAGAGGAAAGAAACATGGAAAGAATCTCCCTCATAACTATTGTAATGAAGCCATGATTTCAACTTTAAAAACTTTCCAAAAATGATGATTTCATGCAATTTTGAGCCTTGAGTGAACCTAGACAGATTTCGCACGAGTACACGGCCCTTAAAACAAATCCAAACATCAGCCCATATTGCCATAATCATGTTATGCAATTTTATTTTGTATTTATTTGAATAAAACAAAATAAATATGAATAAAATAGATAGAAATGGCAAGGCAAGGTAAAAATGATTTTAGAGGTCCCTCATAAGGTCATGAAGATGCCTGGAGTTCAAAAATTAGGCCATTGACCTAAAATTTTAAGTTTGCCCAATGCACATTTCTTGAAATTTCTCAAAATTCCCCAACTTGTGCAAGCCATAACTTGCTCAATTTTTATCCAATAAAGATGATCTTGGACTTTTTGGAAAGCCCGAGATATCCTTTACAATCTCTATGGTGATAATTTTTGAATTTGGAGAATTTATCTTGATGTAAATGGTCTTGGAAAAATCATCTTTTATTGACCTTTTGAAAATGACATGTAATGTATGAGCTTGTATCTTCCAAGTGATGTATTTCCTGAACTTGAGGATAAAAGAGAAGTTGTAGGGAATTGGATTATCTTCAAAATAAGCTTTGGTTGGGGAAAATGGATGAAGTATGTGAAAGTTATGCCTAGTCAAAGTTTAGTTGACTTCTATAGAAACCCTAATTTAACAATTCTTGACTTTTGATAAATTAAGAGTATTCCTTGAGGAATCATGATCAACCCTTGATCAAATGATGATTATCATCTTCGAAATGTTAATGTTGACAACAAATCTTGAAGTTTGACTGTATATTGGCCACAATTGACTTTTGACCTAGTACATTTGATTTTCAAACACTTGAGCAGTTGACTGAGCAAACTTATAGTGTAAGGCATGAAATTTGTCATGAACATTCTTTAAGACATATTAGGGACCATGGAAATCAATTGGAGCCTTTACAACCCAAACATATTTGTGAAAAGTGAAACCCTAGTTGGAGGTTCATTGCTTATGAGGAGAATTTGTCTGGTCAATTCATGGTCAACCTTGAGCAATTGAAGACCTCAATGAGCATGTCTTGAGTAAAAATAAGAGAGCAAATTTTGGGCTACAATAGATAGTATCTAACAAAAAGCTTATAGGAAAGGAGTTAATCTCATAATTTAGTAAGTGAGTGAACTTATGTAATCAAATGATATTTTTCGTAAAAGTATAAGGCTATAAGCACACACCACACACTAAAACCTTTTTCAAATGTTTTTATCAAGAGAAAATATTTTCAAAAATGCCTTGGAGTTATGTCAGATGACTTATGAGTTGGGGAAATAACTAGAGGAAAAAATTTGACTTATCTAATCGATTGGGTCTTTTGTCTAATCAATTAGATTAGTTCAAACTTACGCCTCAACCTATTTAGACAACACCTTAATGATGTGCAACGACTAGGTATATTTTCATTCCTTTTAAATAACTTACAATCAATTATTTTTTAAATTTTAATCGATTAGAATAAATGTTAATCGATTAGATAATAGGAAAATTCATTGATTGCAAATTCTATTTTGGGCACACCTCTTGCCTATAAATAGAGGCTTATTTTCTCATTTTAAACCTTCCAAAATCGTGCTTTGATACTATCATCTCCCTCTCTCTCAAAGTTTTATTTTAACTTTATCTCACTAGATATTATAGTCAAATGCTTTTGTGAGAAAAGTTCCTTTATAAGTGAGGTTACTTGTGTAATTATGGAAATGGTAGAATTATAAAATTCACCAAAGGGATCATTTTCATACACCTTGATTGAATAGTGTCCAATTAGGGATTATTTGTGATTTAAAGCTTAATCTGATAAAAGCTTAGGTTGGTGATTGTGTGATCATTCCAAGGTTGAAGATTAGTTATTGTTAAAATCTTCATTGGTTCTTGGTTAGCCTAGTTAAAACCAAGATAAGTTGAAGATTAGCCTGGTATTAAAATCTTCATAGGTTAGATTAGTCTGGTCAAAATCTTAGAGGTTGTTTGATTTTCCTGTTAAAATTAGAGAAATTGAACTCGGATATTTTGGAACTTGAAGATTAACGACTCCAAAGTTCGTGTTCGTGGAAGGAGACTAACTGCTTCAATCCACCACTTGGTTCTAACCATTTTTAAGAGAGTTGTATTCTTCCTTTTTAGCTACTCCATTTTGCTATAAGTTGTAATAAGTTGTCTCTTGATTCCATTATCTTCATAATACTTCCTGAAATCAAAAGATTTATATAAAGCTCCTCTCTTAGCCTTAAACAATGATTTGCATCTCTTATTTCATTTTCAACCATGATTTTGAACTTCTTAAAATAATATAATGTATTATGCTTTTTAGCTAAAAAATATACCCAAGATCTTCTACTGAAATCATCGATGAATTGAGTATATATATTTTGTTGTTGGTTGAAGAACTTATATGCCCATATAGATTTGGAATCTGTTTCATGATATCAAGTTGAATTTATTTGAAAGTGTTTCTCATTGTTGCTTTCCCACCATACAGTTTACACACACTTGTTTAGAATCCTCAATCTTTGGCAAGCCTTTGACCATATTCTTATTTTCTAATGTTTTTTAGTCCCTTGAGATTTAAGAAGTCATACCTACAATTCCATAGATATGTCACATATTCACATTCAATTTTCAAACAAAGACAACATTTCAATTTAAGCAGTTATGGTAAACAATTTGTTTGAATCCATTTGAGATGACATGAATAATCCCCTCTTCTAGTGATAAACTTTGCATATACCTTCACCAAACATAATTAATAGACTTATGTTTAATAGACTTTTCTTTAACTTTTAGATGTAGTGAACATCAGTTACTACTTGATCAATCTCATTTATGTGCAATTTAACTTTCTTTTTTCACATAACTTTCGTCTGAGAATTTTTCCCCAATCTTATATTTTCTATAAACTTTGTATCTAGATCTGAAAACCATTTTTTAATGCCACATATATGATTTCTACAACTAGAATCTAAGTACCATGTTCGATTCTTAGAGAAATTTTATCAACAGCTCTATAATACATTAACAATACTTTTTCCTGATTCGACGCCTTTTCCCCTTGTTAGACGCCTGGTTCATCATAACCTGCATTACAGGCCCTAGAGATCCTTGAAATGGTTAGTGAAATGAGAATAAATGTTATGATGCATGATGTTATGTTTGAATAATTTAATCAAACACAAGAAAAACACACAAGACCTCAGGTTTAGGCTTGGATGGGGTTTATA
Organism: Vicia faba; assembly: GCA_948472305.1. NCBI lineage: Eukaryota > Viridiplantae > Streptophyta > Magnoliopsida > Fabales > Fabaceae > Vicia > Vicia faba. The sequence goes on from OX451738.1 coordinate 1,589,747,471, forward strand.
GGAAAGTATCCTCTTGAATTTTAGTTGGCTCAACCTATCCTAGAAAAGTAATCGGGTTCTAAGGAGTCTCAATATCACTGATCTTTCTTTATTAGGCATTGTTTCAACTCAGGCAATATTTTCTCGCTGACGAAATATCCCGAAAGTCTGATCTCAATGAGTGTATCATCGAGTATCAACCAATCCTCAGCTTTATACTGAGGCCGACTATCTCACTACTTTTCTAATGGCCAAGTTTGTTCAACTAAGGTTCTAAGGTCAGTTAGTGCTTTATGACACCACACAGTGACCCCGTATTCTCCTCGATTTAACACAAGGGATACTGGTACCAACAAATGTGTCACACTAACACAACCATCATTTCAACCATATTGGTCTACGCCGTACAGTCTCCATGATCTATTGCTGCTTACCTAAAAGTGCCCCAGATCCGGGTATAGGATCTTTACAATTAAAACCCAAATAATCCCTTAAAGTAAAGCAAGAAAAGCATACAAGGAAAGCAAATTAAATATGATCTAGCTCTAAGGTAACCCCACTTTATATAATTCCCCAACAAAGTCGTCAGTTCTGTAATACGATGGCAGAACCGACTGTTGTACTAGTTTTGCATTTGTATTCGCAAATGTTGCGGTAAGAAAGAGTCGCCATCGACTTTTCTTTTATCCTACAAAGGAAAGGGTGAAAATAACAGAAAAAAATCTTTCGAGATTTATTTCTGAGTAAGGGGGTAGATTATGGAAAGGGAAGGTGTTAGCACCCTTTCCATCCGTAGTTATCTACTAGATCTTAGATGCTTAGCTCATTTTGAAAATACCTTGTGCTTTGTGTGTTTGAAAAGTATTTTGAAATAAAGCGCCTTAGTATGGTGAACTTTGTAATGTTTCTCAGATTAGTAGAGAACGTATATAAAGTGTTTTGAAAATGTTTTTAAAATAAGTTTTGTGTATGTGTAAAAAATTGTTTTGGGCATAACATCTAAGAACTATCTACTTTTACTCGAAAGGTTGTTCTTTTCCTCTTTTCCTTTAGACAGTGCTATCCTACTATTAGTGAGTAGGTAGCCCTAGTCATTAGATGTTTGAGGGACATTCGAAGGGACATCGTATAGTCACAAAGACAATTGGGCAAGAAACCTTAGTAACTACCCTAGGGCTTTAAGATCATACTGAAGCAACATCGAGAGGGTCATTTTTTATCTTTAAACTGGAGGGTAGTCACTAAAGTCTCTCACGTTTCGAGAGTTGTGACTGTTTTCCGAAGCCGGCCGAAGTAGGGATACCCTAGAGATGTATATGTGAGAGTGTGTTTGTATTCAATTATTTTTGTCTTGTGTTAGATTTTCTAGCATTTGATTATTATGTTCTTGCCATACAATCTTATTAGTTATGCATCTAGACAGTTTAAAAGTTGCAGGAATTTAAAGTGCGGAAATGTAAAATCTAGCTATTACAAGGCTTCGGGGAGGGGATTATTTACATGTTCAAAATTTGGGGAAAATAAGCAGTAAAAGTAAAAATCCTAGTTATTGTCTATTACATCCAGTAGGCAGTTACAATAATATGGAAAAAAAGTGCGAAAGTAAATAAGCGCGCGCGAAATGGAAATGACGTTTAAAACTCTAGAAAGTTCTAAGTAAAATAAAATTCTTTTTGTTTGTTTTTTATTTTATATTAAGAAAATAGTTAAATTAAAAATAATTAATCTAGATCTATATTTAAATAAAAAAAGTTAATTATAAAATAAAAATTAAACTAAAGAAAAGAAATTAATTTCTAAGTTTTTTGTTTGGTATTAAACTCCTAACTCTATTTAGATTTTAATTAAAGAAGATGGTTTAAATAATTTAATTAATTTACAAAATTAATTTAATTGAGAAAAATGATAACCTAATATTTTTATGATTTTTATCTTATTTTTATGTTGATTAAAAAAAAAACTAAAAGAAATAAACAAAAACAAAATAAACAAATATAAATGGGCTAGGCAGTAAATGGAAAAAAGGGGGTGTAATGTGCAAAACGCAGCCACAGATCAGGAAGAGTGTCATACCCTAATTTTTGACCTAAGATCCCGCATTCCATCCGCATCATTGCATGGCAAGAGTTCACAAGCAATTCGACCTATTTTTGCCAATTCCCGAGTCAGATTTCAAAAATTCATAACTTCTTCAAATTTCAATATTTTGAGGGGTTATTTTTTGCATATGATTTTTCTTGACACCATCTACAATTTTTCTTTACAAGACAAGAGATGATTATGCATTGAAAAGTCACGAAAAAGTTATTAACGTTCGAAGTTGTTTCACGAATTTAATGGAATTTGATTCTTAATTTTGGACTATGTTTTATCCGACCATAAATCTTACACTTTCTCTACTTTTATTTTTAATTCCATGAAAAAAATCCTAAAAAATATTTAGTTCATGTCATCTTAATTACATTATTATTCAAAATATCAAAAAAAAAGTAGTCTCTTCAAGTTTCATTTAGATTTTTATTCTTAAGTCAAAATTATAGTCTTCTAGATTTAATTTAGTCAAAATCTCAAAAAAACATGTCTTAGCATTATTTTATTTTAGCATTTCACTTTAATCACAAAAAATATATAGTTAATATCTTTTCCTTTTAACTCTTTTAGTTATTATAATTTTCATTTCTTTCTTTTAATATTAATCTTGATTTGGTTCTAATTTTAATTCAACTTTTTAGTTGAGTTATTATTAAAATTAAAATTAATTTTAATTTCTCTTTAATTTTCATGTTTTGGAAATTTTTAGTTTAATATTTTTATTTTTATTTTTTGTTATTATTATTGTTATTATTATTATTATGTCATTCCTCTCCTTGTAAAAAATGTCCAAACAAATACCAAGTCTAAACCTTGCTTCAATTTTCATCCAAACCTGTCCACCAAAACAACAAATATATGAAAACAAAATCAGTCCAATATTTTGAAAGAAAAGTGAGGGAAAATACATGTATGGTTACATGGAAAAGTCAGAAAAATGCAAAGTAGAAAAGGGACCTTTCAATGATAATTTTACTGCTGCACATCAGTCCAAAAATAATGCCCCAAAACTGTAGTTTGCTTGCTGTCCAGAACAAACTGCTCCAAACATTACCTAGAATGGTTAAATTTTTCTTGCATCAAGAAAGCATAAGGCAATTGACATAAACTAGAATTCAACTGATATTTGGCTCCAATTTTCCCTCTAATTCTATCATACATTCACTATAAAAACAGAAGCAAAAAGAAAAAACAGGGGGGGGGGGGGGGGGGGGGACACAAAAAAAACCAAAAAAATTATATACAGTAACTCATTACCTGCTCACATTCATTCCAATCTCACCCATGTTGATTTTTCAGGTAATCACCTTAAAGGAAATATACCCTTTTCGATTACCATACTTGATACTCTTCAAAGTCTGAATCTTTCTTCAAACAAACTTTCCGGTGAAATACCCACTGTATCCACCCTTCAATTACATACTCCAAAACCTTGTATTCCAAGACGCTTATGTTAACATTTCTCTATCACGTATTGGGGCTGAGAATAGTTGTCCCTGCATAGGAAGTTGTGTCTTGTTGCCAACACATTGTGCCTGTACAGATAAAACTGGGGGCGAGTTTGCATATACTGCTCAAGGCCTACTGAAGGGTGAATTTTTGGAAGAGTGTGTTGCTGTTAGTCACAACCCTCGACAACATTGCTTTTATTGCAAAGATTGCCCACTTGAAAGGTCCAATAGTAATGGTTATTTGGAACCATGTAAAGGACACTTGAAGAGGAACTTTATTAAAGAATGCTGGAGAAAATGCGGCTGTGGGAAACAATGTGGCAATCGCCTTATCCAGCGAGGAATAGCATGCAACTCGCAGGTATTTTTTTTTCCATTTCTGAAGGAAAAGGATGGGGTCTTCGTACTTTAGAGGACCTGCCAAAAGGGGCATTTGTATGCGAGTTTGTTGGAGAGATTTTAACTGTTAAAGAGTTGCATGAGAGGAACATAAAATGTGCTGAAAAATGGGAAATCTACTTACCCAATTCTACTGGATTCTGTTTGGGATTCAGAATTTGTGAAGGGTGAAGAAGCTCTATGCTTAGAAGCAGCGTCCTTTGGAAACATTGCTAGGTTTATTAATCACGGATGTTCTGATGCAAACTTGGTTGAAATACCAATTCAAATCGAGTGTCCAGATCGTTAGTACTATCATTTTGCCCTTTAACTCTTCACAGCATATCTCCATCTCTCACCTCTCTTCAATCTAACAACAATCAACAAATCCCTTTCCCCTTTCATCACCCCTGTAACCTTATGCAACAAATAATCCCCTTCCACCCTCAATACTCTTTTCCTCTTTGTTCAACAACACAATCAAACGCGTACCACACTCACACAATTGCCCCTCAATTCCTCACAAACAATTTCAATCTTCAGCAACTTTTGTCCACAATTCTACACATCAACGAGTCTGAATCTGTTTCTCTGCACAGCTTCATCTTCGTCAACGAATCTGAATTTTCTTCTCTACAATGATCATCAACATCACAGATACTTCATCAAACCTGCATCATCTTTAACACTACTGTAAACTGCTGGCATCGATTTATCAATCCGCATCCATCAAAACAATAACAGAAACGCACACGCGAAGAATCAATAGAAACAAATCGAGGAAGTAATTTCGAAGAAGAAGTGGAAGCGAGTTTACCTCTGATTTTGCAATCATATTTATTAATTTGAAGAAGGCACCAGACTTTCCTCCGGTAGGTAAGTATACTCCACGCTCTCCTTAGATAATTTGACTGTCTTGCTCAAATTGATTGTGTCAAATATTTTCATCACTGCGTAATCTGAGTTGAGATGTTGAAACGAATCCACGGTGCACGATACTGAGAGCGAAGGATCGGAGTTGAAGCTGATACGAATCTGTTGAATGGAGCTGAAAGAGCGAGAAGATTCATGTGCAAACCCAGCAAAGAGGCGAGAAATAGAAGACAACTCAAAGAGACTTGGTGGGTTGTTTGCAAAGTTGAACAATGGGGATATCTCCAAAAAATGCTTCTGATAAGCTCCTTCAGCTTTGTCAAGCATTAGACAATGGTGATTTTGGTACCGCCCTTCAATTTCCGGTTCTTCTCACTACTACTGAATGGGATGAATGCCAGTCCTGGTTAGATCTCTCTGTCTCCCTTTAATTTCCAGCCTAGCGAAATTCTGCATATACCCCCCTATATTAGCTTTACACCCTTTGTTTTAATTTGTTTAGTTTAATATTAATCTTTTCAACTTTATTTTTTAATTAATTAGTTTAATTTTGTTCTTTTAATTTTCTTAAATTTATAATTTTCAATTAATAAGTTTAGCCTTAGAATAAGTTAGTAACTTTGGAATTTATTTTAATATTTGTTTTAGTTTGACTAACATTTGTATTTAATTTTCTTAGTTAGATTTTTTTATTTCATGCATGATTCTTCTTTGTCTCTTTAATTAAACTGTCGTTGTCTTTTGTCATTAATTGCTTGCTTAGATTTTTTTTTCTTGTAGATCTTTGAGTGCTTATGCTTTGATATTCATTTTACTGTTTCTTGCTTGCTTAAACTCCAAGGAAAAGATTTAAACTTTGTCGACTTCACGTCATCAAATACGTCTTCTACAATCGTGTGAATACCCTCATTCATTTTTTTGCTTGTTTACTATTTTTCCAAACTTAAGATAATTTTCCCCAAAGACTCCATTTTCAAACTCATACCTTTTAAGCCAAAACTTCGACACTAGGTCGTCGTATCTCCAAAAATCTCGTCCATACCCATTTTTTAGCCAAACGAACCATTTTAATCAAACGAACAATTTTTAACCAAAAACAGATATTTCAAAAGGTTCCTGCGGAGTACCGCAGATGCATTGGGTGCTAATACCTTCCCATTGTATAACCAACCCCTGAACTCTCGATCTCTTTCAAAAACGCATTGTATTTTTATTATTTTTAAGTATTATTTTACATTGCATATTTTAGGGTTTTATTTCGCTCTTTTCCCTTTTCCCTTGGAAATAATAAAGCGCGGGTGGCGACTCTTGCTTTTGTGAGTCAAGTTAATTAATAGCTTGATCTCCGATTTTCACCGCTACAGAATTGGCGACTCTGCTGGGGAGAGATTGACCTCTTGCTGGTCCATCCCTAAGTGGGTTAAGCCTAATTTGTTTTATCTGTTTTATCATTATTTGATTGTTTGATTATATGTATATATTATGATTATTTGGGGGTTGATAATATTTACAAAGGATAAGTCCTATACCCGGACTAAGTTACACTTAGGAATAGGACGGGCGGTATAGTCATGTTAACTTTGAGGGAGTAATCCCGAAGAAGGAGGCATGAGATCCCTCACTCAGTGGAAGGCCCTTTTGAACGTAATATTTGTTTACCGAGTAATCGGGAAGACATTATTATTTTCGACCTGGGAGCCAGAGAAGCTGAGAACCGTAGAACCCTAACCCATCTTGGCCTTTTAGGTGTAGCGCGGAGATTATAACGGAGTAATCCGGAAGTAATTGTTACGCGATGCTACGCTCGGATGAGTTTCTCTTGAGAATATTGCTGATTATTGAGTAATCAAGACGTTGGTAATATCCGAAGGAGGAATGTAGACTCCGGGAACTCTTAGAACCTTGTTCTACAGGTGTGATTAAACCGTTAGTACATACCTTGGGGGTGTTCCTTACCTTGACTCCATGCTCGTGACGTTGAACCTTTCGACTTTATTTGTGACCTTGCTTGTGGTTGTCGCATAGCCATGCATTCGTGCATCCATAAAACCTTTTTCACTTGACTTTGAGGGAATTTGGAAGTCTTTCCTTGTAAACATCACAAGTTTTGTCAAGCTCAATGGATCTTGGGTGTTGATAGGGCGAAAACCCTAATCCACCAAAATGGATGATTGATCTTGATGATAACTTGATCAATGTTTGGAGCCAATTTTAAATTCATCTTCTATCTTCATACTTTGATGTTTACAACTTAATATCTTAAGTTCCTTTAAAATCAAATAAAAACTCTTTTGCATATCATACAACATTCTACATTTTTGTTTCACTTTCAAAGGTCATTTCCAAGTCTTAATTTTTTCCTTTGGTTTCACCTAAGTACAACACTCGCGCTAAGAGGACAATGGAGAATATCAAGCAAGAGGTTTCTGAACTCCGTAGAGAGATGACTATTTTGAAAGCTAGTATGGAGCACTTAACTGGCTTGGTTGAAATTCTGGTTGCCGCCCGAGTCAATCCTTCTAAGAAAGAAGAAGTGATGGAAAAGGTCTTCACTGAAACTCTAAAATCATTCTCTCATGAGAGGGTGATGGTTAATTCACCTAATGAATTTCCTGACAAGGTGAATGTGGGAGTGCGTCTAGAAGAAGATGTCTGAAAGGGATGTTTATATGAAGATGGTAGCTCAGCTAATGGTGTGAAGAAGTTTGATAATAACTTTTCCAAGAAGAGAACCAGAGGAAGAAATAATCATCATCAGAATCATCATGTTTCTCCTATTCATCAACAGAATCAGCAAGTTCCTAATCAGAGGAAAACCCAGTTTGATCCAATTCCAATTACCTATACAGAGTTGTTCCCTATCCTGATGCAGAGGAATTTGGTTCAGACTCGACCTCCACCGAAGGTTCCTAAGAAGATACATTGGTACTACAAAGCTGATTTGACTTGTACTTTTCATCAAGGTGCTCCTGGGCATGACTTAGAGGTTTTCTTTGCTTTGAAGATCGAGGTTCAGAAGTTAGTCAGAAGTGGTATCTTGTCATTCAAGGACGTTGGTTTTGAAGTTCAAATCAAGCATGCGCCGAAGAGTAAACACGATTGATGGTGACTTTGATTTTTGAAGGATGTTTTCGGTGATTCAAGTCCAGATGGAAAGCCTTCCCTGATCATTAACTTATTTCTGCTTTTTGTAATTTTTCTTGTTTATCAAAACATTGTTTGCATGCAAGAACTTGTTTGCATCTGTATGATTATTTTAATACAATGAGTATGTTTGTCTTGAAGAAATTCATTCGTTTCACTCATATTTGTTTTCAAATTTTAATTTCTTTTGGCATTATGATACCAACTTGTCGCCCATTCTCTTGCCTAGGCAGAGATTGAAGGGAGGATGATGATCTAAAGAACACAAAATCTCTAGTTGCATGCTTTTGGATAAAATCTTGCTGATGATGTACAGGCATTGTTTCAAATCCCTAAACACCGGAGATATAAGGAAGATAATCCCTTGCTAACCCCTTTTGAGCCTTTGAAGCAGAAGTTTCTTTTCTATACGAAAAAACCTTGAATTTTAACCTGGGGCAGGGTAGTTTTTAGTTAATCTGACTGAGTGTTCAAAATTCATAAGGAAGATGTTTTTTGAAGAGAAACTACGAGGGCTATCTTTCATGTATAATGAAGCCAGAAGATGTGGAATCACAATGTTATCCCTCATTTATCAAGAAACGAGGCAATCATAATCCTCTCAACAAACAAAGACAAGCTAATGTCACACATTTTGTTCAAAAAGTCAAAAAAATCAAAAAAAAAAGAAAAGCCTGCTAAGTCAAAAAAAAATGAAACCGTGTGACTTAGGCAAAATTAAGGCATCCCGCTGGACTATCAATTCAAAAAAATTAGTTCAGGCAAAAATTAGGGAAAATAAAAATTGCAAAGAAAGGACTACAAAGAAAAGTCCTCAGCAAAGAGCAAATTGGTGACTACAAACACGAAGACATGAGGGTGGTTTCTATTCCGAAAGCCTCGTCGTTTCCTTGACCGTCACAAAATCCTTTTGAGAGATGAACACTCATGTCGAATTAACTGAACATAGGGTTGGAGAACATCATGAAGAATGGGTGGGCACCAAATATTTTGAGCCTTAAAATCTTTTTTCTAAAAAAACCATGAACCAGACCACGTTACAACCTTCAAAAGTCCTAATTGAAGTAAGGTTATTTTGAAAGCATACTTCAATGAGATAGTGTTCCTGACTCCCATGAATGTTCTAAATAATTATGTTGGTATCATATGTTTTTCCTATACAAAAATAAATGATGCTTTAACTCGCAAAAATTTGTGCGACATCTTTTCAAAATCTTCTAGACTTACATAATTGTTGCATTAGAATTTTCATTCTCATAATAAAATTTTCTAACTGCAAAACATTTGTTTGATATCAAGGAAGCTCACATAAGCACCAGTGATGAGGTTATTCTTTTAAGGCCTGAAACTATGTTGAGTAATTGGCGGATCACGTCAAGAAAAATCATATCCAGGGGCATGTCACATGAAGACCTTAAGCACGAACATGTTGCTTCTCCTAGTTAATGCTTTCCCAACTTGTTTACTCTTTTGGGGCAAAATTTGAAGACTTTGTTGTGCCAACTACAGTCAATCCGGGGCAATCACGTCGAGATTTGATGAATCTCTCTAAGAGTTTGAAGACGCCAGAGCATAGTGAATGCCAGGTCTTTTGTAAAATCCTCTTAAGACGATTTCTCCTTATCAACCATATAGCTTGGGGCATTTTAGAAGTGAAGTTATTCGCAAGAATTGTCGTGCAACACGCAGCTTATCAACAGTAAACTTGGGGCATCCAAAATTAATCCCAGGGGCAATCCAGATTTGTCAAGATATGTTTTTCATACATTATCAGAGGGTGGTGTTCCCAGTATCGCCAGCTAAGCAAGACTTATTTCCGGCTGAAACTTTGTTCGTGTTGTTATCCTTTCAATGGATTGTTTGCAATAGAAGACTGGACTTTGGGTTTTCTACCTGAAAATATATTTCCCTCCATAGATATTCAAGCCTTGTAAAAGGACTTTGCTCCAATGATGGCTTTTGTTTTTATCTCCAGTAATGTTCCCATCCTGTTGAGATTAGCCGAGTGTCGAGTTGTACTGGGACGTCTTATCATCTCCAGTTTATCTTGTCTATTTGTTTTGTCAGCACATACATGGCATTCATTTATTCATTCACACTGGCATCATGCACGCACAGTTGTATTTGTTAATGTCATTGAGTTCGTATACCTTGGTTATGTCTATTCAAATAACATATTTGATCTTTCCAAATAGAGTGTCGACTTAAGCATAAAGTGTGCCTTCTTTCTAATTCCCCACTGAGTTAACTCTCGTGGAAGAATATTGGTTTAGCTTTCCTTTTCCATCTCTGGATAGGATAAATCCCCATTTGAGTTTGTTTCCTCATTGGGTGGAGTCTTGTTTGACTGTTTTCTCCCCAGTTTATCCCTGGATTGAGCTTTGTCTCTTGTGAACGATACCTTGTGAATATCTCTAGGCTGTGAAACCTAGATGGAAAGTGCATTTATTTTGCAATATAAATACTTGGTCTCCTCAAGAAGGATTTATTCATGGTTCCCCATTGAAGATGAACTTTATTCCCCAGCAGTGTTATCACAACCTTCTTCTGGAATATCGACATGACAACAAGCGACTGACTCTTTATTTGAGCAGTTTGATTATTTCTGATTTCTCTACGACAAATGGCGGTCTCTTCATGAGCAGTTTGTCCATCCCCGATGAAATTATTGATTCTCACCTCCAGCAATATCTTCACGATATTTTATGAGTATCTTCAACAAAACAGCAAGCGTCGGTCTCTTCATGAGCAACTTGTGTGTTACTGTCACCTTTCAAAACATCAAGCGGCGGTCTCTTCATGAGCAACTTGTGTGTTATTGAAAAACAACAAGCGGCAGTCTCTTCACGAGGCAACTTGTGTGTTATAGATACTCTTGACAAACAGCAAGCGGCAGTCTCTTCACGAGGCAACTTGTGTGTTATGGATACTATTGACAAACAGCAAGCGGCGGTCTCTTCATGAGCAACTTGTGTGTTATTGATACCTTTGAGAAAACAGCAAGCGACAGTCTCTTCATGAGCAACTTGTCTGTTATTGTCACCTTTGAAAACAACAAGCGGCGGTCTCTTCATGAGCAACTTGTGTGTTATAGATACTCTTGACAAACAGCAAGCAGCAGTCTCTTCACGAGGCAACTTGTGTGTTATGGATACTCTTGACAAACAGCAAGCGGCGGTCTCTTCATGAGCAACTTGTGTGTTATTGATACCTTTGAGAAAACAGCAAGCGACAGTCTCTTCATGAGCAACTTGTCTGTTATTGTCACCTTTGAAAACAACAAGCGGTGGTCTCTTCATGAGCAACTTGTGTGCTATCGGTAATTTTGAAAAAAAAACAGCAAGCGGCAGTCTCTTCATGGACAACTTGTATGTTATCAACACTTTTTGAAAACGGCAAGTGGCGGCTTCTTTATGAGTAGCTTGTGGATTATAGACAACAAGTGGCAGCTTCTTCATGAGCAACTTGTGGGCTTTTGGCAACAAGTGGCGGACTCTTCATGAGCAGCTTGTGTGCTTTGATATTCTTTGAAGACAGCAAGTGGCGGTCTCTTCATGAGCAGCTTGTATGTTATTGACACCTTTGAAAGGAAACAAGTGGCGGACTCTTCATGAGCAGCTTGTGTGTTTTAATATTCTTTGAAGACAGCAAGTGGCAGCTTCTTTATTTAAGCAGTTTGTATGTCATAGCACCTTTTTGACGACAGCAAGTGGCGGCCTCTTTATTTGAGCAGCTTGTGTATCCCCAACAGTAATGTCTACTCAGCAAATGGCATCCCTTTCGGAAAAGTCCCGTGGGGAAGTTTGTTATTTTATCCTTTTCAAGCGATATCTTGGTTAGAGAAGAAATATGTTACCGTTCTTGGTAAAATTCAGAAATCAGAGATGTTTATCTCCAGTCACAGTGCTGATGTAAATCATTTCTTTTTCCAGTCTTCGTACTGATGTAAATCATCTCTTTTCCAGTCTCAACACTGATGTAAATCATTCAAGAGTCTCTCATTTGAAGTCTATGACTTTGTTTCCCCAGTGGAGTTACAACCTCTTCCCCAGTGGGATTACTGTATAATGTGCTTGGTTTCTCCAGCAGTAGTTTTCCTCATACGGAATCCTTCCTCATTAAATTCAAAATGTTACATTCATATCAGATCATAAACATAATTGCGGTATCTTATGGCCAAAAATTATGTATTCTATATTTAAGTCCCTTCGATCTCGTCGAAATGAAGATTCCAATCTTCATATCTCCGGATAGAAGAAACTTAAATAGGGGCATCTGTCATACCCTAATTTTTGACCTAAGATCCCGCATTCCATCCGCATCATTGCATGGCAAGAGTTCACAAGCAATTCGACCTATTTTTGCCAATTCCCGAGTCAGATTTCAAAAATTCATAACTTCTTCAAATTTCAATATTTTGAGGGGTTATTTTTTGCATATGATTTTTCTTGACACCATCTACAATTTTTCTTTACAAGACAAGAGATGATTATGCATTGAAAAGCCACGAAAAAGTTATTAACGTTTGAAGTTGTTTCACGAATTTAATGGAATTTGATTCTTAATTTTGGACTATGTTTTATCCGACCATAAATCTTACACTTTCTCTTCTTTTATTTTTAATTCCATGAAAAAAATCCTAAAAAATATTTAGTTCATGTCATCTTAATTACATTATTATTCAAAATATCAAAAAAAAGTAGTCTCTTCAAGTTTCATTTAGATTTTTATTCTTAAGTCAAAATTATAGTCTTCTAGATTTAATTTAGTCAAAATCTCAAAAAAACATGTCTTAGCATATTTTATTTTAGCATTTCACTTTAATCACAAAAAATATATAGTTAATATCTTTACCTTTTAATTCTTTTAGTTATTATAATTTTCATTTCTTTCTTTCAATATTAATCTTGATTTGGTTCTAATTTTAATTCAACTTTTTAGTTGAGTTATTATTAAAATTAAAATTAATTTTAATTTCTCTTTAATTTTCATGTTTTGGAAATTTTTAGTTTAATATTTTTATTTTTATTTTTTGTTATTATTATTGTTATTATTATTATTATGCTATTCCTCTCCTTGTAAAAAATGTCCAAACAAATACCAAGTCTAAACCTTGCTTCAATTTTCATCCAAACCTGTCCACCAAAACAACAAATATATGAAAACAAAATCAGTCCAATATTTTGAAAGAAAAGTGAGGGAAAATACATGTATGGTTACATGGAAAAGTCAGAAAAATGCAAAGTAGAAAAGGGACCTTTCAATGATAATTTTACTGCTGCACATCAGTCCAAAAATAATGCCCCAAAACTGTAGTTTGCTTGCTGTCCAGAACAAACTGCTCCAAACATTACCTAGAATGGTTAAATTTTTCCTGCATCAAGAAAGCATAAGGCAATTGAGATAAACTAGAATTCAACTGATATTTGGCTCCAATTTTCCCTCTAATTCTATCATACATTCACTATAAAAACAGAAGCAAAAAGAAAAAACAGGGGGGGGGACACAACAAAAACCAAAAAAATTATATACAGTAACTCATTACCTGCTCACATTCATTCCAATCTCACCCATGTTGATTTTTCAGGTAATCACCTTAAAGGAAATATACCCTTTTCGATTACCATACTTGATACTCTTCAAAGTCTGAATCTTTCTTCAAACAAACTTTCCGGTGAAATACCCACTGTATCCACCCTTCAATTACATACTCCAAAACCTTGTATTCTAAGACGCTTATGTTAACATTTCTCTATCACGTATTGGGGATGAGAACATTTGTCCCTGCATAGGAAGTTGTGTCTTGTTGCCAACACATTGTGCCTGTACAGATAAAACTGGGGGCGAGTTTGCATATACTGCTCAAGGCCTACTGAAGGGTGAATTTTTGGAAGAGTGTGTTGCTGTTAGTCACAACCCTCGACAACATTGCTTTTATTGCAAAGATTGCCCACTTGAAAGGTCCAATAGTAATGGTTATTTGGAACCATGTAAAGGACACTTGAAGAGGAACTTTATTAAAGAATGCTGGAGAAAATGCGGCTGTGGGAAGCAATGTGGCAATCGCCTTATCCAGCGAGGAATAGCATGCAACTCGCGGGTATTTTTTTTTCCATTTCTGAAGGAAAAGGATGGGGTCTTCGTACTTTAGAGGACCTGCCAAAAGGGGCATTTGTATGCGAGTTTGTTGGAGATATTTTAACTGTTAAAGAGTTGCATGAGAGGAACATAAAATGTGCTGAAAAATGGGAAATCTACTTACCCAATTCTACTGGATTCTGTTTGGGATTCAGAATTTGTGAAGGGTGAAGAAGCTCTATGCTTAGAAGCAGCGTCCTTTGGCAACATTGCTAGGTTTATTAATCACAGATGTTCTGATGCAAACTTGGTTGAAATACCAATTCAAATCGAGTGTCCAGATCGTTAGTACTATCATTTTGCCCTTTAACTCTTCACAGCATATCTCCATCTCTCACCTCTCTTCAATCTAACAACAATCAACAAATCCCTTTCCCCTTTCATCACCCATGTAACCTTATGCAACAAATAATCCCCTTCCACCCTCAATACTCTTTTCCTCTTTGTTCAACAACACAATCAAACGCGTACCACACTCACACAATTGCCCCTCAATTCCTCACAAACAATTTCAATCTTCAGCAACTTTTGTCCACAATTCTACACATCAACGAGTCTGAATCTGTTTCTCTGCACAGCTTCATCTTCGTCAACGAATCTGAATTTTCTTCTCTACAATGATCATCAACATCACATACTTCATCAAACCTGCATCATCTTTAACACTACTGTAAACTGCTGGCATCGATTTATCAATCCGCATCCATCAAAACAATAACAGAAACGCACACGCGAAGAATCAATAGAAACAAATCGAGGAAGTAATTTTGAAGAAGAAGTGGAAGCGAGTTTACCTATGATTTTGCAATCATATTTATTAATTTGAAGAAGGCACCAGACTTTCCTCCGGTAGGTAAGTATACTCCACGCTCTCCTTAGATAATTTGACTGTCTTGCTCAAATTGATTGTGTCAAATATTTTCATCACTGCGTAATCTGAGTTGAGATGTTGAAACGAATCCACGGTGCACGATACTGAGAGCGAAGGATCGGAGTTGAAGCTGATACGAATCTGTTGAATGGAGCTGAAAGAGCGAGAAGATTCATGTGCAAACCCAGCAAAGAGGCGAGAAATAGAAGACAACTCAAAGAGACTTGGTGGGTTGTTTGCAAAGTTGAACAGTGGGGATATCTCCAAAAAATGCTTCTGATAAGCTCCTTCAGCTTTGTCAAGCATTAGACAATGGTGATTTTGGTACCGCCCTTCAATTTCCGGTTCTTCTCACTACTACTGAATGGGATGAATGCCAGTCCTGGTTAGATCTCTCTGTCTCCCTTTAATTTCCAGCCCAGCGAAATTCTGCATATACCCCCCTATATTAGCTTTACACCCTTTGTTTTAATTTGTTTAGTTTAATATTAATCTTTTCAACTTTATTTTTTAATTAATTAGTTTAATTTTGTTCTTTTAATTTTCTTAACTTTATAATTTTCAATTAATAAGTTTAGCCTTAGAATAAGTTAGTAACTTTGGAATTTATTTTAATATTTGTTTTAGTTTGACTAACATTTGTATTTAATTTTCTTAGTTAGATTTTTTTATTTCATGCATGATTCTTCTTTGTCTCTTTAATTAAACTGTCGTTGTCTTTTGTCATTAATTGCTTGCTTAGATTTTTTTTCTTGTAGATCTTTGAGTGCTTATGCTTTGATATTCATTTTACTGTTTCTTGCTTGCTTAAACTCCAAGGAAAAGATTTAAACTTTGTCGACTTCACGTCATCAAATACGTCTTCTACAATCGTGTGAATACCCTCATTCATTTTTTTGCTTGTTTACTATTTTTCCAAACTTAAGATAATTTTCCCCAAAGACTCCATTTTCAAACTCATACCTTTTAAGCCAAAACTTCGACACTAGGTCGTCGTATCTCCAAAAATCTCGTCCATACCTATTTTTTAGCCAAACGAACAATTTTTAACTAAAAACAGATATTTCAAAAGGTTCCTGCGGAGTACCGCAGATGCATTGGGTGCTAATACCTTCCCATTGTATAACCAACCCCCGAACTCTCGATCTCTTTCAAAAACGCATTGTATTTTTATTATTTCTAAGTATTATTTTACATTGCATATTTTAGGGTTTTATTTCGCTCTTTTCCCTTTTCCCTTGGAAATAATAAAGCGCGGTGGCGACTCTTGCTTTTGTGAGTCAAGTTAATTAATAGCTTGATCTCCGATTTTTACCGCTACAGAATTGGCGACTCTGCTGGGGAGAGATTGACCTCTTGTTGGTCCATCCCTAAGTGGGTTAAGCCTAATTTGTTTTATCTGTTTTATCATTATTTGATTGTTTGATTATATGTATATATTATGATTATTTGGGGGTTGATAATATTTACAAAGGATAAGTCCTATACCCGGACTAAGTTACACTTAGGAATAGGACGGGCGGTATAGTCATGTTAACTTTGAGGGAGTAATCCCGAAGAAGGAGGCATGAGATCCCCCACTCAGTGGAAGGCCCTTTTGAACGTAATATTTGTTTACCGAGTAATCGGGAAGACATTATTATTTTTGACCTGGGAGCCAGAGAAGCTGAGAACCGTAGAACCCTAACCCATCTTGGCCTTTTAGGTGTAGAGCGGAGATTATAACGGAGTAATCCGGAAGTAATTGTTACGCGATGCTATGCTCGGATGAGTTTCTCTTGAGAATATTGCTGATTATTGAGTAATCAAGACGTTGGTAATATCCGAAGGAGGAATGTAGACTCCGGGAACTCTTAGAACCTTGTTCTACAGGTGTGATTAAACCGTTAGTACATACCTTGGGGGTGTTCCTTACCTTGACTCCATGCTCGTGACGTTGAACCTTTCGACTTTATTTGTGACCTTGCTTGTGGTTGTCGCATAGCCATGCATTCGTGCATCCATAAAACCTTTTTCACTTGACTTTGAGGGAATTTGGAAGTCTTTCCTTGTAAACATCACAAGTTTTGTCAAGCTCAATGGATCTTGGGTGTTGATAGGGCGAAAACCCTAATCCACCAAAATGGATGATTGATCTTGATGATAACTTGATCAATGTTTGGAGCCAATTTTAAATTCATCTTCTATCTTCATACTTTGATGTTTACAACTTAATATCTTGAGTTCCTTGAAAATCAAATAAAAACTCTTTTGCATATCATACATCATTCTACATTTTTGTTTCACTTTCAAAGGTCATTTCCAAGTCTTAATTTTTTCCTTTGGTTTCACCTAAGTACAACACTCGCGCTAAGAGGACAATGGAGAATATCAAGCAAGAGGTTTCTGAACTCCGTAGAGAGATGACTATTTTGAAAGCTAGTATGGAGCACTTAACTGGCTTGGTTGAAATTCTGGTTGCCGCCCGAGTCAATCCATCTAAGAAAGAAGAAGTGATGGAAAAGGTCTTCACTGAAACTCTAAAATCATTCTCTCATGAGAGGGTGATGGTTAATTCACCTAATGAATTTCCTGACAAGGTGAATGTGGGAGTGCGTCTAGAAGAAGATGTCTGAAAGGGATGTTTATATGAAGATGGTAGCTCAGCTAATGGTGTGAAGAAGTTTGATAATAACTTTTCCAAGAAGAGAACCAGAGGAAGAAATAATCATCATCAGAATCATCATGTTTCTCCTATTCATCAACAGAATCAACAAGTTCCTAATCAGAGGAAAACCCAGTTTGATCCAATTCCAATTACCTATACAGAGTTGTTCCCTATCCTGATGCAGAGGAATTTGGTTCAGACTCGACCTCCACCAAAGGTTCCTAAGAAGATACATTGGTACTACAAAGCTGATTTTGACTTGTACTTTTCATCAAGGTGCTCCTGGGCATGACTTGGAGGTTTGCTTTGCTTTGAAGATCGAGGTTCAGAAGTTAGTCAGAAGTGGTATCTTGTCATTCAAGGACGTTGGTTTTGAAGTTCAAATCAAGCATGCGCCGAAGAGTAAACACGATTGATGGTGACTTTGATTTTTGAAGGATGTTTTCGGTGATTCAAGTCCAGATGGAAAGCCTTCCCTGATCATTAACTTATTTCTGCTTTTTGTAATTTTTCTTGTTTATCAAAACATTGTTTGCATGCAAGAACTTGTTTGCATCTGTATGATTATTTTAATACAATGAGTATTCCTTGAGGAATCATGATCAACCCTTGATCAAATGATGATTATCAACTTCAAAATGTTGATGTTGACAAAAAATCTTGAAGTTTGACTGCATATTGGTCAAAGTTGACTTTTGACCTAGTACATTTGATTTTCAAACACTTAAGCAGTTGACTGAGCAAACTTGTAGTGTAAGGCATGAAATTTGTCATGGACATTCTTGAAGACATATTAGGGACCATGGAAATCAATTGGAGTCTTTGCAACCCAAAAATATTTGTGAAAAGTAAAACCCTAGTTGGAGGTTCATTGCTTATGAGGAGAATTTGTCTGGTCAATTCTTGGTCAACCTTGAGCAATTGAAGACCTCAATGAGCAAGTCTTGAGTAAAAATAGGAGGGAAAATTTCGGGCTACAATAAATAGTATCTAACAAAAAGCTTAAAGGAAAGGAGTTAATCTCCTAATTTAGTAAGTGGGTGAACTTATGTAATCAAATGTTATTTTTCGTAAAAGTATAAGGCTATAAGCACACACCACACACTAAAATATTTTTCAAATGTTTTTATCAAGAGAAAATATCTTCAAAAATGCCTTGGAGTTATGTCAGATGACATATGAGCTGGGGAAATAACTAGAGGAAAAAATTCGACTTATCTAATCGTTGGGTCTTTTGTCTAATCAATTAGATTAGTTCAAACTTACGCCTCAACCTATTTAGACAACACCTTAATGATCTGCAACGACTAGGTATATTTTCATTCCTTTTAAATAAATTACAATCGATTATTTTTTAAATTTTAAGATTAGAATAAATGTTAATTGATTAGATAACAGGAAAATTCATTGATTGCAAATTCCATTTTGGGCACACCTCTTGCCTATAAATAGAGGCTTATTTTCTCATTTTAAACCATCCAAAATCGTGCTTTGATACTATCATCTCTCACACTCTCTCTTTCTCTCTCTCTCTCTCTCTCTCTCTCTCTCTCTCTCTCTCTCTCTCTCTCTAAGTTTTATTTTAACTTTATCTCACTATATATTATAGCCAAATACTTTTGTGAGAAAAGTTCCTTTATAAGTGAGGTTACTTGTGTAATTATGGAAATGGTGGAATTATAAAATTCACCAAGGGGATCATTTTCATACACCTTGATTGAATACTGTTCGATTAGGGATTATTTGTGATTCAAGCTTAATCCGATAAAAGCTTAGGTTGGTGATTGTGTGATCATTCCAAGGTTGAAGATTAGTCGTTGTTAAAATCTTCATTGGTTCTTGGTTAGCCTGGTTAAAACCAAGGTAAGTTGAAGATTAACCTGGTATTAAAATCTTCATAGGTTAGATTAGTCTGGTCAAAATCTTAGAGGTTGTTTGATTTTCCTGTTAAAATCAGAGAAATTGAACTCGGGTATTTTGGAACTTGATGATTAACGACTCCAAGGTCTGTGTTCGTGGAAGGAGACTAACTGCTTCAATCCACCACTTATTTCTAACCATTTTTAAGAGAGTTGTGTTCTTCCTTTCTAGCTACTCCATTTTACTGTAAGCTGTAATAAGTTGTCTCTTGATTCCATTATCTTCATAATACTTCCTGAAATCAAAAGATTTATATAAAGCTCATCTCTTAGTCTTAAACAATGATTTGCATCTCTTATTTCATTTTCAACCACGATTTTGAACTTCTTAAAATAATATAATGTATTATGCTTTTTAGCTAAAAAAATATACCCAAGATCTTCTACTGAAATCATCGATGAATTTAGTATATATCTTTTGTTGTTGGTTGAAGAACTTATATGCCCATATAGATTTGGAATTTGTTTCATGATATCAAGTTGAATTTATTTGAAAGTGTTTCTCATTGTTGCTTTCCCACCATACAGTTTACACACACTTGTTTAGAATCCTCAATCTTTGACAAGCCTTTGACGATATTCTTCTTTTCTAATGTTTTTTAGTCCCTTGAGATTTAAGAGGTCATAC